>OX422141.1:98328880-98671942 GCA_949129095.1 Volucella bombylans | reverse complement strand
GCTCGAGCACCCCCCCCCCCCCCACCCCTTCAACACTCATTTTTTCATAACTTTTCCGTTCAGAGCACTCCCCCCACAACTCTCTCATCCAACGACTTTCATAAAGCAAACTTTCACAAAATCAGTAACTATCTCAGCAGATCCCCCTTTAATTTTCATAGTCTACCTATAAATGATGCCTTATCCATTTTCTATAAAGAAATATTTAATTATTTTTCCCTTTACGTTCCATTTTCCCGCCTTAAAACATCGCAAGCTTCGTTCCTTACAAAATAAGAGAAACAAGTTATGGGCTGTTTTCCTGCTTACAAGATCCTTTTCAGACTACTCCAACTATCTTGGTGCTTATCTTCATTTCACCGAACTTTATGATTCCCTTTACCAGCGCAACAATGCGCAACTCAACCTTATAAACGACTCTAAGTCCTTTTTCCAATTTGTGAACTACAAAAGAAAGTCCCGATGGTTACTCTCGTTCCCTCTCTTTCAACAACAAGTCATCAACCGATCCACTCACTATTACCGACCTATTTATTTTTCACCTTTTTTAAACAGTCCTTCACCAACGACTCCTTTGTACCAGATCCATCCTATTTTAGCTACCTACTGAACTTCTCCAATGGCCCTTCTCTCTCATATTTTGGACCCGTCTTATATAGAATATAAATCACACCAACTCAATGGTGAATTCACACCCGGCCCAGATGTCCTCCCTGCCATATTTCTTTAAAAATATCCTTCATCTCTTTTCCTTGCCCTTTCTAATCTCTTTCGTCTATCCTTTTCACAAGGAGAATTTCCTCAGGCCGTGGGGGTGGCCGTGGTGAAGTGGCACTAGCAATCGTTTCTCACTCGGAGGGTCAAGGTTCGAATCCTACCTATAACAAGTTTTTCATTTGTAATTGGAACTCAGTCAGAAAAATTCTGCGTGTGAAGGCATAACACAAGCACAAGTGTGAATTATAATCTTCGAATCACTCTGAGTGAAGAAAAAACTCTCCGTGCTATTCGGACTCCCACCTTTGGAGAGCTAATATCGAAACCAAATACACCTAAGTTTCAAACCACTACAAAAAAAAAAACAATTTTCCTTTCTCCTCCTTCTACCTTTCTGCCCGCGTCCTGGCAACAGTAAAAGGGTATCTAATCCCTTAGGGGCGCGTAATATATAAAATATAGGCTTGGAAAACCTCCTTCATAACCCCGTTCCACAAAAAAGGATTAAAGAACGAAATAACAAACTATCGTCCAATCGTTAAACTCCCCTATATACCCAAACTCTTCGAAAGTATTTTGTATGAAGCGCTAAGCTTCCAATGCAAATCACTTATTTCCCGTAGACAACATGGCTTCCTAAGGGATGGGTCAACCACCTCAAATCTCGCTGGATTCGTATACCTTACCCTCTCTGCCCTAGAGAATGCCAACGAAGTCGATGTAGTTGCAATCGATTTTCGCAAAGCCTTCGATAAAATATCTCATCGATTAATACTATTCAAATTGTCTGCCCTCGGCTTTGAGCCCATACTGTTAAAATGGATATCCTCTTACCTCGAAAACCGTTTTTGTAGTGTTCGTTTTAAGTCAGCCCACTCGGGTCCGTTTTTGGGTACATCCGGTGTTTCACACGGCAGCCATCTCGGTCTACTTTTTTTTATATTAACCATAAATGATCTTGATAGAATCATCAAACACTCGTCTGTCGCCGACGATACCAAATTTTCCAAACCATTTCCTCTCCCCATGACTCTTTCCTACTTCAACAAAACCTTGATAGTTTTTCGATCTGGTGCCTCAAAAATTGTTTGGAACTTAATATCCCCAAATCACAATCCATCACATTTTCACATGAGCGGCACCAATCTCCTCCACGACTCTACTTTTCCACAACCAACCTGTCTCCCCCGTACAATCTCTTCGCGACCTTGACTTTTTGTGCGATAGTGAGCTCAACTTCCTTTTACATATGGATGGGATAATCCTTAAAGCCAACTCTGCACTAGGTTTTGGACTAGACGATGCTTTGGACCATTCATTCACCAACCCATACGTGAACAGGTCCCTCTATATTACCTTATTACCAATTAAACTATTGACTTTGCTTACGCTCACGATGAGTTGTTGCCTTGATGATCCTCGAGCGACCCATCGTAATGAAGTACAACCAGCAATGTCCCGTTTTTCCGCAGGCTTCACAGACGTCATCACCCGCATGGTATGTTTTTTTTGGAATGCACCTCAATATAACCACAAGGTTTGTATTGATTAGTTCTTTCAATTGTTTATTTTTCTATTGTTTATCTTTGCTTTTCTCTTCATCAACGTTTTTGACAGACTCTCTGTCGCTTGGAATGTCACAGTCCTTCTCAGCTGCTTCTCTTGATTTAGCCACTGCTAGCACCGCTACAAAAGGAACCTCACTTTCAGCAGTACCGTCTGCTGTTACTTAAGTTAAAGCTTATAATTAACCCCCGTCGTGAGACTGTCTCTAAGCTGACTATCTAGTTGGCACGGTTGGTCACCTGTTATAAAGTCCATAAAATTCTCAGCAGCCGTTATTAAAATCTCAGCTTTTTTTTGTGATCCTCGTAACCAGAATGGTATATAATAAGGAAAAAAGAAATTGAAATTCACTTGACTGTGTGTCGTGGCGGATGTTTGCAGAATGGCGAAGAAGTTTGACGAAAAATAAAACAATGAAAGAAGGAAAGGAAGAATGTCATGTGTGATATTAAACTCAACGAACGTCATTAAGGCGCCTTGCAGCTACAGTGTCCACATTCCAAAATCATGCCTTGGGCTTATACCATGGTCGTGGGACTGCACTGAAATATGGCCTTTTGGAATAAGTGGAACAATCATCACTGGCGTGTTGAGAACTTCTCTTACGACGACTCTTTAAACTTTGCTGATGAAAGACTTGTTCGTCCTGCAGATAGCTATTAACTTTCCCCTGAAGCTGGAAAGAGCTATTGTAAATATAGGGTATGCCAGTGAACTCACACTGAATCACCGCCTTCCTTCAACTGTGGTTAGACACAATGCGAAATCATTCCCAGTAGGTTTATTTCTATCTTCACAAAGTTCTTTTACATAGAGGAAGGCTGCATACATTTTTCCTCTAGTCTGCATACTTACCTACATACCATCAAGCAGCTGTTTGGATCAGTTCGAATTCAATAGCCGCTTTGGATGTTGCAGTGCACAATGACCACCAAGCAGAGATCATATCCCGTACTTCGAACATCATAAATCCGAGAGTGGTCAGAAACTGCCGCACGACTTTCGACGAGATGACCAAGCAGCACCCGAATACACACACCCTCCTTTTGTTTGTGTCTGTCAAACAGCGTTCTTATTTGACAGCTGTTATGTGTGAACATTAATGTTTAAGGGGTTAGGATTTCCAAAATATCTAATTTTTTTATTGCTGTCAATGGTCCCTTAGGACGTCAAAAATGATATCCCACAAGATTATGGCAGGGAAATATCTCGAAGTACTTGTTTTTCAAAGTATAGTACAATCCCCCAGGTAGGCAGGGCGCTTCATTAAAATGCTAAACGCATTTATCTCATAACTTGAACAATTCTCAACCAATTCACATCAAATTTAAACTACAATAGATCTTTAAAAATATATTGTCAAAATAAGTACGAAGGATTTTTTTTATATGGCATAGTTCATTTGTTATTAACAATTTTCTGGCGATTTTTCTGCGAATTTTGCAAATTTGAATTTGGAAGCGCTCCATTAGCCAAAAATACCAATCAAAGAAATCTAACGTACGTATTCCAGCTGTTGTTATGTACAATAAAAAAAAGTTTTAGTGACTCATCATAATTCAAAATTTACAGGAGCTGTTGGTACGGCCGTAAACCCTTCCAAAAAAGAGAGGTCATCTGAGAAACGCTACATAGACGCCATTTTTAAGTAAATTATTCTATAAAAATTATATTTTACAGCCAATCATATGTACAACAAACTTCTACTTTAGTAAACTCGATTTATTTTATATTTTTTCTGAAAAAAAAAAAAATCATGGTGAATTACACAGAAATTGTGAAAATCCGCGTTGATGAAATTGAGCCGAAACTATGCCAAAATGTAATCGAAAATTACATCAAAAGGACAAAGGTGTGCTATCAGCCATGAGACGGTCATTTATCGGATATGTATTCTATACAAAACCTCCGTATCGACACTCTTTATTAAAATAAAAACATATCAGAACTTTTCACATAAAGGCTGAGTGTTTTTTCCAAATGGTCTTAATGGGACGCCCAATATACTCGTAATACATACATATATGCATGTACGTACATACACCATTATTAAATTAAATTTCGTGAAATTAAATCACAATTTTGTGTAAAATACCAAAAGGAACAATCTTCAATTACTTGCTGAAAATGCTTGATATCATAAATCCATTGACTAACCAATGAGCGCCATGAAAGATAATTGAAATCAAAAAGTATTAAAGGCGCTACAGTTTGCCATCCACTGCGTGTAGAACATGTAAGATTGGCGAAAAAATAAAACAAATACAAATCGATGAAAACGTTTAGGAAATATTTCTCTTTTATTTCTCTGACCAATATTGAACGATCAGAACAGAACGGTCGCGTGTATAGGAAAACTGTAGGTTGTTTGTGATTTTACTGAGAAAATTTAAACCCTGACAAATAGAAATTTCATATGCTTGGTTGATAGGGAAATCTGGACGTAGGTGTAATGGCAATGAATTTTATAATATTTCGCTGGTAGAGAGAAGAGCATTTGCCAGCACTTGCAGTATCTGATACGTTTCCCCGTTTTCCCAGTGAGCAAATATTTCCTTTAAAAAGGTCACATTTCATCACCTCGACGGATCCTGAAAACAAAGCACCCATAGACGCTCATGCTTTCTTGATCGACTTCCAAATATGCCACATATGACATCACTTGGATGAATTCTACCCATTTTGACAAAGTCAATGTCGCTGTATAGTCCACGCAATTTGTTGGTATATCTCCTTCTCCAAACTTTTTGTCGAAGCAATCAAAGACTAATCTATAGCTCAGCCCAAGTGGACAGGATCTTTTGCAACCTTAAAGTTGTATTATTTCGCTGCGGTTTACTATCTGAGCCGTTTTTTCTTGTCTACAGCATGTACTTTATTATACCCTCATATATGACTACCACTAAGCCAATCTACGCCGCTCTATTGGCACTTTACTGATTTCTTCCTCTAGTGTCAATGTCGTCACTAGCAGTTATAGAGGCTTTTGAAATGTTGTGTCTCTAGTACTGTCCTGTAAGTTTTGTATCATTCCTTCAAATATGAAGTTAAAGAAGTCACATGACACACTATCTTGTCGCAATCCACGAATTTGCTAAACATCCATATTGTGTTTACAAAGCCAGACTTAGAATACTACAACATTTTGGTGTCGGTTAAATTAGCAGCCGGCCCGTTCTCCGTTGAGCCTTACTGCTTCTACATTTAAAGTTGGTTATATGTAATAAATTTCGAAATCAAATAGTGATAGAGACTTTGTTTCGATGCCGCTGACTAGAAATTTTCTGTGTATGTCCCTCAAAATAGAACATTTTTCAATATAGTGGATGAAGTTTTCCCATACCCAAAGGTGACCTAGACTGCAATTTATAGGCAAATCTGTGTGATGAGATACAAAACTCAGTTTTACCAGATCCCCTTTCATTCCTTCCACCAATGGAATAAATTGTTCCTGACTGCTAGAAAGTGAATGAATTCAAGAACGAGCATTGTGTAGTCATCATGTAATTATGAATAAGTGTTTCGTTTACTTTCGAATCAAAATAACATATTTTATTTTTATTTATTAATCTTACATAAATGCTAAGAATAATTTCTTACGGACTACAGAGTGGGAGCTTCGTAGGCTCTCTAGAATCCATAGACATGAATCCATGTTTTATTTTTTAATTATGATACGAGTATACTAAAACACCTGGAGCAGACGAAGGTGTTCAAAGCAAAAGTATTTAAACTTCAGATTTGAACACCTCCGACCGTCCCAAGAGCAAAATCTTGTTATTTCTATCTAAAATTTACTATCAAGTTCTAGTTATTGAAAAAGCATGTATATAGTTTAATATGTAGTTCTGAGAAAACTTTAAGGATATTTAAAAGTTCATCTATAAAATTTGCAATACAAATCTTTTTAATTTTGTTGCAATCAGAAGTTATGTGTTTAATTGTTAATGTAGTACGAGTACTTGTAGGGCAAAAATGGCAGGTTGCTGAAGGTCCTTTGTTGATAAGATGAATGTGTGTGTCGAAGATGTCGACGGAGGAAGCATGTAATCATTCTAGTCCTAGTGTTCATTGGATATAATTGTGCAATTGCATTTGGATAAATCGCAGAGTAGTGATGTTGATATCCTTTTCTGTTTCAAGCTCTTGTTTGATCCCAGTGTGTTTGTATTAATTTACCCAAATCTTATTTTGCTGGGAGTCCGTTGAAACTGATTTAGCTGCGAGGTCAACTGGTTCGTTACATTTTGTACTAATTTCAGCTGGAACTCATATGATTTTGATTTTTGGTGCAAGTGAGATTATTTCATCTCAAATTTGAGCGACTACAGGCGATTGATGTTTGACGTTGCTTATAGCGCGAATAACAGAGATGTTGTCTGTGAAGATGGCAGTTTTCTTGTTTTGATTCCCAGCAATTTGAATTGCTTTCAGAATTATTAAGGTTTCTACCGAGAAGATAGAAAAATAGATTGGGAGCTTTTCTGAAGATAATGTTACACCATTTTTGTTGACAATAGCCATAAAAGTACTCTGGTCGTTTTTCGGCATATAATACATTCCAGACGTTGGTAGGGTAGGTATTTTTCATCTCTCGAAAAAGTTGAGTAAAAATGTCAGTGGGTGTTGAGTCTTTACTATGTTTGGAAGAGCTGATGTAATAACCAAGAGGGATTTTTTGGAACAAGTATACTATTAAGATTTGAAACAATTTCGAGTTCACTAGCAAAAGATACCGTTTTATGTAAGGCTAATAGAATCTTTGGGACCATTTCACGTTCTAAGATTTTTATAGCATCGGACACAATTGGGGAACAGTAGGATTAGCAAATTTTTTTGATGACTCGAATTGTTAAGATGTTGATCCGATCTTCAATACTTAAAAATCCTTCTTCTGCTAAATTGGTTTTTATTGGGCTTTAAGAGATGTTTGTGTAGAATGAGTGAAGTTATTTTAGGTGTGATTGCAAAGTTTTGCCATAAATAATCAATTTTTGATAAAATGATAGCTTTTTTTACTTGAATTAGTGTGTTTAACTATTTTTTGAAAAAAGTTACTCGTATCTAATGACATTTAGTACGGAAACTAGAGTTTTTTTTAGTTTTAAACAATGGTTTTTGAAACTAAATTTACTATCAAAAATAACATCTAGTATACTTAAGTTATATATTGACATTCCCCTATTCCTAAAATATGTTTTCTTCCGCTTGAAGTTTCGGTAGGGTAAATAGGATGGGATCTCTCTGTGTATATGAACGAGTAGTGGTGATGGTAGTTTTTTTAATCCAATAGTTGTTTGTAGTTGATGGATCATATCATGTCTAGATAGTTTGGTGTATATCGAAAATGTATGAACCGGAGCACGGCGTGCAAGATTAACAGCGGTGTCGGCGTATTCGTTTCCTTTGATCCAAATGTGACTTGGAAACATTAGTTTCAGCTTATTAGCGTATTTTATAAGGCAGTACCTGATTTATTTAATAATCCCTGTGTTGTGGTTTGGATTTTTTATTTATTCGGGTAATGACAATCTATCTGAACATATGACATATTTGTCACGTATGTTGGTAGATATTGCTGTGGTTTTTTGAATGGCTAAGGCTTCAGTGGTAAAAACAGATACGCTTGTAGGTAATAGCCCTATACTGATCAGAGAACCGTCTTCGTATGTTGATACGAAAAATGTGCTGTCGCTGGTTTTGAAGCCATAATAATTTCCATCCGCAAGATTTTAGTCGCGAAGTGATGCTGAGGAATAAAATATAACCGCGGTGGGTATATGGATTTATGTATACAGATCCTCTCCATCAGGGAAATTCTTTGGCGCAAATGAGTGTGCGATATGTAGTGGATGGAAGGCATTTTATAGTTTTCATGTTCATAGCAGAAGTGATGTCGTTGTCAATGATGGAACTGCTGGGAGACATAAGCTTTAGATACAGCTTAGCTCTCGTTACTTCAATGCGTTGATCTATTGTAGGTAGACTAGTTTCTACCAACATGTTGTTCACAGTGTTTGTGGAAAAATTATTAATGCTTTTACATGCGGCTTGATGGTAAGGAGCCTTAATGATATATATTGTGGATTTTGGGTAGTTTTCGTAGATGAATGGACAGTAGAAAATTATGCTTATTTTAAAATTGAAAAAAGAGTATTGATACGTGCATTACATTTCTTACTGGGCTTTTTTCAATTTTATGTAGTGATTTTTCCAATTATATTTATTGTTAAATATTAGACCTAAAATACTATACTACACTAATATTTGTTGCAGAGGTGTAGAGGTTTACATTTATCTAATGATAATTTGACACCTGAAACATTGGACCATTTTAGTATGTCTCTGACTGTTGTATTTGTTAGTAGGGTTTTAGTTTTAACTTGATACGTGTGTTTACGCAATATTTATAAATTACCTGCATAATTACAATGATCTATAAGTTTGTGATTCATTATAATTTTACTTATATCATCGAAATCAATAATGAAAAATGCCACCGATAGTGGGGAGTCTTGGCGAATTCCATTAAATAGCGGATAGGATGAGGAGAACCAATAAAACCATGTTTGCTTTTACACAAATTTTTCTATTCATGAGGAAAGATTTGATGTAGTAAACAATTTTCGAGCCAATGTGCCATGCTTTGAGTGTATTTACCACTAGATGGATGCGTATCTTGTCAAAAGCTTTTTCGAAGTCAAGAAAGAGTATTGTGACATGATTCCAAGCTGAAAGGGTATTAGAGATAAAGAAGTCAAAATGTAGAAGTGCATCAGTGTAACCTTTTTTTGGTTAAAAAACCACTTGATTGGAGCTTAATAGCTTTTTTTGATTCAATAAACCAAAGTAGTCTTTTGGCGACAATTTTCTCTAGAACCTTTGACATACCAGGAATATGTGATATCGGGCGATATCCGTTGACGTTATTTAAGCATTTGGTAGGCTTATGAAGAAGCAGTATTGTTGCTAATTTTCAATCTAGTGGAATCACCCCTTCAGTAAGGATGTTATTATACAGCTGTGTAAGTCTTAGTTTAGTTGAAATTGACAGTTTTTTTAATATGGGATAAGATATTCTGTCCCTGCTTGGATTTTTGATTTTAAGTTTGTGTAAACAAGTTTCGAACTATATCGTGGTAATTGGATCTTCGATATGTCTTGTTATTTTGAAACTGAAACCAACCAACCTAAAATCATCCACCAACGGGTTGTTAAGAAATACTAATCAAGAAAATATCCTCAAAATACACCACTTCATTAAAAGATCTAATTAATTAATAATAAAGCATATTAATTTTAATTATATGTTAATAAATTGTAATAATAAAAATATTTACATTTGGTATATTTATGTTACTTAAATTTAGATCAAATTCGGAGCAGTTTCATTTTCGGCACATGAGTATGTGCAGATGCTTATTTTTATCTGAGGAGAGGATTCCTAATTATATGGTACACTAATCTCTAATATGGTTAAGTACTTAGTTAAATAAATTAACACATCGATTGGTATCGTTATATTTGGACATAAAATATAGATCGCCTGCATAGAGAGCATGAGCTATGCTTTTGACTATCCAAACAACTCGATATATGCTATAATGGAAAGGATCACTGAAAGTGGCGAGCCTTAGGCAATCCCGTTTTATAGATCACGTACCTACATTTTAAAATGTATTGGTTACTTTAGACTTGAAATTTCTAAATTGTACAATTTTGGACCGATTTTCCATTTACGAGTCTACAGGGTGTCCTCTAATTCGTTAACGATAATTTGGGAAATGATTCTTGGGCATATTCTAAGGAAAAAATTGTTCTACAGTAAGAGTCTATCTACAATTTTGACATCATTTATCGAGCATTTAAAAAAAGACTTACTTCGGTGTACCCTGACCCATGTTAATGGAAATTGCTCTTTTAGTACTAACGGTAGAAATTTCGTCTTGGACATTATCTTTTGAAGAAATACTAGCCTTTGTAAGGCGTTTAAATAAATTTGATAATTTGTTTAAGTCTTTCTAAGCCTATTCTATTTTCATTGCCAATGCTAATTTTTGACTTTGAGGTCACTTTTCTCCAGAAAATGATTAATCAAAACGTTTTACAATTTTTTTCTTATGAAAGTAACAATAATAAAAAAAAACATCAATAACTTTGCAGAAAAACTCACAGATTTGATGCTACTCGGAAAACTCTGCAGCAGGCAAGATTGATAAAAAAAAGGGGTTTTTTGCATTAAGCTTCAAAGGCTATGAATTGTGTGGTTTTAGGTAATTTTTATTTTATATATTATAAGTTATAATAGATGCCCAAAGTGTACTCCTTAATTTTGTATGCATGCTAGGGCCCGTTTTTGGATTTTACTACGAATATTTATTTGATGACGCTTCGAGAATATGCTCTTTCAATTCACTTAAAGTTGCTATTTGGGTTGAATAAACAAGTTCTTTCATTCTTCGCCATACAAAAAAATTCAATACGGTAAGGTCAGGAGCTTTTGCAGGCCAGTGAACTGGTCTAGTCCATTTCTTCCTACTCTTCATTTAGCCAATTCTTAACCTCATGACCACATATGATGAAGCTAGTTGAATCAGTGGAATGTCATCCAATAGATCTGGTAAATCATTTCGCAAAAACTCTAGACAGTTCGTAGAATTCAGCCTAGATGTTAGGTAAATATGAAGAGGCCGGTAAATATGTTTCCAATTACACCTTCCCACATATTGAAGCTGAATTTGTGTTGAAATGATTTATGTCTCCTTGTATATAGATTGTCCACAGCACATGTATGAAGATTATGGAAATTTGTGATCCCATCTATTGTAAATTGAGATCAGTCCGTCCAAAGAATTCTGCTAATAAACTCGTTGTCAATTAAGCTCCGATCCAGAAAACAGTAAGAAAATTAAAGTCTCTTTTCCAAATCATCGGGAAGTAGAAGCAGGAAACACAGGTGTATTGTGTTATGTATAAAGGTTTTCTCCATGTAGTACATTAGAAATGTTATGTCTGGAAACATTGAATTTCAGATGTAAATTGATGGATCAGTTGTATCAGCTTCCAGTATTCTTTATTCCAGTATTCATGTGGAGCTCCAGCGTTAGGTGGTGTGTTTGAAACTGATCTCGAAGCCTTCGATACGTATTTCCAAATACTCCTTTACTAGGAAGTCGTCGGTTAGGATAAAATTCATGGTATCTTTGTCGCGCTATAGTTAAACTATAGTTGAACTTCCCATAAACGTAAATAATGTCTGCGTATTATTGGTTTGTAAATGCAGATATTTCAAAGAGCGTTTCTAAGCAACTGTAACCTTAATGTAAAAAATTAAACTGATGAATAATTTTTTTTTTCTAATCTTTTATACCGTTTTTGCTTGGTAACTTTTCCAAATAGGCCTTCATACCCGAAACCTAACTCTTTCTGAGCACTTTTAAGGAACAAAGTAAGGAAATGAGGGCTTTGACAGGTAGCCAAAAAAAGCACGTTTTAAAACTCTTTAATAGCTATGCAATTTTAAAAAAATATTGGATAATTAGTAGTTTTTGGAAAACCACTGTTACGAGTATTGTCAACTGTGTTTAGACACGTTGGTAAAAAATCATAAATTAATTTTTTTACTTGCTGTTTTTTGTAATTTTTTTAATTGGGGCATTAGGGTTTAGATTGGAAGTGAGATTTTGAAACTTTCCTTTTTTGATTTCTTAAATTTTCTACGGAATAATGCGTTTTTTTTTTTTTTGCGGTACTTAATCAAGTTGAAATCATTGGGGTATTTAAAAAAAATCTCCAAAATGTTTGCTTATTCTTGCGTAAGACCGCAAGTTCAGGGTTCCGCCATGGTACTATTGCCTTAATAGGTTTGTGTTTTGTCTGGGGAATGGCAAAGTTAGCTCCTTCCCTATTAACGTTTGAAGGTGGAGAGTGATTATTGAAAAAAAACAAGAGCATTTGTTTGAAATAAATTCCAATCTGCCTGTTCGATTTGAAATTTAGGGGTGAGAGTGGAGTAATTATTTGGTGGACCGAGAAAAACACTAGTTATAATTGGGAAGTAGTCATTTTCATGCAAGAGGTCTTTTCTTACACAACTTGCATTGGGTAACAAACGAGGAGAGATTAGAGTTAGGTCCACATGAGTAAAGGTAAAGGTGTTGAAAAATGAGTTTGTCTACCGTCGTTTAAAATGACTTATTCCGAATTGGATAAGAATATTTCAACTTCTTTTCCTCTTGCGTTAACAGCTGAAGAGCCCTAAAGGGGACTTCAGAATAACTGGTTCAGACAGCATTCCTGAAATGTTTTCTAAATCCATTGCAGAGAAATATTGAGATGGATGAATGCATAGAAATAATATAGTGAGATTTATATTAAGTTGGATTCCAAAGACTAACAAGGAGATATAAGAGTTAAGTTCAACGATTTTATGAGGGACGGACTTGTGGATAAAAAGACCTGTATTGCTTTGGAGCTTGAACCGTTATATTGGAAAGAACATGGGTTCATTGGACACATTCTATATGTGGATTGTTTTCTTTTGATAGGATTTCTAGATCATTATAATTGTTGAGGTATCCATTAAGATTCCATTGATGAACCTTAAGGAGTGAGTTTATAGATTCAGGAGACTTTTGTTCAGTATTAGTAGAGCAATACTGCGAAAAATCAGTAGGTGGTAGTATTATTGGTTGATTGTTTTGACTCTGTCGCTTCGAGGTCGAACCATTGAAATCTTGCGAGAGATCTGAGTGTCTCGACTTTGAGCGACAGAGTTTCGATTCTATGGTTAGATGTCGTCAACATGATTTTCGGGGATGTTAACATAATCAATTGTCGGTCTGTTAGATGATGTGGGTTTTATGATTGTACAATAGCTAAAAGAAATTCATTTGTTTGCTTTTGGAACTTATGAGAAGCGTTTGTTTGTGTATTTAGGTTAAAAGAATTATTTGTTGAGAGATGAAGTTTAATGCAGCGGGGATCTTAGGGAAATGTGATTTTATGGTGTGGAGAGAGGTTTTAATTTGGGGGATTGAGGATTGATAATTTGTTTCATTATTAGCATGATTGCTAGTGGGAGATTCTGTTGTATCAAAGTTTGGGTTTACGGATGTATTAGATTCTGACAGGCTTGAAGGAGGTGTGGCGGAGATTTACTATGAGTATCAGAAGATGTTGGTGCTATATTTTTTATTTTTCTTGTGGATTGAGAGAGGTCTGTCATTTCAATTGATAGGCTCGGTGAAGTTGATTTGGTAGCATTTCTTGCGACAGAAGAGAAGGTAGGTAGTTTTAATTTTTAGAGTTTCTTTTGCTTGGATAAATCGTGTGCAAAGCGTGGAAGATGCTGAGTGCGAGAGTATTTTTCAGGATCATAAAGGGGAATGTTACATGTTCTTTTGTGAACCTTTTAGCGGTATGACAATGTTTGCACCGCATTGGGTTGGGGAAATATTCCCGGACTTTGAAGTTAAACCAACCTACATAAATAGATGTAGGAGGGCAGAATAAGTCAAAAGTGAAGAGGACAAGTCCGTTTTTGTTTTTTTTTCTTTGGGAATTTGTACACATTAATAACGCCTTGGTCCTTCATTTCCTTAATTATCTCAATATACTAGATCTTCTCTTCTCTATTGTGTTCATTCCTATAATTAAAAGAAATCTTTCGTTAGGCATCCACATAAAATCTTAAAGCTTTAACGAATTAATTTGGTAAGACAGAAGGTTATATGCTTAGTGTACTCGCAAGCTTGTGCTTCACACATTATCGGGGATTAAACCATTGCGAGAAATATTCTATATTTGGAACATTGCGCAACCAATTCAGTAGAAAAACACCTATTCCAAGGTACACAGTTTGCCTTTTTTCACTTTTATTAGTGTTGTACGAATACTATAAAAGAATAGTAGAAGAATTTAAAAATTTAAATTATACTCAACTTCAGGTTGTTCGCGATTGTTCGAGAAGCGCGACAAATTGCAAGTTGTATGACATCATTCGAGATTATTCCTAATTTTTGGCTCAAAGTAATCTGGATATAAAATAGAGGTTACAAAGCGAAAGTAAAATCTAAAAAGCTGTTGTACAATACTAGCTTATTTTTTAAACGGGTTTGTATACTCAAATTGGTTACTAGCTTTACTCAAAAATACTGGAAGTTTTACCAGAACCCTTTCCATAAATCACTACTTTCGACTTAAATGCTCACATGTTTCAAAGTTGCAGCTGAACATGCGAAGGAAACCATATCGTCACCACACAGAAGGGTCCTAAACTAGTTTCAGTTTAATTTATTTGGCAAAGTACAAGTAAGAACAAAAGTCTTTTATAGTACATTAAGGCTCAGCAATGATACATTAGAATTGCATTAATTTACACAATGAGCAAAGTAAGAAAAAATAAATAAATACATAAAAATTGAGTCAAAAATATCTACGTTTAAATAAAAAGAGGACAAGGGGGGAGAAAATTAGGATAGAAGAAAAGTAATAGAGTGAACAGAGAAAAACAAAAAGATAAAAGAGAAAGAATAAAAAAAAAAAACGAAGTAGATTACATTACTGGGCAAAATGTGCAAATAGTGCACTTTTAAATTTTTCGGCTTCCATTATTTGTTTAATGGAGACAGGTAGAGAGTTCCAAAGTCTGCCAGTGTGGACAGGAAAGAGGCGTGAAGTGTTTAAAAGGTTAGAAGAAGGAGTTATTAGGTTGAATGTACGTGGTGACTGGACAAACTGCAATTTCTCGAATAGATATTGTGGTGAGCGATTATGTATTGTTTTGTGCATGAATACACAGCACCTAATTTCCCAAAAGTTTTGAAATGAACAACCAAGGACATGTTTGTGGTAGACAGAGACATGGTCATATCTTCTCATTCCATAGACATATCGCACCATATCATTAAAACAAACAAGTAACTTGTGTTGCGATTGAGAATCTAATTTAGGATATACAACTATGGCATAATCAAATATTGGCACAAGCAAAGTGTTAATTAATCCGAGTCTAGTATCCACAGGTGTAAGATTGGAAAACAGCCAAAGCTTACGTAACCCTGCATAAATACACGCTACGATCAAATTTGCATGATCAATAGGGGAAAGGGATCTATTCAACTTGTACCCAAGGTTTACAACTGTATTGGAAAATTTAAGCCTACAAGAATTTATATAAATAGGGGGTATCTCTCCAGAAATCATAATTAATTGCGTTTTTACCGGATTCATGATTAGACCATTATTTTGAGTGAATAGAAGACAAATCAGAATTAAATCTATGAACGAGATCTTCCATTAAACCAATTGGTCGAGAAAGGAATAACTGTGCATCATCCACATATAGATGTATAGATGCATTACTGCATACATGTTGTAAGTCGTTAATGTAAAGTCAGAACAGGATTGGGCCAAGAATAGAACCCTGAGGTACGCCGGCAAGTATATTTTTTGGCCGGGAGCATTTTTGTTCAGAAAAAACCTTTTGAAAACGGTTCGAAAGGTAGTTCCTAATTAGATGTACTGAGTTATCGCTTAACCGAAAGTACAGCTTTAACTTCATACATAAAATGTCATGATTAACCGTATCAAAGGCCTTTGAAAAGTCAAGCTAGCATAGCAGCGTAAGAAATCCCTTATCATACTCCATTCTGATATCGTCAAGCACTTTTATCATAGCCGTTGAGCAGCTGTGTTGAGCACGGAAACCAGACTTTACTGGAGAAAATAAATTGAAGCGATTTAGGTGGCTAGTAATGTGATTGGCAATTATCTTTTCAAAAACCTTAGACAGGCATGGTAAGATGCTAATTGGGCGATAGTCAGTGGTGGATGTGGGATTGGCTTTGTTTGGTACCGAGATGACCTTGGCTTGTTCCCAGCACTCAGGAAAAGTGGAAGACGCAATACAAAAATTAAACAAATGAGTGATACAACCTACAATATGAGGAAGTATCAGTTTTACGAAGCGTTAGTGTAATCCATCATCTCCGATAGCGTTGGATTTAAGATTTCGAATATGATTTATAACGTCCACTTCAAAGACAACTTCAAAATCCAAAAACCGGGTGAAACTGAAAAAAAGGTTGCTGTCTGGTATAAAACAAGTGTTGGTACTAGGACAAGAGAGGAATGAGTTATTAAGTTCATCAAGGTCAGGTATTTTTGTTAGAACATTATTTTTACCAAGTCCAAGAGAGCGTAAATTATTCCAAAGTGTTTTCGACGTTTGATCAGCACTTAGTTTGGACAGGAAATATATTTTTTTTGCCCTTTTGGTGATAGATGAAGATAAGTTTCTGGCCCTACAATATGACTTCCAATTTTCAGTATTAGGCCTATGTTTCCATTTGACATACAGTTTCCTACGTGCTTTTATAGTATCGTGAACTTCAGAAGTGAACCATGGACATTTTTTATTGCGCACAGCTACGGTTTTGATAGGAACATGGTTATTAAAAAGATTGTTTATTAATGTTTGAACAAGTTCAACTTTTTCATTAAAGTCCGCTACTAAGTAACAAGAGTGCCATGGAGTCAGACTTACATCAAATTGGAGTAAGTTGTTATTTATTGATCCATAGTCTCGAAAATGAAAAGATTCCTGCAAGGGGATGCAAGAGAAATCAATACTATAAGTGCAAAAAAGAAGATCATGATCAGATACCCCCTCAAGTGATAGTTGGTCAAAAAGCAACACGCTGGAAAGGTCAGAGACAGCTACTAAATCAAGAAGACTCGGCATAGAGTCAGGCGCAATTTATGATTCAGCCAATTTATGTTTTATTATCCATAAACAAAAAGGCTTCAAAATATATGGATTGAGTGGACTGCTGACTGATTACTTGTAGAAAAAGGCTTTTGGAAGTTGATTGATGGTCGTGTGAATTTGGTTCGATAGAAACAAACGATTTCAAATTATAGTAGTTCACATTTATTGTTCATCCGATAAATACACCATTTTGTTCAGACTGTTTATTACATTGAGGTTTGGAGCTATCACAAAAAGTAGAGAGATATGATTATTCGCACGTATTTATAATGTTTCTTTTCGACGTCTATATTTCGTTCTACGAATGTTTGTAAGTAATTTATAATTTTCAGTTACACTATTGGTCGCTACATTACTCCCCTCCAAATGACTTAATGTACATGAACTTTTATATTTATTTATTAACTTTTAATTTTTATTTTTTATGTAATAAATTTCTCTGGGATGCGTACTCGCGTTTCTGAGCTTTTCTTATTAGGGGCGGCAGTTGTTTCGGGGGTTGGCTTTGACGATGATACTGGTGTATTTAATTCTGGTTGCCGCGTTTAATCTTCAGCTGACAAGAGAAATGCTGGCTTTAAACGGTCAATAGATACTGCGATATCCTGCCCTTGACTCTAACGGTGAAGTACTTGTCTGATCGTTTTAAAATGAGTAATGGTCTTTCATATGGCTCTTTCATATGAAGAGTTGAACTGCTAAGGGTTGTTTAATTCTAAGCCATCTGATTGTGTTGCAGCTAAATCATTGACATGTACACGCTTACTAATGGCCTCGATTTTGGACGACATATCTGCGACGACATTTTCGGTACCAGGTATGTATACCATATACTCGTAATATCAGTTGAGAACTGACCAATGAAATCAAGATATCTAAACTGTCTTGGTTGATAACTCCTCCGGTGTTTGCTCAAATGCAAAAACCAATGCCCTGCAATACAATTCTGGCTTCAAGCATAAATCTAAAATGTTTTATTGCTCAGTAGACTGCTAAAAGTTCTCTATAGTAGGTACTATATTGTTGTTGTGCTGTACTTAACCATTTTGCGAATAAGTAAGACAGGGGTGCCACTCTATAGAAGAATTTTGCTGAAGGATTGCCCCCATCGCGTTGTCTGATGCGTCGGTGAATAGGCCCCAAGGTAAAGCTGAATCAGGATGAGCTAGTTGTTTTTTGATTTTTTTTTTTTTTTTTTAACAAGGACTTAAAACTAAATAATGAATACACTTATAATGCCTCAGCATGTGTTAAGTTTCTTCAAAAATGGTATAGGCAGAGAAAGAAAGATATTTGGGCTCAGTGGTTATTTCGCTTCATGGGTGGCATCCAACATTTAATGGGGAGGCTAAATTCTTAGTGAAAGTTAGCTTGTTGTTGATTTTTAGTCAACTACTCATCTTACTTGATTTTCGGTACCTGAAGAAAATTAATGTGTTTCGGGCGAGGTTGGGATTCGAACACCGAATCTTCCGATTTGGAAGTCAGTCCACTACCACTTGAGCCATAGCCCACCTAGCTAGTTGTGCTGCCTGTATAAGACCCTCCTTGCAACAGTAGAAAGCTTGCTGTAGGGATGGTGTCCATGCTATTACTTCATTACCCTTGGTGTTTCGATCCTTAAGACCGTCATTTAGGGGCACTTGAAGCTCAGCTGCATTTTTTATGAAACGCCTATACCGATCCAAGAAAGCTGCGAAATTTCTTCAGTTTGTCTGGTGGTTTGAAATTTATAATGACTTTGACACATTCTGGGAGTGGCTTCGTACCTTCCTCAATACGAGTATTAAATAGCCAAAAAATGTTGTAGTACGTTTTCCAAATTCACTCTTTGCTAAATTCAGTACAATTCCAAGTCCACTGAGCCCTTTTTCTTTAATGTTGTAGATGTTGATCTTCATTTTCTGATGCTACCAGGATATCATCTATACACATATGGAAAACAGAACTCGAGTCCAGTTTGTCACTTCATCGCAAAGCACCAGTCGGTCTAGTTATATTTGGAGATTCGCCAGAAACGGATTTCACTTGTAAAACACATTTTATAATATATGCATTGTAACCTCCGATTGTCTAGTATAAGTCTAGTGTAAGCCACATATACGAGTAGAGATCCGACGTCGGCCACAAAAAAACGCCAAGAAAAATCGCGGCACAGCCCGAAGTCGACTGGAACAGAGAAGTATCCGTACTTTGGTATTGGTGTTCCATGGTGTTCGCTTCGAACAGACTATATTCCGAAATATTGCGCCGATGACATGAGCGAGTGGTTGGAATGACAAACACATCGGATCCTGTGTCTACCAGGAATTAAATTTTTGTTATCAGTGACAAATAGGCGGCTGGAGAATTGGTTGTCATTTACCGTCAATAATGAGAGCTTGGCGCTTGGCAGTTCCTTGCTTTTGCTTCTAATTTATGACGGTAATAACAACTTCCATTTATTTTTGTGCGCGAGGCTGTTAATTATCAACTGGTGATGATACCTGTTTATGTGACATGCATCCACTATACTTCCCTTGCATAGTTTGAATCTGTTGGAGTTACAATTACTGAATACGCGTTATCTGCTCTGGATCATACTGATGATTTGTCTCTGTGCAGGGTGGACTTCAGTTTGGACGTTATTCCCACATGTAGAAGTAGCCGAGGAACTCCCACTTGAGTTGTCTTGTAAGTTTTTACCCGAACCTTAGCTTTTATAAATTGTGCCGTCGGATTTTGGTACGTTCTGGTTCGGGGTCACCAATTTGGAAGTTGACTGATGGTCGTGTAAATTTGGTTCGATAAAAACAAACGATCTAAAAATATAGAAGTTCACATTTATTATTCATCTGATAATTACATGATGTTGTTTATAGACTGTTTCTTACTTTGTTTGCACAGTTTTCACAAAGAAGCAGAGAGATATGATTGTTCTCTCGTATTCATAATCTTTCGTTTGGACAATTAATATCGAAGTCTATATTTCGTTCTACGAATGTTTGTAATGAAATTCAAATTTTCATTTGCAATATTGATCGCTGCAAGCTTCCCGATCAATGATATCAAAGAAACTTTGAATCAACAACATAATGACTAGGTGATCTTTTGCGGTACAAAAGGTAATCTAAGGTCGAACAGCCGCTGCAAAAGTAACTGGGTATTTCTAAACCTATTTTCTAATCTCAATTCCATGTGCCTATTATTGCATACAATTTTTGAATGGTCTTTGCAGAAGGTATTGAAAAACTATATACTTCGAAAGTTGGCTAAATCTGAAATGCAGCCTCTTTTATGAATACATTGTACTATATAATTACTTAGATGGCTCTACAGACCTATGTGGACCCAGCAATTATTTCTTCGCCAGGTAGCAGGACTCGGATGGCTTCACACAGGCCTTATTACTCAATGGCTTCCTTGCCCTAAGAAAGAGCAATTGGAAAGTATTGTTATTCCTTTGACTTCTGACTAGCGAATCCGAGCTAGACAAAATCTCTAGACACTTCTTCTTCATGTCTATTATGAAGATCTGTCTGATTCATCGATCCGTCTCTTCTTCCTGACAGCATTCAGCCCTTATTCACAACCAAAGACATTATTGCCACTTCTGTTTCAGTACCAGTGACAGATCGATCCATTCTATCCATTCTAATAATGACCAATGTAAGTAGTTACAACAAATTTCTGAAAATGATGCATTAATGTATGATGTCGATGAATGCACATGTCATTAAAGGAAATTGTTTATGACTTCAACGGAGCAGCGATCTTCCCTATGATTATTTTGGACAGGAATCATAAAACTGAAGGTGGCTTTGCATGGCTATGGCTCATACTTTAACATTATTTTGATTCGGTGGACGTAAATATTGACTGTCATAGTCCAAGATAAGATGCATCATTCTGCCTGATAGCGATCGTTATATCCATTGAACAATCTGCAGAAATGATATTTCCACTCCACTAACAATTTTCTGTTATTGCGTCCGCCTATTGCACCTCACAGAATTTCTCTGTTGTCGAGGTGTGTGAAATATCCAGGTGTAAGACAGGTTGATTATCAGTGACCACCATGTTCCTTCGTAAATATAAGGGTAGGTAAGTCGAGGTAGTGATATTCCGTCCCGCATCAGAGTTAGTCTGTACCGGTTGCTACAAGGAGGTAAAATAAGCACAATTAATGTTGTGTACTAGTAGTAATATAGTTAAGGCTTTTCTTAATCAACCACCAACTAATTAAACGTAAGATATAGGAAATGTTTCTTAAATATACGTACGGTTGGAATTTTTCGCACTGATATACCAGATTTGTCGAAGTAAAATCTTGAGAATCTGAACCTTGCGCGTGTTCATAAAATGTACAATAGATGTTGAACATTTTTATTTCGACTCTATATGAACGGTACACACTCGCACACACTGAGGATTTTCAATGAATACCAGGATGCTTTTGGCTTACTTTAATGTCGCATGGAAGTATGGGCCAAATGAAGAAAGCGGCCATCAATATGAAATAATTTTATTTACACACCGCTGCTCTTCATACCCCACTTGGTATTTCTACATTGCCAGATAACTGGAACTCCGTGTTGGAGGCAGATAGAACCATTTCATGTGGAAATCCTGATGAAATAGTGACACCAGACTACGGTTTATAGTCTAAGAGCACATTTCTATTCACGAGCTTTATCTGTCTGCATTTGGTTTTTTATTATACGTATATACATATGTACTCGTATATTGCTGACATTTTTATTTTTGTGTTGTACTATTCTTGATTTATTTTTTGTTCCTTCTGCCAACGGTGAGGACTCTTCAAAGGAAAAAACTTTTCTGCGAATTATCGATTTGTTGCCTTGCAGATATGTAGACGACATAGCACCTTTAGGAGATACCGGCTGATCTGATGAATTCTTCTACGTACGTACTCGTATACTTACCATATACATACTCTCGTATACGCAGCGTAGTGTGTCCTTGGGGATTCTTTTTGAAAAGATAACCACCCAAAGTTTACTTACACAATTGGCGAATGAAAATTGCAAAGAACAATGGCAAAATTTGCATAAAGAATTGAGTTATGCTGCCGTATCGCACTCTACTGTCATAACATATTAGGGATATCTCGTATTTTTCCTCAAAAAGGAACAACTTCAACGGCAATGCGAATGAAATGCTTGACAATTCTGTTGGCATCGGGAGTTCAAAGAATCCTGATCGATTAAATGCCGTGAAATACGAAAAAACAAAAGAAAAATTGGCTTTATTGTTGGTAAAACAATGGGTGACGCTAGGTTAATAGCAAACCAGGATTTACGAATCCGAGTACGTATACGAATACGAATATGAAAATGAACAGTAATCAAAAATTGTTTTGCATTTGGCAGAGTTTGTATGAAAAGATTTAAGATTTTAAGTGCAAATATTTTATGAACGTTGAATTGTTCAATACCCTATCAATGATTTTGAAAGCCATTTTATGAATTTTGAAGTATCATTTACAAAGGATGTTCCGGATAATGTGTCGAAGACTTTGAGAGGAGATTCCTTGACATATTTTGGGAAAAATATCGTGTTGGTGTGAGTCGGGAATGCATCCCCTTCGAGATATAGAGGTTATAAGCAAGGCCTTACGCTGCCCTGTTTTGGCTCCTATTGAACATAACATCTTCCAAATTTATGCGCACTTTAATTTTCACAATTAAATGTTGCCTAAAATGAATGTGTCAAAAGTTATTAAAGATCAAAAGTTTTTTTTTTTAAACCTAAAAGTTTGACTTTGATATAATTTTTTTATTTTTTTCGAAAAAATAATTTGTAAATGGCGTCAATTATCATTGTTGACATTTATGTTGTAGACAGATAGAGATTTGCTTGACAGTTAGCAATAGAGCGAACACAGAATTATTGTTACTTCTTATTTGACCAATTTCCGGTCTATTATTTTAACGCAGCGTGAATTTCGGCGTCATTTTCATCGTGGTCCTGCATCATGTTCGGGAACACTTAAGCGTTTGGCTGAGTGCCCTGTGCAAGCTGAGTCCACTAGAGATGTCATAAGAATTGCACGACCCCTTATTGCTCGTTCGACCGAGAATATCCCTGCTGTGGGCGAGGATGTTCGAGAGGTTCCACTAACATCGACCAGACAGCATGTCAGCATCCGCAGACATTCGTCGCGTCGAATGTTGGTGAAAGACCTTAAGAAGTTCCCTTATAGAGTGCAAATTGTTCACCAATTGTTAACTGCCCTCAAGTGATGCTAACTTACGAGTACTTGCATGCTCTGCTAAGTCGGGTGCAAGAAGAGTATGATTCCGTATCCAAAATCATAATGGGCGTCGAACCCTATTTCCACTTAAATAGTTATGTGAATAAACAAAATTTGCATTTATGGAGCACAGAGAATACACATGAAATATTCAAAGAGTCATTGTATTCCCTCAATATGACTGTTTGTGGAGGCATGTGCACTGAAAAAGTGATTGGGCCTTATTTTTTTGAGGACGCCGACAGCACCACTGTAACTGTAACTCGCGTACGCTACAGACAAATGTTAATCGAGGTTTTTTTTGCCACAAGTAGCTAAATTGAAACCCGAGCATTTTTGGCACCAGCAGGATGGAGCAACCGCTTACACGGATTAGGCAATGATGGAGATTTTGAATCACCAATTTCCAGGCTATTTGATGTCCCTTTTTGACGATTCAAACTGGACGGCTAGATCCCCAGATTTGACGGTGAGAGACTTCTTCCTTTGGGGCTTTTTGAAATCTCGCATTTACCACAATAAACTACAAAACTTGCAAGTCTTGGAAGCCAACAATGAAGAAGGAATCACTAATATGGAGCCAGATGTTTAGCGAGCAACAATTTAAAATGCCGGAAAATGAGCACAAATGTGAATCAACTCAGGAGGTGGTCATTTGACCGATATCATCTTTTCAACTTAATGTCATCATTTCTACACCTTCATGTAAACTTTTGTTTTCATTTCTAACAAAATGGCAGCCAATTGACATTATGCCATTACTTTTGCCAATCTTGTATTATTAACCCCACTTTTTGCAACTTTGAAACGTACACCTAGAATTTGCAATGAAAAAAACAGTCAGGCAATTTCACCTCAAATCAGTTTTCAATCAACCCAACTTGTTCAAACTATGAAGCTAAAAAATGGGGTATTCGTTACAACAGCCCTATAAAATTAACTGTGGTAGTTAACAGCTGCTTTCGAACTTTTTCTCGTAAAATACGAGTAACTTTATTACTGCGCAATATAAATCCAATAATTTTTTTTTAAATAATATTTTAAGACCACCACGGTTAACTAACGCCCATTTTTTAAGTCAAACAAAAAAAATTACAAGTCCTTCCTCTGAAAAAAATCAGGCAGTTCTCTTATGAAAACATACATATATTTTTTTTTATATTTTTGCGTACCGTTAAAATGTATGTACACGGTGCGGACGAAGGAAACTTAAGAAGGAAGAAAAGGGAGGTAACGATATACACTGGTCTTAAATGTTTGCAAATTATAACGACTGGGAAATAGAGAGTTCGGAAGGGCATTCCATAATCGAGTTGTGCGACTTATTAATGAATCACGATATTTTAGAGTACGTCCGAAAGTGGACTTGGGGGTATACTGATGAGCATTCATAGTTAGACGGGTGTTACTATTGAAGGTATGAAGGGGCGGAATGCTACTGCCGATTTCAATGCCGATAAAACAAAGTGAAACAGGAGACACTACGTTGATGTTCGAGGGCATCAGATTTGAATCCTATCTAGCGGGTCCAGAGGTGTTTTATGAGCACCTGACCAGATGTGGGCATTGCACTTAAATTTTGCCAGATAAATGCATTATATATTGAGCCCAAATCAGAGGGTATGAAATATTTCTTACATCGCTTGAGGAAACCTAGACATTTCGCAGCATTTTTGGCGACATAAAATATGTGGTCATTCGAACGTAAGTTGTCATTGACACACATACCGAGAATGGAAAGTTTTTGGGTTTCGACGATGCAAGTGTCATTCATGGATAATGACTGGGTGTTTAAAATTTCGCTTTAACGACAGCAGACAGCATTGTGTTTTGGAAGCATTAAAATCCACTCTGTTGATAGTTCCCCAATTGGTTATGCTGTTGATATTGGAATTTAATGAGCTTAGCATACGCTATCGTTCCCGTTCTACAGCCGCAGAGCAGGGCCGCGAGTCCGGAAACGAATATGAAAAGCAGAGAGTACTGTCATCAGCAAAGGAATATATTGAATTATAAGTAGCAGACAAGAGATCATTAATGAAAATTAAAAAGAGTGTCGACCTGTTGCTACGAAAACTATACTGCCGGTCATTGAGAAGTTTCCATGTTTCGATATATTTCATGAGCTGACGGTTTATCAGCGTTTCCATGACCTGGGAAAGAACGGACGTAAGTTCAATGGGTCTTTAGGAGGAGGGAGAAGAAGATTCGCCTTTTTTAAGGACGGGCTGGGCAAATGCTGTTTTCCATCTACTCGGGAAGAGTCCTAAAGAGTAGGATTGATGAAAAAACTTACGCAGTGGTTTTACCAGCGAGGAAGAACACCTCTTCAGAAGAATGGGAGATATACAATCTGGACCAGAGGATTAATGTATGTTGATATCTTTAAGTACTCTTGCTACTACACGAGTGCGAAAGTAGATTCGTCCCATTGAAGATTGGACGCACTCAAGTGTAGGCGGAGACAAAGCACAATCTGGGAGTGTTGAGCTGGCCGCAAAGTTTTAGCAAGCATATTGTCCAAATAGCTGACAGCTGAAAAGTAATTGTAAATGAGCGTTGGGATGGAGGATGAGGCGGAATTCTTAATGTTTTTGACTAACGACCAACAATTTTTACTGCCTTTGGGACATTGCAGTATTTTTTGCCTCAGTTTTTGGTCGTATTGGAATTTCACACGCTTAAGAAAGGCATTGCAGTCATTTCTGGCTCGTTTGAACTTTTTTCGGTTTTCCGCTGTCGGGTTGGTCTTATAGGACCGAAAAAACATTTCTCTAACCCTGATGGCCTCTTTACAGCTCGAGTCGTACCATGCCTTTTCTTTCGGTTTGATACTCTTAATCCGATGAGGAATAAAGGATCTCATTCCAAAGAGAATGGTGCCTGTAATCATATCAGCAGCGGCATCCACGTCGTTATCGAGGAAGCATAATGACCAGTTAAAATTCCTAAGGAAGCTGTTAAGACCGCTCCAGTTGGCTTTCTCGTATTGCCATACGGTTCTTTTAGGAATTTTCGACGAGCCTAGAGGGGAGAGCACATCAACGGTGTACTTATCAGGGTGAGAATTTAAAAACAAATAGAGGGTGTTGGCGGTATGACTATCAACGTCTGGTATTCGCTTGGGCTCATTTTCCGCAGCGAAGATCTCAGCACACCGTTGTGTGTTGTCTGTCCAGAATGTCGAAGCCACCCAGAATTGTGTATATTGAAATCGCCCGTAATAACGATTTCAGTATGAGGATACAGGGATACAGTTCTTTGAATGGAGTCAGACAGCGTATCAAACTCGTTAAAAGTTAAATTGCTGTCCAGTTTTGGGTTTCTGTAAATAAAGCAGTAGTGGATAATTTTCTTACGGAGATGGAATTTTAACCACATGAAATTGAATACCGGATTGGAACATGGATCACATTGTGGTGGGGTTTGGTAAGCTACACTACGCACATAAATGGCGAGACCGCGGTGAGAGAAGAATAATGACACTAGTTCGTAGCCAGGTAGCTTCTGATCAGAATGATCTGAGAGATGTGGGCGGGGATCTACCTGTGTATCACTAAGTGCCAAAACGGCTGGTCTGTACTTACAGACGTGAACGTACGCAGAAAAGTGATTACATTTTAGCCCGCGTATATTGGCTACGTCTACCCTGACTTCGCTAGTCATAATTACAGACAAACACAGAAAACACAAATACCGACGATACTAAGCAAGGCTGCGAAGTGAAAATTCTGATATTGATTTACCGGATCAAATTGTTGTAGTTATTATACCCTTGCAACAATTTGAAACAGTGCAATAATAAAATTTTCACTCACAACCCGCTATCCATCAATTGTTACATACACTCAGTCGCAGCCCGTACCGTATGGTAAATACAGTACTGGCAGTGATTGAGTGCAAGCAACACTACTTCGACTAGGAGCGGGAGAGGTGGTATACCCGCACTGTGTGATAATTTTTTTTTTGTCACTGCACTGCACTTTTTTGTTTTGTATTTTTGTTTTTGCACACGCGAGCGGTGGTGTTTTTTTTTTTTTTGCACAGCACACGATAATTTGCGAGTGCACTGGTTGACTTGTGCACTCGACGATGGTCGACTCGGTACTCTATCTCTAAGTGGTTGTTTTACATGTTCCACGGCCCTAGAACTTATAACTTTTGTTTGGGCATATTTGGAAAATTTATCCAAGGCGGTAAGAACAAGTTTACCTTCAGTAGAGAAAATATCTATGTGAACTATTTGACCTGGAAAATGGGGAATTTTGGTCGGTGGAATTTCAGGCTTATTTGGATGTCGGTCGTATTTGTTCTCCCTGCAAACACTGCATTTTTTAATAACATTTTTAATTTTCTTGGGCATATTAGGAAAATAATATTTTCCCAAAATTTGTAATCTATTCTCTTTTTCATTTCTATGGGCCCGTTTCTGTGTATCAATTATAATGTTTTCCTGATCATTTTCATTATACTCGTATATATCCTGAACCCGCAACTGGGCAAATCTTATTTTAAATGAGGCAAAATGTAGTGGGAAAATTTCTTGTATAATACCCATAGTTCTTTCAATGGTTTTGATACAATTAATTACTGATGGGTTAAGGACAGACTTAAGATTTTGAATGAGGTTTGTGGTATTAAAGCTTGGCTCTGTTATAATATGTCGATGATATCCGGGAAAAATTATTAAAAGTTCTTTCGTTGAACGTGCGTCAAGATTTAAGAGTATCTGGCTTTTAAACACATTTATTGGTACTTCAACACTTGGGATAAGGTTCTCAGAAGCACTTCCTTGACTGTGCACCGTAGAAGTCAAAGAGGTAACGAAAGTGTCGGGTGGAGCTCTGGAAAGAGTGTCAGCAACAATATTGGTTCTTCCAGGCTTGTAAATAATTAAAGTTATGCTCTTCCAAAATTGCCTTCCAACGTTTCATTTTGCTGTTGTTGTTTTTATTGCTTAAAGCGTATGTAAGCCGTTGATGGTGCGTATAAATCTTCACTTTTGCTGAACCGTATACGACGTAATTTTCCTCTGATTTATTCAGAGTTCTCGAAATGAAAGTAATTGGTTTATCATCCTGAGAAAGAACTGCTCTGATTGCGAAGTTTGATGACCTTGGAAAAAAGGGACGCAAGTGCAATGGGTCTGTAGGAGGAGAGAGAAGAATATAATTGACGAGCAGTACTCAAAGTACGGTTTAATCGTTTCGTTGAAGATATTATTTGCATTTAGCGTGGGCATCTTATTCCGTATTCTATTGTACTAAAGAATAACACCTTTTTGCATATTTTATTTTACTCTATAATATATATGTGAATCAAACTTTAATTTTGAGTCTATTACCACACCTAAGTATTTAATTTGATCAACTTGTTCTAACATTTAAAGAATATAGGTTTAGATTTGGGGACATTTAGCTTCAATTTGTTTGCTTTGAGCCACATGCTCGACCTATCTAAATCGTACTGAGTATATGTAGACAATCGTTTATGTTTTCCTCCGATATACATAAATAGCAGGGTATCATCCTCAAATAGTTCTAACTGAGAGTATCGAAGTGCACTCTTTATGCCATTAATGTATATGGTAAAATAGCTCCAAGTATAGATCTTTGTGGGACCTCCATTTTTGTCTTGATGCTGTTGGGGGATATGTCATTCACCATTCACCAGCTAATTATGACACTACTTAAAGCTGGTTCGCAGAAATGTCTTCTTCTAAAGCCAGACTGATTTTCAAAGAAAAGGTTGTTTGCCTCAAAATATTCTTCAATAAGATGACCGGATAGCAATGATAGTTTTTCCAATTGTTATGTTTCAGAAGCTGCCAAAGTTACCACTCACATCTACCTGTCCAAATATACAGCAAGGTTTTTTATTTCATCGTCCATCGTTTTACGCTTGCCGAACGTGAGGAAATTATTCAAAAATACTGTCGAAATTCGGGCTCAGTTGTAAATACGCCACGTGAATTTCGTCGCAAGTTCGGTCGTCATCATCTGGTATCAGTTTGAAAACAATTCGTCGCACGGTGGTAAAGTGAATACACTCTTTCGGATCTTAAGCCACCAACCAGACAGCGATAGGTGCGAAATGAAGAAAACATAGCCACCGTAGTGGCCAGTATCGAAAAAGACCCAGAAATGTCAATTCGGGGCCGATTAGTTGAATTGGGTATAGCCAGAGAGTTAACTAGGCTTATATTGCGGTTGGATTTGGGCCTGCATCCATATAAGATTGTGCTGACGCAAGAATTGAAGCCGAACGACCATAGACAATGCCGTGAGTTCGCTAATTGGGCGCTAGAAATGTTGGCCGGAGATCTGAATTTTGGCCAAAAAATTATCTTCTCGGACGAGGCCCTTTTTTGGCTCAGCGGCTACGTCAAAAAGCTAAATTGCCGTTATTGGAGCGAATACAATCCGGAAGTGTTCGGCCAAGCATCAATGCATCCACAAAGAGTGACTGTTTGTTGCGTTTTATGGCATGGCGGCATCATTGAACCTTATTTCTTTTGAAATGAGGAAGAAGGCACCGTTACCGTCAAAGGTCTCAGGTATAGAGTGATGTTAACCGACCTTCTGTGGTCAGAGATCAATAACTCAATATGTCCGAGCTGTGGTTCCAACAAGGCGGCGCTACATGCCATACAAGCGACGCAATGCTCGAAGTTGTGAAGGAGAAATTGATGTGATTTGATACGACTCAATTATTTTCTATGGGGTTGCGTCAAATCCTTAACAAGCCAACAACTTTGGACGAGCTCGAGGACAACATTCGGCACGCTATTGCCGGAATACCGCCGAAAATATTGGACAGAGGACCGAGTCACCAAAATTGAAGCACTGCCAGCGAAGCCGAGGCGACCATTGCAATGCTGTGCTATTCGAAACATAATGGCATTAAATGAAGCTTCAAAATAAAGTCAGAATCAATTTTATATCTTACACAGTTGTTGTTTCATTTAAACTGTTTTTTCTATCGTTCTTATCTAGTTCTATTTGGATTACAAGGGCGTTGTAAAAAGGCGTTAATAGGACGAACATGTTCATATAAATGGGTAGATTTTACTTTCTTGACAGGGGTTACTACTCACTCTTTTCACGTTGCAGCGAATACACCACAGCACATAGAAAGGTTTAGTACACATGAATGTGAACTGACTTTCAAATCAGAACGTTGGGTGTTCGAATCCCAACCGCGCCCGAAAGACAGTAGTTTTTTTGAGTTAACTAAAATCAAGTAAGATGAGTAGTAGACTAGAAAAGGATAAAAGCCAACTTCCACTAACAATTCAGGTCTCCCCATTAAATGCAGCATGACACCCATGGAGCGAAATAACCACTGAGCCCAAACATCTTTCTTTTTATTAATATCCCGTTTTCAAAAAACTTAACACATCCTGAGGCAAATAAGAATTTTTTAAAAACAAAAATATATATTTCACCGATTCCATCGATTGCGTCCGTCAACATTTTAGTGCTTATATGATTGAGGTCCTTTTTTGATTCATTGCTTTTAAAATAATTTTTATATGGGCAACATTAGAACACTTAAATTTAAATGACGCGCCAACGGGGACGTTTGGTGGTGTATATTGAATAATCGAAATGCACTTTTTTATTTCAGTCATGCTGTTTATGAAAAACGAAAATATTCTCTTTCTACATATTTGTTTTGTAATAAATAGCCAAATAGGAGGATTGTAAAATTAATACCGTAGATGACAGAAGCAATATGCACCAAAATAAAGGGGAAAAATAGCTTTTACTCAACGAATAGGAACAAGTTAAGCCAGCCCTCAATTAAAAAAAAGTGTTTGTACTTTAACTACACTCGAATGTAAGCAGCCTTATAGCCGAACAGAAGATAAAATAATTTAGGCATAAATTTGTGGATAACAGATCCAACCCCAGAGAGCAATGGCGTATAGTCAATAATCTTCTAAGAAATTATCAGAAGAGAGATAAACTAATAATCCCAAAACTTGGAGATAGGAATATTAATACCAATGAGGAATTATGCAACGAATATAACTCCTTCTTTAGAAATACGGCTAAATATGCTAAGCCAGATATTACAGTGAAGTTAAATAAAACAAATGCGAAGTTCTTGATAGATAAATCCACCTAATGTTCATTTTTCTTCAGCCCGATAACGAATGCAGAGCTGCTTTCCGTAATTAATATTTTTAAGCAAAAAAAATCCTGTGGAATAGATGGAATAAGTAGTCTGGCGATTAAAAAGATCGGAATATCTATTTTAAGTCCTTTGGCATTTTTAATAAACAAGAGCTTCGAAGAGGGGAAATTTCCTGATGCTCTAAAAATAAGTACCGTTATTCCAATTTCTAAATTTTAAATTTTCCTATTCAGGTAAGGTTACGATGCATATAAAAAGCGAACTGACAGCTTATCTCCATCTGCTTGGAATTTGGCTGAACTATCACTAAATGGTACTTAGTAATAAGTCCAAGGCTAACATATGTGTTTTTCATTGTCTAATTGTCGCGTACAGATTAAAGATATTCGTTGTGATCACCCCAAGTGCGATAGTGTGTGTTGTTCGGAACAATGTTTTGTACTAGATTTTGTTGAAGAATTTAAATATGTTGGAGTTTTAATAGACAACAGATTGCGCTGGAAGCCACATATTGCGTCAGTAAAAAAGTTGCTATACATCGCCATGAACAAAATGTACTACCTACGTAAACTTCTACCACATAGTCTGCTATTAACAATTTAATATGCACTAGTTCATTCGCGCCTAGAATATGGTCTTTCTTGTTCGGGTAGGGCGTATATACCAAACCTGATGCCCATTGTTATAGCAGAAAGAAAATTATGAGATTAATATTCCATAAAAATAAGTCCGAGCACTCACCGACTTTATTTCAATCAGCGAAAATACTCCCTCTACGGTATCTATATATTTACAAAGCACTAAAAGTGTTCTTCATTAGGAGTGGTAATATTGATTACAGAAGAAGTGAGGTGTACTTGCTTGGAAATAGGAACACTGAGGTCGTCCCAACAGTCAACCAACAGCACTGTAGGCGTTCTCTTAATTCCATTGCACCATTCATAATCAACAAACTGCCGTCGGAAGTATCCAGTCAAATTACACATAGTTTCAGGTTACTTAAAAGCTCAAAGTTTGACTGCTATCTAGATCTGAGGGGGAGACACTTTTTCAATTAAAGATTTAGCCAACTGTACTAAATATTTCCATTGCAACTTTCATTCTCATTCATCATATTTCCTTCAATTCATTTTTCTATTTCGACTCCCACCGCAACTTTTTCTGCCACTTCGCACAGTGAATGTCAGTGAATGTTTTCTTTCAGCTTTTAAACTTAATTCCTTGATATAAACTTATTGCTAAACAACACTCTTATCACTGGTCTTTTATTTGGCCACAAAGTATCTTTTTAAATATTTTAAATACCGAGGTTTTCTCTTTTTTCTCTAGAAGTAAATTTTGTGCAAAATAACATTGTAAATTGTAGGTATTTAATATTTATTGTTTAGAATCTAAGAAACTGAAATAATAAATTGAAATTGAAAATAATATATTTACTGACCAATAGATACCTATCTACATACATCCGGTTTTTGCAGCTAAAGTATTTCTTTGTACACAACATTTGCTGTGTTTCTATTTGGGGACAACGTAAATATTGTCAATATTGACAGTATAAATATTAATAGTCATAGCAAAACACAAGTGCCTGGCCTTGTTATGTTGTAATAGTAGCTTCAAAAACATTGTGTCGCAAAACTTTAACGAGCAACTTTGTTCCATTGCAAAGCCCTGGTTAGAAAAAGTTTCTTAATAAAATGATTGGCACTCCAACTTTTAACGAAATCAAATGTCCTGGGAGGCCTGCTGAACTTATGGAATTTAAGAATTCGGTAGACAAATGTACCGAATCATATGCATTAACTGCAGCGTCGACAGATTTATAAAGGTGGGGGACACCATTTACCTTTGTCAAAATTCGCTCAACCACAGAGTGGTTTCTAGGTGCTCTTTCTAGCTCTTTCTCTAAACTGTGATAGGGCTTTGCTCTGGCTGTCTTGAATGGAAGGATATATCCGATCTACTCATAGTAAGTCATTAAGTTTACTTAACTGGTGTCTAAAATAAAGAGTAATTCTCCCATTTTGATCTGGAAATGTTCCATTCCCAATGCGTAGAAGAGTTTCTGCAAATGCAGAAAGTGTTTTGAAAGAGACATTGTTTTCAATAAATTGCCAAAATATTGATTTCTTTAGTCAAGCATTGACTTCGTCTGCTTGAGTTCCGCGAGTTATCACAGACAGTGTTTGACGGATGGCTCTTGCAAGTAGCATCGTTACTCCTCCACATGGAGCATCTATCGATCTTAAATCCATTAATATTCTGTCAACAGCTTCTAGCAACATTTTATGAGCCATGGTACATTCATCCCAGACGATTAAGGAACTCTCCAGCGGTAACTTTACCGTTGCGTTTTGCTTAGAAATATAGCAAACCGAGGTACTAATCTGGGCATTGTTAAGTGGCAAGTTAAATGCAGTATGTACTGTTCGTACACCTTGCAAAAGAGTTGCACCAATACCAGAAAATGCTACAGCAATGTCAACTTTTGCCAAAGATCTTATTTTTGCCAACATTAAATTAATCCAAAATGCTTTGCCTGTACCTCCTGGAGCATCTAAAAAGTTTATCTTATTTTTGTTTTGTTCAATTGAGTTAAGAAAGTTATTAAACACAAATTTTTGCTCAACAGTCAAGCATCATTCGCATCTATTCACATATTGCAGAAGTTTCTCTCTGTTTTATGAGGTTTCTCTAGTGAATTCAGTGCTCGGTAATGAGTTTCCATTATTACAACCGTTTGTCAGCGCAAGCCCAAAATTAGTAATACTTTTGTTACTTATTGACATAACTATTTGTTTAATATGAATCAAATCTTAATTAAACATTCTTATTCTTATTTAGATTCGCACGCGTTTTAAGATGTTTTCGGTCAAATTAGTTTTAAACTGCTGCTAAGGGCTCAATGGTTCGGAAACATTGCAAATAAGCAAAATGGCAGCGTAAAAATGCCTAAATGATATTGATGATCTAGAGACAGATGAATTAGATAGACATTCATTCCAATGCGAATCACCTTCGAGCATTCCTAACCACTTGCAAGCAGATTGGTAGCCGTTTAATATTTTTAAACTAGCAAAAGATATTGGACCTCGGATGTGGTGTAGCAGCACACGCAGATAAAAGCATTCAGCATTGTTGGAATGTACTGTAAACACACGTCCTATTTCAAACGCTTTCCTTACACAGGAATAACCACTTACATGTTCACCTTGCTTTCGCATTTGGAACTTATTTTGGCTCCATACGTAATACATGATTATCTCATTATATAAAATAGCTCGTTTAAAAAGAAACTGTTAAAGATGTTTCAGGCGGTGTTTCGAGAAAATTTGGAACATTTACTGCATTAGACAATACCCTTTGCCCATTCTCGAGATATATTGAAGGATAACATTCTCCAAACAGCCTCCGAAATGTTTATGCATATTCGCTTGGTCATTCCCTTTGTTAAGTATGTTAATTACTTGCAAATATATTTAATTGGTTTAACTGAACTTCATAGCTCAACACTAATATGTGCATTAAAAGTGCGAAGCAAAACCAGACAGAATGGTACAACTCAACGATTATCTATAATTATATCTAGTTCTTCCAACGATTGATGAAACACATCATCTATATTTAGGTTAGTACAAATATTACCACACATACATGGCTAGTGTTAAGAGGACCACGTGGACCATGGATAATATTTTTTATTACGATATCGTGTAATTCTTTATCTTTTTCTAGGTCAATGTCGTTATTGCGAATTTCTTGTGAAAGCCAGAATAGCAAATATACCTGCATGGGCTAAGCCTCTCTTTTGGCACTCAATGTTTTACATATAGTTAACACATCGAATTTTTTTTTCTTTGGTTATAAGGTAAATAAGCTTCTTTAGTTTTGCATGGAAAACACTAGCAATAATATCATGTTGATCGTAACTTTGGTTTCCCGGACGCAAACTATTTGTTATTTCCGGTCATTTGATGTTGTATGTCATCGTTAGAAAGAGATTAGGGCTCCCATAAGATCTAACGTATGCGATTGCCTCCTGTGTTTTTTCTTGAATATATCGCGGACTATCGGTGACGGTAGAAAGCAAAATGTCCAGCTTACCAATATTCGAAACATTTTCATCGACACACAAGCCATCGCGTACATGTATATAAGTCTCAGCTCTAAGCTTTTTCTGCTTTTTTTGATTAAGGCGAATTATGTTTCAATTTTAGTGTCACTGCCCAAATCAATTTAATGAATTGAACTCATCGTGCCTTATTATCATACGATAAGCATAAAAGTTCATACAGGAAACAGTTTTTCTCGCTTCAGTTTGTATTGAAATAGGATTTATTTAAGGAATGTTAATATAATAACCATCTTTTCCTTTACAAAATAAAAGTGGATATTGTAAAGCATCATATGATCTATGCGTTTCACATATTCTGCGTAACGATTCATTTCGACTATGCATAATAATATCTCTAATCGCAAATTCTTTTCCATCCAGGCACATTATATATACATTATACGAGTATATACCACGATGTTGCCCAACAGGAGATTTATTTGTATGAATAGCTATCAGCAGCTGCTGAAAATTTTGGTTTCATTCTTTTGCAGTTTTAGAGTATCATGCAAGTCTGACTGTTGGACCTCTTTTACACTTGAGACATGTGAAATAGGAGATATCATTGAAGACTGGGGACTAAATGAAAAGGTCATGACAGTAATCACTGATAACGCTGCTAATATAGTAAAAGCTGTCGAATTAATGACACAGGTGCGAGAGAATTTGAATTTGACATATGCGGGTCAAAACCTTCAACTGGCAGTAAAGACATCGATATCCTCGGATGACAGCAAAAGATTAATAGAGCAAGCCAGCAAAGTTGTGGGTTATTTCAAACATTGCAAAGTATGCTCTGGAGGAAAAGCAGAAGCATCTGGGCTTACTAGTACAATCCCTTTTGCAATCATACAGCAGAAATCGGTGGAATTAAATTTTTTAAATGCTTCAGCGTCTGATCCAAAAGCGGATTCCAGTGATGAGTGTGTTAACAGATCGTGCAGTAACTTCCTCTACAATTTTTGCTAAGTTGAAAATTTTGGAAAAATTGAAAAATGAAAAAACTAGGAAAAATTCTTCGACCGATTCAAGCTTTAACAAAAATTCTCAGCAATGAAAAGTCATCTACATCCGTGGTTCTACCTCTCATGCAAACATTTTTGAAGCCACATAAGCTATCATCCGAAAATGACGCAAACATGATAAAATCATTTAAAATAAATTTTTCTAATGATTTACGGAAAATGTTCAATCTACAGTGTAGCGGTGCACCTGATGTTCCTGCAAGGCAAGGAGCATCTTTGCTTGACCGTACTATAAAGACCTTGAGCATGAGGATTTTGATGAAAGAGATTCCATAAGAGACAACCTAAGGTAGTTGCTTCTAGAATATGCACCTTCAGAGAACACTTCAGAAACAGGAACAACAGATACTGAAGCAACACCAATTTTTAGAACTGAATTCGGATTTTTGTACAACACAACTGGTACCAAACAAAAAACTATCGAGAATCAGCTGGAAACATATTTTGGTGAACCTCAGTTAAAGTTCTAACTAGATCCGTTTGAGTATTGGAATTATAGACTGGATAAATTTCCAGACATCCCAATGTTAGCGAGAAGATATTTGTTTATACTACCTACATCTATCAGTTCAGAACGTTGCTTTTCAACAGCTGAAAATATCGTCACTTTGAAGAGGGCGAAATTGCTGCTAAAAAAATGTATACTTGTTGGTGTTTCTCTATCAAAATCGAATATATTTGCAAAACTTCTTCTTATCAACCATCACTTATTTTCGAAATACGATCCCTATGTAGTAAGAAAACATATACCTACATTTAAGAAAACATAAAACACGCATACATTTGACTTCTAACGTATACAATCTCAGTGCCATATAAATGGACTGGTAGAAATCTCTGGTATAAGATGAAGTTTTGAATTATTAAAACTAAAATTGTATCTATTTTTCAACGTCTTTTCGACCACAAAACACTATAAAAACGGTTTGCAGTTAATTACACGTGTATTGACAAATTCATGTGCAACAATAAATACACGTGCTCATACACAAATAATAACACGGTTATACGTGCACAGTTGCAATAGGGGGCTCTAAAAACTGCATTCAAGTCTGTTCATTTGTCGTACATGAAATTTTTGAAATTTGCCTTTTATGCAGCGATTAATTCGATTTGTCGGCTATGTATTTGTCGTCTCTCATGTAAACGCCGTTAAATTATAAATTTTTAATAGATCCTCTTTGTACGTTTAGGACACATGATTTAATTGTTCTCCACATCGCTTAATATTTTGCTTTTTATACTTTCATTTTTTACTCTATTTTATAACAATTTCTTATTTACCGATAACTATTGCAACAAACTTCACCATTGCAAAATCTAATTTCCTGGTGCTTAGCAATTTTGACTCAAGTGCACTATTTCTAAGGTTGATTCAGGTTTATTAAGAATTTTTGCAGGTTTTATATTATCTTATAAGTTTAATGTGTGAAAACAATTTTATAAGTAATGTCTCATGGTCACTCATTTTTAAGTCCAATTTTATTTCCATTGTACTATTAGCGCGTGGTTGTGTTATAATGTAGTCGATTAAGGTTTTCATATTTGTTGTGTTCTGTGTAGGTTTGCGCGCACAATTTGATATTATTTCTATAAAGATTGGATTTATCAAACCAGTCAATGTTCATATATCTAGCTATAATAATGCCCTTATTTTTACCATCTCCTGCATGTCCTTTAATACTAGATCAACATTGTGGATATAGGTACAAAATGCAATCTTCGCATATGAATTTAATCATAAGTTTTGAGTGGAGAATTTTTTTTTTATAATTTACGCGCGCCTAAGGGGTTAGATACCCTTTTACTGTTGCCAGGGCGCGGGCGGAAAGGTAGAAAGGAGGAGAAAGGAAAATTATTTTGTAGTGGGTTTGAAACTCAGGTGTGTTTGGTTTCGGTATTTGCTCTCCAGGGGTGGGAGTCCGAATAGGACGAAGAATTTTTTCTTCACTCAGAGTGGAAGGTTATGATTCGCAGTAATTTTTTGTGCTTGAATCTCTACAAGAGCCAAATCTACGTGTCAGTGTTATGCCTTCACACGCAGAATTTTTCTGTCTGAGTTCCAATTACACAACTGAAAAACTTGAAAGACTTATTCATGGGCAGTATTCGAACCTAGACCCCTCCGAGTGAGAAGCGATTGCTAGTGCCACTACACCACGGCCACCCCAATATCACTATTATATTGTTCCAAACCGCTACATTTTACCGCAATGTGGAAGTTTTTGCCACAAGCACCCGCGCTTGATATTACCGACGCCCATCGAATGGAGTTTTTGCATTTAAAACACTCTCTCATTATATTATTTCTCTAATTCTCACCACGGTTGCACTTTATATTTATAAATACATATATATTTATATCCTACTCTTATTATAATCACCAGTCTATGTCACGTCAACCATTGAATCACTAATTTCCACAATTTACATACCTGGGCAAAAGGGAGCGCCCTCACTCTATGAAGCACAGAGCTTTTCAGCATAAGTTTCAGATAAATGTGTGGGCAGGCATATTGGGTAACAAGATGATCGGACCCTTTCGGCTTCCTCCGAGGCCTAATTCGAATCTCTACCTGGAATTTTCTGCCAAACAAATTACCAGAACTCTTAGGTGATATACGACTGCAACAAAGAAACAAAGAAAACCCAATGTGTGCCTGCAGGATGGGAAGGGCAGGATGGATCCATTCTGTGGCCTCCATGGTCTCCGGATTTAACCCCAATGAGTATTTATTTATCCAGACGGATAAAGAATATTGTTTTCTCATCAGAAATAATAGCATTGGATGAGTTGAACCATAGGATTAATGAGGCAGATGCGAAATTCCGAGAAGAATTGGAAAGAATGGACATAGTTAGAGACTTTCAAAGGCGAGCTCTGGAGTACATACAATGCAATGGTTTGTTCTGTACGCAATTGATATGGCACAGGCTTTGATAAAAAAAATAAGAATAAAATGTGACATCAATACGAATATTTATATTGTTTTTCCTAAAATATGTAACAATTTTTAGAATAATGTTTTATCTGTTTCAATAAGTTGGGTCGTATCTAGAAAATTAATTGTCTTGAGATGAAACGACCAGACAACTTTTTTTGTTCATAAATATTAGGTACACGTTTCACAGTTGCAAAAAGTGGGGTTTAATAAAATATTTTCGCGAAAAAAATTATTACAAAATCAAAATTGTAAGTTAGAAGAAAATCTCTTTTGATCTTCAATAATACTTTTGATACATTCACTTTATGGCAAATTTACTTTAAAACAATTAAAGTACTCATAATTATGAATTCAACTTGTTACCATAAATACATAAATTTTGAAGATATTATTTCCAATAGGAGTTAAAACAAGGAAGCATAAGTCTTTGCTTAAAACCTCTGTATCTCGGTGGGGATGCATTTCTTACTCATCCAACCCGCATGATTTGTTTTCTCAAAATATGTTAAGGCATTTCCTCTTAAAGTCTTTGAAATATTATCCGGAACGTAAAACTCCTTAGGCGCGCACAAACATAACTCCGCCAAAATATCCTCTATATTTCAAGTCTAGCCAACTTAAGGTTTGTCTTCTTTATTTTTGCTTCGGTGTACAAGTATTAAAATGTTTTTAATTACATACTCGTAGATGTGTCCCATATTCTCAAAAGGGATTATCTGATTTGAAGCATACCATCTTTGAAAGATGACATATTTGTGTTCCAGATTGGCTTACATTTAGTCATGCAAACATATACGCTTCAACAACTTCTTCAAATTTTCTGAATTTCTTTATCAAAATTCATGATTAGTTACGACTACGTTATGTGAGTTAAGTTTTATCGTGTTATTCACTTCATAATGTTGCCATGCCAATGAGACAGCGAAACACTAATAGTGAAGAAAATTTTGCTCCTGATTGTATTTATTTCGCTGATTGGGCTCTACTAAAAAAAGGAAGAGGGTTCGGGTTTTCACCGAAAAATCAGCCATAGTGACGTGCCACATTTTTGATTTATTAATAACCGAAATTGCCGCATTTAGTCAAGAAAGCATTTGAAGGTTTTCGAACAGGAGCTGGTGTATACAAAACAATTAAAGGCTGGGAAGATATGTAGTTTAATGAGACGGTGCTAATTGCCTACACAACGCGAGCCACAATCGACTTATTGAGGACCGAGTTCGATGATTTTGTTATGGCCAAAAATAGTCCTGCCAGTTGTCCGCCTCACTCATGCGATCTAACATCTTTTCTTTGGAGCCAGCTAAGTCCCTGGTCTATGCCAAAAAGGCATCAATTTTAGGCGATTTGGGGGCGGGCATTTTACGTGAAATATCTAACATATCGGTATGAAAGACACTTGAATAATGTCATATTTCATAACTAATGTATCAACTGCACGTCTTGTCATTTAAATATTAGTAAGTAACATAAGTAAGTGATATGACTCTGAAAATGTCAGCTTTTAAGGACTCCTTTATGGTGCATTCAGATTTCCCTAATTATTTCAGATGGAAGGAAAATATTAAAATTCTATTTATCAATATATTCCAAAATTACACCAGAAAGCTTTCTAGCTGTGAACGACCTAATGCTTGAGGTGTAATATGCTAGCTAAATATTTATGAAAAATAGCTATAAAATCTATTAATTGAAATTGAATATGGCCTCGACAATATTGATGTTGGACGTTATCGTTAATATTGCTAAAGCTTTCGGTAAAGTAACATCTGCAATAAAATGACATACATTTGCTGCATACAACTTTTTACTGATGAACCATTTAACAGGATTTTAGTTACGGATGCGGCCTAGTGACAACATGATATAGCAATGGTAGATAGTGACTGCTTATTAGAAAATTTCTGTATCCTCTGTCTTACTTAAATCCTTGCAGAATATTTAAAAGGTTTAAAAGAAAGCACCCGCTTGAAACCAAGCAAGAAAAACAAAATTATGTTGTCCAGTCCCTTTCACTCTCCATTCACCTTTGTTAACAACTTACAGCCAAGTTTGGCGGGAACCGTTGGAAAATTGTTTTTGGAATCAGCTTAAAACGTTATCTTTTCCTTTGATAACCTGTTTCGTAAATCCCCGTAAATCCCATATCTTCAATCGAATTAGCTTCTGATGCTTAACTGACCAATCCATCAAATTGGCGTAATTTCCATCCTTGAAGCCCTGCCAGACACGACTACGATGTCTCGAAACATTGTAATGTTAGATAGCCAATCTCGGTTTCCAAGTCCGAACAGCGTTTCAGCAGACACCCTCCACACAGAAACAGCCATAAATATATAATTTTGTTGAATCGTTCACTATTGGTTGGACGACAGTGTCACGATGCCACTTAGTTCATCGCTTTTTAACTTTGAGCCCACTTAATTTTTTTTTATGTATTCTTCGGTAAACAAACGTTTGGGAGCCACGGCTCTGTAATTAAAACTTCATTCACCGATATTGTAATTTACCTTTTTCTAAAAACATTTGTCTTCTCAGGCTGAACTTATTTTTTTTTAAATATTAACACATTCCGTTTAACATCTTCCGATGTGGTATTTGGTTTTCCCCGTTTTCGATGAATTTTTTTATGAAATGCCTGATTTCCTCACCAACGCACGTATTGCACAATATTTGACTTTCGGAGGTGCTTTCCGACATCTATATGGAATAATTTTGGCACTCATTACAGAGTTCGTCTTGACGACGTCCTATATCATAACTTGAGTGCTTAAATCAGCTAATAGCACTCTTCTAGACCTTAGCCTGCATTAAGACTCCTCGGTCAGAGCTTTTATTACTAGCTATTCTCATAAGTACAACTGTTGACGGCGTGACTCTTCAGAAGACTGCGACAATTGGGGCTGACTTCATTAGTGAGGCCAAAAGTTTGCTGATATTTTACCATTTGAATGATCCAATTAAATTTTTTTGAGACTTGGCTGGAACCTAAGCCTACATTGCTCTTATTACCCGATTTTCCGACGAACTTGGTCGAACATGGTAATACCAGCTGATTTGTTAAGCTATTCTCTACTCAACCAATGGTATTTCGTTTTCGGGACTAAAGGGGAAAAAATTTAATAAAAAAAATCATTTTGAAAGTCGAAAATGGTCGTTCCATACTACCTTTCCTTCACCACTGTAAGGGAATTCTACAGGTCAGTCCAAGCAATTAGTAGCGTCAGCCATGGAAGCGTGAGCCGATTCTATTCTCGTCGGAACGGGTGGTGGAAGTACTAAAATTGGTAAGCCACTGTTACAGTTAAGCGGAATAAGCATGTTTTCTACAATCTTTCGTTATATTCCAGCTGGTATGAACCTAAAATGTTGTTGTAATTGACTTCCTGACTCCCATCGCACTAAAATGAGGGAAAAGAGCAAGATGATGACCTCTAAAACGGAACTTACCCACTCGTTTCTACCTAGAATGGGTTCGCAAGAGCACAGGTTAAGGGCTACGTGGGTATAATATGTGGCAAGCCCTTAAATTGGAGGCGTGTGTGGCGATTAATTGGGAAACAGATGAGTGTCCTATAACTTGGATTGGCCCAGCAGCTCAACAATCAAGTTCGTAGCGAAGTGCTTGCCTTACCTTGCCATATACTATGGATGTTTATTCGGATGCGCATTTGCCATATGCTACAGACTTAGGCAAGAAGTGATCATGATCGAACGTCTTATGAAAATCCGAATCAAGGATAAATTCTTTAATACAAACCTAATATGCGCCCATGCCCCTATGAAATACAAGGACGACGCCACCAAATAATGATTCTCCGAGCTCCTTTACAGAACTACTGTAAAGAGAAAAGCTGCAATCGTAAAAGACCGCCAGAATCTACGCCGAACACGTATCCCGAAATCTCCCAGCAACTCGTATGCCGCCAGATTCAAGTATCGAAGATCCAGGTTTCACCCGACCACCAAGAAATCCTTGGTTTGATGAAGAATGCCGGCAATTAATTGCAGCTAAACAAGAAGCTTACAAAGCGGTGCTGCAACGCTTCTCCAGAAAAAGAAAAAAGAGCAAGAGAAGCGAGCGATCGAAGATATTGGGAGGCTGTACTCCAGGAATAACGTACGAATAATTTTCCAACAAATAAAATGGACATGTCAAAACAAAAAAACTCGTACAGAAGCCTGTAGAAATGAAGAAGGAAACGTTGTAGTGGAGTCGCAGTCGGTGCTGAGAATATAGAAAAACTTTTCCTGCGTACTGTATAATGGCGAAGAAGCCCAACATGCAGCCATAAGGCAGAATAGGCCATTCAACTTAGACGGTGATAGCCAAAACTTTCGAAGTAAAGATAGCAATATTTAAGACAAAACCCAACAACTTAACTGGATCTTACGGCTTACCGGCCGACGTATTCAAAGCTTCTGGAATGATTTTGTGGAGAGAATGCACCAGCTCATTTCTCAGATCTGGTCTGAAGAGTGTACGCCTGATGAGTGGAGTTTCAGCACCGTATTTCCTATTCACAAAAAAGAAGACCCTTCAACTGCGCCGTCTATAGAGATATACGTGTAATCATCAATATCGGATACAAGATCTTGTCTCCCATATTGAGTGAACGCCTGAAAACCTTCGCCGACAACCTATGCATTGATTTCAAGGACGCATATGACAGCATTTACATAGACGAGCTATAGAGATCGATGTCTAGCTCTGGCGTCGCTGCTCCGTCCAGGTCGGTAACGACTTAACCGAGACTTTTTTATTTTTGTTTAGAACTTAATACTCAAGTGGATATGACTATACTTATGATGCCAAAGCATGTGTTAAGTTTTTAGGAAAATGGGACAGAGAGAGAAAGAAAGATTTTTGGGCTCAGTGGTTATTTCGCCACATGGGTGGCATCCAGTATTCAATGGGGAGACTAAATTATTAGTGTAAATTGACTTGATGTTGTATTTTAGGCAAACATTCATCTCAAGAAGTTATAGTTGCCTGAAGAAAAGACTACCACTTGAGCCACGTCCACCCACCTATCAAAATGTCAAAAATGGTTTTAGACAAGGTGATACGCTATCATGTGATTTCTTTAAGGGGCACACCTAGTGTGACAGCCTAAAAAAAAGGCGATTTTTGTGAATTTAAAAAAAAAACTACTGTATAAATTGTTTTAAAATTTTAAAGGTATATTTATACATATTTTAAGAGTACATAGTAAAATGTTTGAAGAAAAAAATTAAATATTTTTCCAGATACACGCGATCTCCGACGGCGCTAAACAAAAATGGTCCTCCACTGCTGCAGTGATTCCGGCCTTCTCCGTGGATGAAATATAAAAAAAAACAATTCTCGTTAAACTAGAAGATATTTTACGTACAATGACCTACGATCGAAAAAAAATATCAAAAATTGACAAAATGGCGGCGTTTTTAAAAAAAAAGTTGAATTTTACCCAAAATTTTGGTCGTTTTTGGCCTGCCAAAATGATTTTTGATCAGATCAAAAACCTGGTAGGTCATTGTATGGAGAACTATATACAGAATATGCAGAAAAAATTTGATAGTGATCCGATCATTTGTCTCCGAGTTATCACTGCAGCAAATTTGAAAAATGCTGTTTCGAGAAAAACGCGTTTAGAGATAAGTTACTCTACAAATGGCTGTAACTCAAAAACGATTTGAGATATCGATTTAAAATTTTAGTATGTTATTTTTAAAGGTATAACTTATAAATATGAAAAAGAAAATTAGATTTTTTTTAAAATTTCACACTAGGTGTGCCCCTTAACATCATACTTGAAAGAATTGCTCGGAACTCACAAGTGAACACTGGAGGCGCAGTCATTCAAAAAATGGTGCAACTACTAGCGTACGCTAATAATATCGACATAAGTGGTAGAACTCAGCGGGCTGTCACCGGCAGTATTGAAACTGAGGATGACAATGTGGGCTTAGAGGTAAATGAGGGCTAATATGCTGTCAACAAGAAGGGACACACAACCAAGAATTGGACAGGCCATCACAATCAACATCTATACTTCGAGGTAGTAAAGGATTTTGTCTACCTTGGATCTACTATGAATTCTGACAACAACAGCCCAACAGAAATAAAACCAAGACTCACTCTTCACAATCGCTGTTTCTTTGGGCTTAGACGGCAATTAAGCAATATGGCCCTATCTGGAAAAACTAAGGAGACTCTATATAACACCTTTATCATCCCAATATTACTTTTTGGCGTAGAAGAATGGAAGTGAGCAGCATCTTATAGCATCGGATAATGAAGGATCAATTACTGACGACCATGGAAAACAATAAAAGGACAACAGTCATCGAATCAGCACGTGGTATGTTCTGACCCTTAACAGACCGCATGCAACCGCAGTTCCTCGACTTTTACAAAGAAAAGCTAACCGCCATACAAAGAAGTGTAATGGGACGGACCGGAAAAAGCAGGATAGAAAATTGTGATATCTTCTATGGAGAATGTTACTGACAACTGCCACGATAAGAACAGGAGTTGCTGGACTTATTCGCATTCATCGTAAGGAATTTAGGGAACAAATATCGAACTTCAATGTAAGACCCGACGACGATTCCTATAAATAGTTAATACGCCAACATTAGACTCATAACCATACACTTACTTACCATAGACTGCCTCCACGAGCTCCTCGACAAAAACTACGAGCCTTAAATATGATATGAAAATTGCTTTTTTCGATTTGAATCCAGCCACTGCGACAATATTATATCCGTAAATGAACTACAGACAGCACAAAGTTTCCATATATTGATAATTATTGAGGGGCCTGGCTAACTCCTGATTAACAAACCGTCAACCAAATTGGTCATATTGCAATCGACGGAATCCTACTCCGAACGTTCCGAGCAACTAACACCAACTCGGACCATTATCTTATTGTAGCCAAGATATGGATGCGGATATCCTTAAAAACCCAAACTGGCGAACCAAAGTTAGGTAGTGCAACGTCTAACGTTTAAAATCGCAAGTCACCAGGGCCTTTTCAGATTAAGTTACCTTTAACCCCTCGAGGAGCCGGGTGACGCCATCCTTCTCTTTTAACCCACCCTAAAAAAAATAATACTGCTACGATGACAAACGGAGACCGGCAAATACAGAAATATGGCGGATGTAAAGAACACGGCGGGTGGCCGTGGCTCAAGTGGTAATGGCTTCCCAATCGGATGGTTCGTGGTTCAATAGCAGCCGTGACCGAAAGACTTTTTTTCAGGCAACTAAAATCTCGTGAGGTGAATGGTTGCCCAAATACAACATTAAGTCAATTTACACTAATAATTTAGTCTCCCCATTAAATGTTGGATGCCACCCATGGAGCGAAATAACCACTGAGACCAAACATCTTTCAATCTCTCTCTCTCTCTATCCAATTTTCCTAAAAACGTAACACGTGCTCCGGTATTTTAAGAGTACATACTAGTCGTTCTTTTAAAAAAAAGCCCTACAGAAAGGAATGGACGGGGTTCAAACTCTGCGTCTAAACCAGAAGAGAATAACACAGGCCCCTCAGCTGGCAAAAAAAAAAGAACGAGAACCACTCGATACAGGACTTAAAGGGGTGCTATCACATGAATGAACTTAGGGGGTCTTACCAAAAAAAAAACTACACAAACTTGTCATAGTAAAACCGCAGTCGGTGGAGAGAATCTGAAAAGATTGTTTCTTCCGACTGTTAAGCGGTGTTGACGAACAGCATGCCACCCTCAAGCTAAATAAACCATTTAACTTGGACGAAGACAGACAACACAGACAGATAACCGAGCAAGATGAAATCAGGACAGCTATTTCTATGATAAGTCTAACAAAGCTGATGGAATCGATGGCTTCACTGCCGAGAGCTGTTGACGATTGATGATTGAATACGTAGAATATATTAACTCATCTCCAAAATCTGCGTCGACGAATGGAACTGTCTGCCATATTATGTGAACTAATAAGATCCTTCGTAAACAATCTGACTTGCCTCTATCAGTGTGATTTTAGAAACAAGATATTTCTGCCACTATTGAAGCAAAAGCGACCAAAAAGGGAAAGGGGGAAAGATAGGCAGCTGCATCTCTGAGGTACATCAACTATACATCAGCCTCGTCAGAAAAGCATGGACGAACCGACTAGGTCGCCTTGAACGCACCAGAGTACCGGCCCGGAAAATTATCTACTCCAACGCAAAGGGCAACGCAGCAGGGGACGACATCATCTTGGGTGGCGCAGACAAGTGGAATGAAACCTCACCCAGTTTCGTGTGCGCAATTGGAGATAGCTATCAAAAGACCACGTTAGGTGGAAAGACGTATTCGCTGAAGCCTAGATCCACCGTTGACTTTAGCGTAATTTAAATAAGTAAGTAAGTAGACACTCGGAGGTTGATTCTCTCAATCTCTGGGTAGTTACACTTGAACTACTCGTAAAGTCAGTTTGCATAGCCTTTAAGTCATGTCCGGCTTGCATACAATTACATTTACATTTCTACGTGAACTCACTAAGAACACAAAATAGAAACAGCCAACATCACAATTACTCAATTGAATATTGTTTCACAAATAAAAAGAAATATGCACTTTCTGCAAACAAAAAGATGAACTCCAGCCTCTCAACGCTCAGCTCTTAAACGCTCAGCTCTCAAACGCTCCAACAATGAACTTACTCCTAGAGTCGTAAAATAAAATCAATTCCATGTTCTCTTAAAGCGCTAAGTAATTACAATTTTATATTTACGGAAGTTTTTCAGATTTTAAAAATGTTTTCGCACCATTCGGTCCGTCTTTTTATCATGATTTTAGTTAGTTTGTGTACAAATTCTAACCAGCATTTTTGGTTGCTACGAATAACTGCTACTCTCCCGATCGATAGTATCATAAAACTGTATTTGGGTTGGGGTAGGTACGAAAAAACAAATAATAATAAAAAAACGCGTAAAATTTATTATTTCTCCCGTGAACTCTGCCAGTATCTACGAGTAGATGCTATAAAGCTTATTGCGTTGGGTTAAATGGGGGTGAGATGTAGAAAGAGGATCTGTAATTTCATTTAAAATTTTCTTCCCCCTTTATTTTTGTTGGACAAGTATTCCCGGTCTTCGATGGTTGATTATTGGAAATTCCAATAACGCAGAAAACTATGACACTACAGCTGTTTGAAACTACGTATGGCAATTCTGCTATGTGTATGTTTTGTTTTTTCGGTTTTTATGTAGCTTTTCCTCTCTATTTTAGTTAAGGTTTTACCATCAAATGTTTTCTAACTTGATGGTGAAATTTCTACCAATAAAACAATTTTGGAACGCGACTTCGATCAATCGCTAAACGGTGGCACTGTGATGAACTGTCTTGTCAGAGCATTTCTGTCGTTCGTCACACATGCAGGTTTAAAAATTCATTATAACATAACAGGACATATTCAACGTCGTTCTGCAGAGTGACTTTATGATCCTTTAACTATCTTTTCATTATGACACATAAAACCAGCGACTTCATCTGTGAATGGGGTGGTAAAATTTTCAATTACCTTTAAGATGAGTATTGTAGAATTGCACACTCCAAGAACGTACATAACGTTTGCTTTTGACATGTGCTTTTGCTTAGTTTAATCTTGTTACAAGTGGCACGAATTTAAAAAGTTAAATCGAAACCAAAGAACATTTTTACTCCAATTGCTTTGCTACTCATTACTCATTAGTTGCTACTCATTTTGCCTGCATCAAAGGATAATACTCCCTTATGGTTGCCTTGTCACAAATGATAACATCACAACTTTAATTTAATTGTAAATTTAAAAAGATAAATCTTTGTGCCATCATCCCAATGACCTTTAGATGAAAATGACTCTCTATCCGTACCAGTATATGTGTAATAAGAGAATTTCTGTTCAATTGATGCCAGTGATGTTGATTAATGAATTGTGGCTCTGTCATTTTTACTGGCGAATAACTCAAACAATTTTGATGGCTAACCACTTTATCATGGCTTTTGTCATTATTATCAGATTTTTGGCATTCAACTTTATTGAAACGGAAGGTCAGAATTGATGTCATTGTTCACTAAGGTGCTTTAAATGCGATAGTGAGTTTTACAGATATAATTATTGTTATTATTATTATTTTTTTTTTTCATTCAAGCACTTAAAATGTTATCCCTCTTTGAGACAGTTACTCGTGCGTGTATAATGTACTTACGATCTGCCAGAGTGTAGTCTAAATTACCGATGAAAGGGTGGGTGTGTTTAACATTATTGACTGCCCAAATAGTTAGAACCATAATATAAAAATGATTGTTTCACCAGCTAGCATAGATGTTCAGCCCACCAGAGTCCATTGTCTTAACGAGTAGTCAGATAAATGTGGCAGAAAACTGAGAACAAGATACTTTCTGCTGGAGTAATTTCAACATCATAAAAGTTTGAACATATTATATGGTTTATCGTTTCCCAAATGAATATCTTTTGATGATCCATTCTTACATAGAAGTAGAAGTCCTCACATCATTTCTTCACATCCACTCTTCTTTGAGAGACTAAAGTGGTATACGGAGTATTGGTGAAATAGCCTTCTCCTATTGCACCCACGAAATAGGTACAGCTGCAACAGCAGAAACTCAACTGTTTCACCCTGGAAAAAAAAATAAGGTCCACTAACGCATGGTCTGATATTTCATACAACCATCAATAACAAAATGTGTTTGATAAGTATACAATGTATTTCTAAGTATTCTGCCATTGTAACCAGGATCAGATCTATTGCGCGCTCATCCCATCATTTTATTCTAACACATTGAAGTACAATAAGTTCAAAGAATGCGATGTCCGCGAATCAGTAATTCACAGCACTTCGAAGGCGTAGGGCGCTCCCATCATTGACTCACAGTAAGGCAAGCGTAACCTTTAACTCCAGTTTTGTTGCCTTTGCAGATATTTGAAAATATTTAACTGAAAGTTCATCGTTCTTGGCGATTTTTGTCATTTTCAAATCGTCGTTGAGCCGATCCAATAATTAACAATAACTAAGTGATTTACCTTATGAAAGTAGTTGGTCAGGATAATGCCACATGCATACCAAAAAACTGCTCTCCAGACTTTATTGATCAGACAGACCCACCACAGAGCCATACTGCTTCGATTGTTGATACAAGCAGTGTTTCATATCAAGTTGCAATGCGGAAAATTCATAAAGTAACCGATTTATTGGTCCATGGTTGTTTATTCCAAAAAACAACCAATGCACAACATAGAATGGAACTTACTACAGTCGTGTAGATCACTAAGATCCCCTCAATGACAAACCCCATGCCTTTTCGAAAAATCTCTTATACTGCCTGAAATTGAACAATTGCTCTACAGCTATATACTTAGTATATTGAGCCTAGAGAGTTATGATATTCAGGATGTCGCTGAGAACTTATTACTTTGCGTTGAAAAAACAGATGGTGACGCCTTTTTCCACTAGTTACTTTAGATGATGTAAAAATGTAAACCGCGCCTCTTTAGTTAGCGCGCTCTCGGGCTAACTGCCTACAGTTGCGCACTCCACGTTGGTTGAAGTCCTCTTCCGCTTATGAACGCCACCTAAGGCGCGTTGTGTTATCCTAATAATATGCTAATAAGTTTATCGTTAAATCTCCTTCTCCAAACACCTTCAATATAAATGGGACCAAGAATCACTCAAAGAATTTTACGTTGGAAACGGCCAACGACATCTTCATTCACCTTTGCTAATGCCCAATGTGTTTGAACAACAAAGCAGGACTGAAGAGTTATAAAATCTTCTTAGTGTTTCTTGGCATAGCCTAATACTCATTTACTTTCTTAAGCTGAACAAACAACGATTGTTAAGACTACCTCTTTATTGGACTTCTGATTGGATGTCATTGTCAGATAGCGGAGCCGAGATAAACAAAGCCCCTGACTACTTCAAAATTATTGCTGTCTATTGTGATTTTCAGTTCGATACGTCGGCATGGTGTGTCCTTTTTTTTTTACTCTGCTTTGTTTTCCCCTCATTCACGAGTAACTAAATTTTTGCTGCTTGCGAGAGCACCAGTGACACTGAGTTCTGGTAATGAAGTCAATGTTATCAGTGTATCCAAGTAGTTGTACATTTGGGATAATTGTGCCTCTGGCATTGAATTGCAAGTTTCGCAGAATTTTCTGAAGTATGATGGTGAAGAAGTTACATGATTGCGCATCACCTTGCCTAAACCGTTTTTTGACATCATTATGTATTAGCGAGCGTTCCTCTTCGTTATTCTGCACAATCTGACAAGTTTGGCTCTGTATAGCTCGTCTTTAAAGATGCTGCATGTGGACTTCAAATCGATAAAAGGGGTGGTGTCTATAAATTTGAACTTCTTAGGGTTTTTTCATGACATGCCGTAATCTGAACGCTTAGTCGATTGTGGACTTACCGTTCCACAAATCTCACTAAAAGAAGCCAGATAGATCGTTGATAAATTACCCAAGACGGGAAATAAGATTTTAGCGGATGATCCCATAGCCAGAAGAGCTACATGACTTTCATATGCCTGCGCTTGCGCGTTAGAACAGTTAAACAAATCAATCGTGGAGAATGGTTTGGACAACTCAGCTATAATAGTATCCTCGATCAATGTTCAGTTCATTTGATTAATGATTAAGGAAAAAATGTTCAAGCCAATTGTGTTGCCCCACCAAGTTACACATGATGTCCAAAATTTTTTTGTAACAAAACGGAATGTACGCTATTGGTATCAAATGTCCTGAAACTATTCATAGATGCAACAGTGTTTTTGATTGCATTATCTGCAGCACACCCGAAGATAGACACCATCTGCGGTAGATAGATGAGTTTCGAGCACGGTTCTTATATTTCAAATCAGGGTAGGTACAATTAACTAACCAGTATTCTTCGAGGATGTTGACTACTTCGCATGTATATATAGTAGAGTATTATGCAAAACACTATTCACATTAAAAACAAATTTCTATTCTATTTCCCTTCATCTGTAAAGATCCCAGTCCTGTTTCTCGTGTCCTCTCAAAGTCACTACAGGTCATAGCACACCCATGGAACAGGAGATCTGCAGGAAGTCACCCTGGGAAATATGTTAGTTTATAATGTTTGGAGAGAGTGCCTTTCAGGGACTGGACTGTCTTTTCCTGTCTTCTCAATTTAACTCCTCCTAAAAGTATGCGCAGTTGGTTTTCTTGGACTCCTCTTCAGCTTCGTCAAAATTTTCTAACTACTTCGCCTGGCACCTTTGACTTGCTTTTGAAAGGTTAACTATCAAATACCAATAAAATTTATAAATTCATAAACTTCGTAGCACGTCGCTTATTTTTCTTTAAATTCCGCATTTAGTCACTACCATATCTACTACAGATCACTTCTTTTGTGCTCCTTAAGTTAAAAACAAAAAATGCATTTAGAATTTGTCTCAGCATAAGAAAGTAAGCTCATTGTGCAAGATTATTATCGAAAATTACAAATATGTGATAACTTTGTTTTGCTTCCGTCAAACTAATTAACACAAATCACCCATGGTCATCTAATTAAATCCAAAAACCACACTTTCCCACGGAAAGATTTTTTGAGGTAGCAAAACGAAATCATGAAACAAAAAAAAACTGGAAACACTAATTTATGCTTGGGGTTTCCTAGGTAGTGACACTTTCCAAAATAGCAGTCTATAACGATGAGACCACTTAACAACTAGTCGTATATATTTTCATTACACCTAATACAAATGATCAATAAAAAATGGTCAAAATAATCCCAACTGCCTGATTAATCTCCAATCATCCGATTGATCAATCAACCAGTCAGTAATTTAACGCACGACTAGGCCTTCGTGTAAATTTCTAATTATGTGACACAACCATGACCGGAATCGCGTTACTCCTCCATTGATTGTTTCTAACTTTAAATCCCACAGAAACAGGGACACAGCAAACACTTCTAATCGAGTGTCCAACCAAAACTTATCCCATTCCGATAATCATTTTTTAACCGCGCCACTCCATGGTGGGTCGAGAGAGCCCGGTGGGACAAGCGGGCTAGGTGAGGCCGGTAATGTTGTACGTGTCAGGGACACCCCTCATTCAAATTAAAGGCTGAAAAGTTGACCTTGCGATTAGCGCCTTTTTCTTTTTTTGGCAAAAACTTTTTTGTTTGATCGACGGTGGTTTGTCGAAAGTGGAGAGAAAAACTTATGTCACCATAGGTACGGGTAGGTAGATGCTGTAGATTTTGTCATACCTTTTTTTCAACATCTGGGAATGTCGATAGGAGCAAAGTTTTACCGGGTTAGGTCTAACCTTTGAGGGAGACAATTATGATTTTAAGGAATTGGCATATTGGGGGACTGATAAGAATAGGCTTTTACTATTCCATTATCCCTTCGAAAAGAACTGGGGAGTGAATTTAATTACCAATGACTTCGATTCAATTTAATAGTTGACGTAAAAGTGTATAATTAGGATAATTATAAGTCACGAGCATAGTCTGGTTATGTGTTTGTGAAATTATGAACTTTCAAGTTTCGACCTTTGGTCTTTCCACCGCCTGCCAATAAGGATCCTTGAGAAATTTCCTTCTTAAGAATTATGAAACCTCTTCCGAAAATATTTCAAAACTACTTCAATGGAATAATTCAAGTTGGTAATTTTGGTTTCAGAACAACAAGATATTAGTGCATTCCCAACGTCTGGTCAAGAATCGGAAACATTTTGTCAACGCTGTTTTCCTCGGATAAATACCTCCGTACCGAAGTAGGAGTAGGGTAGTTAAACCATGGCGCAAGTAACGAGGTACTACGAAAATATTTATGCGAAATAATTGAAAATTAATTAAGAATGAAAAAATACTTTTAGAGTCCAAGGACGGAAACATTCCGTACGAAACCCTTTACAGATAAGTATATGTGTCTTGTAAATGAGAAAGTTGAGTATATATGGAGTTTTTGATTGTGCTATAAAAAAATATTTTAGGTGAACATAATTGTGCTAATAAACTATCAATAAACATTATTTTTGAATAATATATTAATTTAAACCAATCAAGGTGTAATCGCTTTTTTCAAAGTCATAAATCAATATGTTGGAGACAAATACAATATCTGCAATACATTCAAAAACGATTCAAGATATGTGATGAGAATTGCTTCTGATATCTTGTTGAGCAATAAAGAGCTTGTCATTACAATAAGTGGAATTTGAGTTAGGAACATAGCAAAGTTCATTTGTAAGGCTCGAACAATATTGTAAGGTTTCTCAGATTGCAATAAACTGATGACGCTTTCGGAGAGTAAAACTAATCTTACCACCAACAAGCTTTTCAAAGTCCTCAAAAGGGGGAAAGCAGCCAGAGTGGAATCACCAAGAAAACTCAACACGCTCTTGTTTCCCTTGATTGCTTCAAGTCGCTTGACACCGGTGGCATAATTCAGTTATTCTACAGGCAAACACACCGAATTGAAGGTTTGAAAGGAGTAGAATATTGCTGGCAATTTCGATGAAGTACAGGTACTGAAAATTGTGATAGAATAAAATGGAGGAAGAGCGTCACCTATGAAGCTTATCGCTCGCTTCTGAACCTTCTCTAGCAAGTGCAAAGAGGTTTTTGGGGATAACTGACCAGATTGGGGCATTATGCTCCAATTTTGGGCGGACAAATACAGGTATTAATATAAATAGGTATTAAGGCCAGATCAGAGGGGAGAATAATTTAATAAGTACGTCACTTGAGGAAACTTAAATATTTCGCAGAATTTTTTGCGACATCGAATATGTAGTTATTCCAAGGTAAATTGTCATTGACACATATACAGAAAATGGAAAGGTGTTCGGTTTCGACGACGCAAGTTCCATTCATGGATAGTAGCTGGGTGTTTGAATTTCGCTTTAATGACAGCAGCAACCATTATAGTCAGTCAGAGTAAGGTCAATGAATGTCTATAAGTTATCCAGATGAGTTTTCAAACTAAAAGATACTTAACCGCATCGGAGAGCCCCAAGGCGCTGTATATCAGCCACCGAAATGCTTTACGCATTTCAAAACCTTCGGATCCATTCTGGAGGTTAAGAGCACTGCGGATATAAAGACCAGAACAGAGTGGGCTAACAACATTCTTATAAACGGATTACCTACTGCTACTGAAACGCTAAAGGACTTCCCCACTCGCCAGTGATCATTGGAGGAGATCATTGCCGGTTTCCAAAATGCCCAAAACCCCCTTCTAACATCACATCTCTTAGGTCTTTCAGCACGGTCTTAAAGGATAACACCTGAACGGTGGAACAGTTGGTCAAGTTAAAACTTTTGGACAACTTCTAGGCCATCATGACGAAAAACTCCGGACCACCTCCTATTACAAGCGACGATGGCTGGTAGCAAGGCTACGTCAAACTTATCGCTTGTGCTGATCAAAGATCAGTCGATCTTTACACCAAAGCCATAGGTGGATTTGGAGAGGTTTGGCCAGGCGCAAAGCTCAGGGTCGTGGTTAAGGAGGATATCTCTAGCAGACTTAGAACCTGCACCTGGATCTCAGCCGAGGCCTCCTCTTCAGAAAGCATTCTATAGATCAACAGGCTCAGCAAGCCCGACTCCTCCAACTTATAACTGGAAGATCGCGAAACTGGAAGAACTAAGGGGTCCTTATTGATGCACGTCAATTGTGGTCAATAGGGAATCCCTTAACCCTCTAGCGTAGACTAAAGGCATGATCCGGTTCGGCTTCGAGTCAATACACCTAAGGGTTTACAGAAAAGATGAGCTCGATGCTGATAAGCAACCCCTTTCTCCTTTAACCTTGGAGCGTTAATATCCTTTTCTGAAATAGATAGCAACGACTCCAATCTATCCTAGGTGATAACTAAGCCGTTGGTCTCCTCCTCTGCCACTCTGTCCGAAATGGAAACCGACGACGTATTAAAAAGAGTTCGTTTAAATCCGAGTTGACAACTTGGGGTCGAACATTCGATAAGAAATTGTTGCAAAATTGGCCAAGTTATGCGAAAAATCTTGGAAAATTGGGTCAAGCGCATCAACGAGCATATCAACGTCATATGGTAAATAAATTCAAAAAATATGTCTATCTTTCGAATATCTTTCAGCACGGCTCGCACCACTCTCATACGATAGAAAATTTAAATGAAGTACACAACATTCGGTTTTACGGCAGATGTCAATTTCTAAGTATTAAAGGAGAAGAAGTTGAATTTATTTTTATATTTATATTTTATGCAAAACCACATCCTGAACATGGAATTAACATAATTTGAAATATTTGTTAATTGCAGTGCTACTTACCAAATTATCAGAAGAACACATAAATCACTGTTATCCGAAAAGGCTAAAACCTTTCAGCATAGCAATAACCGACAATAACATAACATCATCCCTATTAGAATTCCTTAATTTGGTGATGGTTCACAATTCACATATGCAGTTCCATAAGCTACTGTGCAGTTTATGTAAATTATCAAAGGTACATAGATTACCTCGTTCTGCAGGTTGTCGTGTGAATATTTGTACTGAGGCAAAATCGCGCGTGATCCACATGTTTACAGTGGTCAACAAATACTTATTTACTCCACACGTATCTGATATCCGCGATGAACAAGCAAATTCAATATCTAGATCGCGTGTGTATTAATTAATAAAGCAATAGTGAACATGTTGCTACAATTGAATGCAGATACCAAAACTCACATGCATGTGAATGACGAACGACGTTGACAATACACCATAATTTGCAGGTACGGATATCATTATTAACATTTCATTAGAATTAGTTTCAACTTAAAGACGTAGTTTTGAAAGCATCTACTAACCCAAACAGAGAGTACAGCGAGCCTTAGAACTATAAAAGTGATAATTAGTAAAAAATATGGGACCTATGTGTCCCGGCAAATATATTTCTATATATTAAGTGGCTGTTTTAAACCTAATGAACTGATCCAAATCCTATAACTTCAAATTCATTCAGTACTAGGCTTATCGACTTAGGACTAGAGGTCTGAGTAGCCAGTGCACGTATAGGTGTGCAAAATTAATCATCCTATCGGAAGATGGTATAGGTTTTAGAAAAGGCTTCGTACGTCAATCATATTTGAGATTTGTGAACTAGACAGCTGCAGTATACAAACAGGCAAGCAATGGAGAGCTATATTCCGCAAGAGCGTGGAATAACTGTGTTGATGTTTTTGACCAATAATCGGTCGGTGGTGTTAGCGCAGCTTGAATTTCGACTTCGATTTCCTAATCGTGTCGAGCCAATTGGGCAAACATTCCGGAGCGGTGATTAGCTACTCGACTCGAGCAGAATAGAAACACAGGAGACCATGCAGGGCGTGGCCGCCACCGAACTGGTCGTTCGGCCGAGATTATCGCGGTTGTGGCTGCCGATGTCGCTGAGAACGAAGAAACATCAACCAGACGACGGGCCACGCTATTGGGCATCACCAGACGGACCCTACAGCGAATTTTAGTGAAAGACTTACACATGTTCCCGTACAAAGTGCAAACAGTGCATCAGTTAATGCCTCCTGACCGTCAGCCTCGTATGAGTTACTGTAAAGCCATCCTCAATCTCAACAATGAAGAGGACGATTTTGTATCGAAAATCATCATGAGCGACGAGGCGAATTTCCACTCAACTTCCACACAAATCCCAATTTCCAATTGGGCTGTAGGTTTTTGAGGACGCCATCTGCAATACGGTCACTGTTACTGGCGAACGCTACAGGGACATGATAAATGACTTCTTACTGCCGTAATTGGATGAGCGGGGCTTGGTGAATATGTGGTTTCAACAAAATGGTGCAACCACACACACAGCACGAGCCACAATGTATATTGTGAAGGAAGCGCTTCCTGGTAGCGTAATCTCCCATTTTAGCGATTTGGCATGGACAACAAGATCTCCCGATTTAACCATCGCAGACTTCTTTCTTTGAGGCTACTTGAAGTTGTGGGTTTATGTCATCAAGCCTCAGACAATCGCAGCCCTTAAGGAGAATATTCGACAGGAATGCGAACAGTTATCACCGGAAATCTTGCGGAAAGTCATGGAAAATGTGATAAAATGGGCAAAAATGTGTATCAACACTAGCGGCAGCCACTTGGCGGATATCATCTTCTCCACATAACAGAAACAATTGTAAAGGTCCAAATAAAGATTTCAATCACTCAAAATATTTTTTTTTATTTACTAAAAAAGTAATTCAAAAACAAAATTGGATAATTAATTTTGCGCAAATATAATGAGGTCTATCATGTCAGAACAGGTGTGTGATACTCTCTATTTCCTCTTCTCTCGTCTCTACTGCTTCTGCAATTACGTTGAGAAGGGGATCCTCTTCTGCTGGCCATCCTGTTAATAAGGCAGTCAATTCAGTTAGAACACCTGCAGCGATATGGATGTCTTGTTTGTTGAGTCCGAAGAGGGTACGTGTTCTCCCGCTATGTAAGTTTGACCAAAGGGAGCGTGAGATAACACACTCACTCCTGGAAATCCATGCTTTGTGGACCGTTCCATGGCTATAAGTTCCATTTTGAGATTCAGGATTTCAAATAACGACAAATATTTATGTCGTTGTGTGTGTCACTCCTGTTCATCAGAAAATATTATGAGGAGCTGTGTAGAACTTATCCACATTCCACTGTTATGGAGAGAAGTAAATTTAGTATTCGTTCCCAAAGCCGGAAAATGTTCTCATGTTATCCCAAAGGACCTCAAAAATATAAGTCTATCATCTTTCCTTCTGAAAACTCTAGAACGACTCATTGATATCCATATTCGAGCTAAAGTTGACCCAAGATGGAAGTCAACGGCTCAACATGCCTACTGTAAAGGAAAGTCGGTGGAAACGGCTTTGCACTCTCTGACTAGCCACATCGAACGATCCATACAATATAAGGAATACACAATGGTTGCCTTCCTAGACATAGAGGGCGCCTTTAACAACGTCAACACATCCGCAATCACGACTGCGCTGTCAACTCTACAGTTAGACGGCTCACTTGGGGAGTTGATCGGTCTAATGCTAAAAAGAAGGATAATCAAATTCCAAACTGGGTGAGACTTCTGCTAAAAGATGTGTCAGCAGAGGTACGCCTCGAGGCGGTGTCCTCTCTCCCCTTCTCTGGAACTTAGTAGTTAACAAACTACTGATATACCTGGAAGCGGGTGGTAGCACAGTGATTACCCATGCCGATGACTTTGCTATAGCCGTCTCAGGAAAGCATCTCAATCCCATTAAAGAACTCCTTCAAGTAAATCTCAATAGATTAACCCGCTGGACAGATCGCTGTGGATTGGCAATAATCCCCCATAAAACTGATCTTTCCTCAAGGAAATATAAAATTCCAATTATAGACTCTCCTTCAATAAATGGTACCAGTTTAGTTTTCTCCGATACAGCAAAATATCTGGGTCTCATTTTTGACAGGAAACTAAACTGGAAACCTAACATTCAAGAAAGAGTCAATAAAGCTACAATAGCTTTATTCTCTTGCAAAAAAGCTATTGGGAACAAATATGGCCTAAGACCGATACTTACTTACGGGGTGGTTGTTTGGTGGACGGGCTTGGAAAATGCTGTCAGTCGCATTAAACTAAGCAGATTCCAAAGAATAGCATTTAAATGCACAAGTGGAGCCTTGCGGTATACCCCCTCTGCGGCATTAGATATTCTGTTTTACTTGACACCCCTCGGCATTTTTCGCACGCAAGTAGCTGCGACTGCAGCTATTCGCCTTAAAGCAACTAAACAGTAGACAAATAATTCATTTGGCCACGCCAACATTCTTAATACATTATGAATCCTTACAGAGAACATCGATTACACCATACCTGAACTTTGGTTTGACAACCACTTCCATGTAAGCTTCCCCTCTAGATAATTCTGTGAGGAAGATGCTTTCATGGAGGACAAGTCAATCCATCTCTGCACAGATGGATCTAAAACCGATAGCGGAGTTGGTGGCGATGTTTTCTCAGATAAGCTAAATCTAAGCATCTCTTTCCGTCTTCCAAATCACTGTAGCGCGTTCCAGGTGGAAATTTTGGCGATTAGAAGCTCTGTTCTGGCTGAAGAAAAACGCGATATCTGCAAAGTATATCCGCATCTTTTCGGATAGTCAAGCCGCCATCAAGTCCCTGGACTCGGTCTCATTATATTCTAAAACGGCCCTTGAATGCCAATCATCTCTCATGGAGATGGCAGAGCAGTTCAACATTCACATTTGTTGGGTGCCGGGCCATAGAGAATGAGAACTTCAGAGCCGATGAACTCGCCAAAATTGGAACCACTCTACCTATTCTACCGGAAAAAGGTAGTATATGTATACCAATCGCTACGTGCAAACTAACACTAGAGCTGGATGCCAATAAAAGAACAGACCTTAGGTGGACTGCCGGGCAAACATGTCTAGCGACCAAACAGATCTGGCCAAGTCTGGATCTGAGTCGATCTAAATGTCTGATCCTTTTAAATAGGAAACATCTCAGCGCCATAGGTGTCATTACTGGACACTGCCTCATAGGCAAAAGAAGGCTTGGCGCTTTTACAAAAGATTTCTGTAGAAGCTGTATGGACGAGGAAGAGGAGGAGACAATCCTCCACCTACTCTGTACATGTCCAGCTCTCTCCTAGAGCTTCATTCTACAACGACCTAAACGATCTAAAAACATAAACGTTAGCACTCTCCTACGGTTTATTATAAGCTTAAACTGATTCCATTGGTAAGAGGATCATAGATCCACGTGGCATCACAATGGGCCAATAGGCCTAAGTGTGTTGGTATTTCCAACAGCCACTCTTACCTAACCTAACCTAACCACTCCTGTTCATAGAGGCACCCTTTCTATTTAACTCATCCGTTTTCTCATTGACTTTCACTATTGTATGTCCAGCTACCCGGCAAATATCCATTCGTTGGGTTTGACAGACTCTACTTAGAGTTCGACGACATTTTTATACCTCTAATGATTTAGTGGTTTCACTTGCCAAAGCTTTTGTGGCTGTTTGATTTCCTCAAAGTTAGGGGTCTCTGAGGAATGAAGGTCCATGAGTGGTAGAGCCTGTGCAGGTTTACCAATGGCAAATATTTGTGCCTGAAAAATACTACGTTCGTCAGAAATATTGAAGGAATCCTGGATCTGTAGCATTTCAGAGAAGACTCGAGCTCCTGTATCTTTCTCCATTTTGGAGCAGTCCATATAGGGCTGGAGTTTTTCATTGTGGGTGGCAGAGTTCGTTAACAGGTCATGTCCACGCTTGGCACGATATAGTTACTACACTTCGTCAGTTTTGATGATTCGTATTCCAAGTGAAGCCTTTAACTTCAAAACCCATGGTTTGACGATTCATGCCGCCTGGCGCACGCAAACAAATCATATAAAGCTGCAAATGAAGACTAGAGCGATTTTTTCTTTCCGCCAATAGACATCTTGAGCAAAATGGGTGTACGTTATGAGCTCGCAATTGGTCTCAAACGGGGACACAAGACCACCAAAATAATGAATGCGAAATACATGGGTGACAAGGAAGTCAAAATATTTCGTGACTCACGGCTAAAGAATATTCCAACCCATCACATTAAATTCATAAGGGATCTGGTTTGGGACGTTGTTGGTCATACTCCCAATTAGAAGAGAACAATGGAATTTCTGAAGGTTTCCAATGTGTTCCAATTGTTAACGCGTCAAAAGGAAGCGTGAATAATTGTCCAACAAGTCCTTCCAAATTAGGAAGAACTGAACTCATGCTAAGCAGAGAATGGTACTGACGGCCAAGCTGCGAAGCTGCTCAAGGCGGCGAGAGTCTACTTTGTGAATAGCATGCTCCAACTCATATCTAAAATATTGTTGGACGAAAGAATGTACAGCCTCAGCCCTGAACCTTTTGAAACATCTGATTGGGCTTTATTAGTCTTGTTTCAAGCTTGCAAAGTTCACTAATGATCACATTTTTTAGTTACGGCCGACTTAGACAAGGCCCTCGAAGTATGTATGTATTTTTAAATTTTAATCTAGCCTTTATAATGCGTATATCGGAATAAATTATACAAAGAAATGTCCGATTCCGTTTACTGAACGTGTCCCGCTCTGCCGGAGAAAGCTAGGTCTTCCGTGAGGGTAGGTGATGATTTTTCGAGACCTTTTTTGTCAAAAAAGGCTTCCAACATAGCGACCCACTTACATGTAATTTCTTCAACATCGTAATTGAGAGTAAAAGAAACACAATCTTTGGAAAGTTTGTACAACTACTTGCCTATATGGCAAACCATTGCCGTATATTCTTTTTGATATGCTCTCCAGTAGACAGTTCATCGTGAAGAATGGCGATGTGACTTCTGCTAGAACATTTAACATTAAAAACGGTCTGCAACAAGGTGCGGTAAATTCGCCGATCCTATTCAACATTTACACGAGTGATCTGATAGGTTCACTTCACCATGCCATAGCGTACGCAGACGACTTAATCGCGTACAGATCAGGTCCAAAGATTGAGGTTATTAATATACTCTTGCAACGTGACTTCGATAAAATTAAGCGATATTGCGATGACTGGAAGTTGAAAATCAACTTTCAGAAGTCGGAAACCATTTTGTTTAGGACGCCGTTGTCTGGGGCCTCTAGGGATACCAGAAAGAATTGGCGAAAGTTCTCGATCGTGGGGCAGCACGGGCAGCCACTTGCTTGTCGAAATGTAGTCAGATACCTTGGGATCTGGCTAGATCAATATCTGTATTTTAACAAACATATAGATGTTGCTCTGGCCAGAGCCAAAGGTGCTTTTGCCCTTACAAAGAAACTGTTTTATAACAGCCAACTCGATGCGAGGGTAAAGGTTATCTGCTACATGGCCCTTATCAGGCCTATGCTTGTGTTTGGTTGCCCCGTGTGGTTCAACGTAAGAGCAAGTTTATTGGAAAAGATTCGGGTGTTTGAGAGGGCTTGTCTTAGGACTTGTCTTCGCTTATACAGAACACCAGAGCCTGAGTACATAAAATTCTATCCTAATGAGGTCTTATACAATAGGGCGAACCTAATAAGAGTGGACAATTTCGTCATTAAATTGACTCGAAGACACATTGCAAGAGCAATGACCTCATCGAACAACCTGATCTCCGGGGCTTACTACCCCAACTATATGTATCATGAGAAAGTTCGCTTTGACGGCTTTGTTCCTCCAGAAGCGTTCCTCTACCTAGATATGAAAGGTCTGATCCAGGACAGATTGGCGGTGCCACTAATCTTCCACGTTGGTCGAACAGCTGCGGACAGGCTACTCAACTACGACAGAGACGTCGCACGTGCCAGTGCGGAGCGTCTCCGGTTCAGTAGGTCGGTAGGGAGTCGCGATATAAGGGATGTTGCTCGGCAGCACCAACAATTCTGGTGGCTAGATGAAGGAGGAGCAGTTTCGTCGTCGAATTCCTCCAGTAATACGTAGCTTCATAGGAAGCAAAGTCGGTCTTCTGCACATTTGATTAGCCGTGGCCGGCTTACATAGTGTTAGGTAGAATTAGGGTAGATTTAAGAAAAAAAAAAAATTAAAAAAATACAAAAAAAATATAAAAAATAAAAATCACAAAAAAAAAAAATTATATTAGAGCAGAAGTGGGTAACACTCTGATACTCTAAAATATGGTATATGGTATAGGATTAGATAGTTTAAGTAGTATTAAGTAGGTTAAGATATAGTTGTAAATAGTTTATACGTTTAGTTTTAAGTTTTATATTATAACAAAAAGTCCATATACTAAGTTTTTCTACTTAAAGTTTATTTTCTTAGTTTTAGTTTTAATAAATGTAAAACAAAAATAAAAATAGTCTGTAAGAAACGTCGAAAGACATAGATTAAGTATTATGTTTAATTTAGAGTGCCTGCATGGGGCCAGTAAGTTACAATAAGATTATTTTTAAGTTACTTAAGCTAATTTTTAAGCGTTTTTTTGTATAGCGTATAAGTGTTAATGAATGGAAAATAATAAAAATGCATTTAAAATGAAAAATGAAATGAACTTGCCTATATGGATGACAAAGACATTATCGGACTATCAGAATACAGCGAACTGCTTGTGATAAATTGTGAAAAATACCTCGAGGTTAACGAAGTATAATAGAAGTTTCTGATGTCATCGAGGACACACTGCCTCGGCAACTCATATAAAATGTCAAAACAGACAAGAATAACTTTGAGGTAGTCAAGAACCTTGTCTATATAGGCACCGCAGTTAATATATTGTATTTAAACGGCTTCACCTAGTAATCATGTTCCCAAACGTTGTTGTTTTAGGCTCAGTAGCAGAGTGATCTGTTGTAAAATCAAAATAGCGCTCCATAGAGGATTTACACAAGTTCCCCTCTATGTTGTAGAGATATGGACGTTCTCAAAAAAATTATAAAGATGCGCTTGTTCATAGATTCGACTGATCTACTTCCTGTCTGCATCAAACGGAGAGTGTAGAAGGATATTTATCCCAACAATGTACCCCATTTTACTATGATACTAACTTAACTAAATGGGTCAGTATTCATGGTCTTAGATGTCCTGGAGTGACATAGAGTAAACGGTTACCAGCGCTCCAGCTCGGATTACCTTCGAATCCATCACCGAGGGTAAACTCAGCTGTGAAAGAAACTTACTCTAGTTGTTCACATGAATAGGGAACCAAACCTACTGGGCATACGAAATTGGAAGCAGCTATCCACCAATGGGGTTGGCTAGAAAGGAATATTGGTTAAGGCCCAGTTTTGTAAGTATGTACCCTTTAAGGTAATCTGAATTTTGGAGTATCACTTAATTTTATGAACTAAATTCCTTTGCGAGAAAAGATTTTCCGGAGAGATACAGTTTCCTACAAAAATACCTAATCGTAACCTGCATTATTGTACAAATTAAATTATATTATATTTAAAAGTTTAAAAAAAAAATATTTAAATTAATTTTTCAACTGGCAGCGATTCTGCCTACAATAAAACTAACATACATTTCCTCAAAATCTACATCTTAAATAAAATTTTCTTGCTGACACAGAGGTACTGCATCCAAGCTGTGCTCCCACAGGTTGATCATGTTGCCTGGAGTGGGTGCTTGCCGGACGTGATGGATTGCGGTTATTTCAGGTGGATGGAATGAGTGCTGGGAAACTTGATGTGATGATGAAAAACAAGTGCAAACATGTGCATTAAAAGTGTCGTGCGCATTTTGATATAATATTGCGTTAACTCACATATACACATATGCACATATAAACAAAAGCTATTCATAATCTTTCACCACACAGTGTAAATATGTTATGTGTATCGTCTTGTAAAGGATTTAAGATAAGAAGGTTTGAAATTCTGGAACAATTACCCAGTTTATCCGACAGCTCAATTTGCGTTGAAGCAATACGAATTGGTTCAATACCGGTAGAAATGCTGGTGTTTATATGAAATTATCTTAAAATGAGCAAGAGGAAATTGAGAGAAGTTTAACAAACAGCTGGTTGAACCGACACTTCACACTAGCACTATAGATTTATTATCTGTGATAACACTGATACATTGTTCTTATTTCTTTCTCTTTCCAAATATTTCGTTTGCAATCCCACATTTTAAATACACAACTGATTACCTGCCCGATAATAGAAGAATACATTCTTTTTATATCTTTGTCTATCCAAATATTTCATTTGCAACCCCTTATTTTAAATACACAACTAATACCTGTCCGATGATGAAAGAATGATGAGAGCGAGAGAGCGTAAAATGTTTCTGTGCGATTTGAAAATGTTTATATGATATTTCGAAGCGGTTACAAATTTTCAATGCGTTTTATAAGCAGGAATAAACGTATGCGTGTAGAATATTTCAATGCGCTTTGAAGTGATGTTTATTCGAGCGTATTGAACCAATGCGGATTGCTTCAACGCAAATTAAGCTGTCGGATAAACTGGGTAAATGCCATCATCAATTTCATGCAATTGTTGCAACTGAGCACTGAGCGCAGTCAAGGTAACGAATTGTTTTCTTTTCCTCTGTCAGTAGACAGACAGACGACTATAGTCAAGATATCGGGTTTAATTCTTTTTTTTTTGTACTTTTGGCACCATCTATTTTGAACTGCTTATTTGTCTTTCTCCTATTCAATGCCAAGAACAAAGCAATTTGACAAGAGACTCCACTCATTGTACCTTGTTATTGGTGAGAAATGCAATTCAAATATTCTCACACGATAAAAACTTGTCACATAGTCGTACTCGTATATAGGTCAGCATATTTTCGAGAGAAAATCCGTTTAACAACTTCGTTCATGTGTCATGATTTAGTGCTCATGCAAGTTCAAGTTCTTCTGTTAAAGTTCTTCCATCGAACCTATTCCTAATTGGATTTTCAATTTGAACAAGAACGCATTATGTAAAGGAAGAAATCATGTACGAGATATACATATGTATGTATATAGAAGGACGGAGAGAATATGTACGAGTATTTTATCTCAAAATGTTTTAAGAACTTTTTGTAGTATTTGTTGCATTAATGAAGATGCTGTTATCTGATTGTCGAAAAAGGATTTACATGTGCAACCAGGAATCATGATAACGTAGCTCTCTTTATTTTGAGAAAGGAGACATGTCGGTCTTGCTTTGTTCTCCCGTATCATGAGGACAATCAGATTGTCCAAATAAGATGCAACTACTGTGTTGTTTTATTTGATTATTTTGGAGGTCTATCAACTATATTTTCTTATTACATACGGTTTTACACATAGTAGTTGAATTCCGTAACTTAAGCCTTAAGAAGATCATATCCCTACGGAAAGGTAGATAATTTCAACAATTTTGTTTTATCATCCTTGGCAATCAATATGTATGTATGTAGAAGGAAGTCTCTTTTTATGCACAGTGCAAATACCACGGCAACTTTCTTATTTAAATGAGCCTGTAGGCCAGGGCCTCAGCAAATAAGAGCCACCTGTCCGCATTTACAGCACTTTTAGATAGTTGAAATTGCATTCCCCTTGTACACGCATTTAAGCCGAGATCTTCTTCTAATGATTAGTACTCCTGGTGCAAATCGAAGACTATTCGAATCGAAGGGTTAATATTCAATCACCCTAGGTCACATAAAATCACTAGGTCGATATCTCTGTATAGCTCATCTCGCCTAATGTCAAAACCGTTAACAGAAATATTGTTCAAATAATTTTGCATTCATCGCCTTATCTTAACGATTTCTTGACACTAAAGGTACCAGTAGGGTTGATTTCGATCTGTAACGAGTAACGAGAGTTCTACATCGCCATTCTGCACAATCTGGCGAATTTGGAAGGTATACCAAAACAAGACATAGCCGCGTATAGTTTCTCTTTATAGATGATGTGCGGCAATAAAATAGATTAGGAAGTGTGGTTTGCATCGATTTAGGCTTATCGAGTTTTCTCTAAGATCTTCCGTAGTGTGAATATTAGACCAATTGTGGACATACCTGTCTCAAAAACGCCATGAGAGAGGCCAGTGTGAAAGCAGACAAATACTTGTAGGCCTTTGTCGCAATTTTTTTTTTTATAATGAGCGCGCGCTCAAGGGGTTTGAGTACCCTTAAGGTGATTGTACACAGCGCGGGCAAAGGAAATTTAGGGAGGAAGAAAAGAGAGGTATGAATGTACATTGTTTTTAAATGTTTGCAAGTTATAACGACCAGGAAATACAGAGCTCGGCAGGGCATTCCATAAGCGAGTTGTACGGCTTAGGAACGAATCACGATATTTTAGAGTACGTCCGAAAATGGGCTTGAGGGTATACTGATGAGCATTCATAGCGAGACGGGTGTTACGGTTGAAAGTTTGAATGGGTTATTGCCCATTAGGAGGCCGATACCATTAAACTTGTCTCATTTTAAAGATATCCATTTTTGTGGATCGTACAAGTAATGTCAGAGTTCCGTTCATCAGACATACTAGTACTTTCCTCCGTTCAAATCGCAGAAATGAGTTGGCGAATAAACTCTGCTAAGTCGTCCTCTACTGCCCTACATAGTGCGCGACAAGTAGGACATGCGGTCTGGTGGCCTTGTTATGCTTACATTTAGATATTGCTGTCCTTACTTAATTTGGTTTACTTCTGGAATATATTCTCTTCATTTCTTGGATTGCATGAGAAACTCATTTTTTACTCCAGAAAACCCGATGCCTTCCCATTAGCTCTGAAGAATGAGAGGGGCTTATGAGGTCTAATATGCAGATCTCTATGAGGTCTCTATGCAGTGTCGGTTTAAATGAGGCACTATCCGTCGCCTTAAGCCCGAGTCGATAAATCACACTGTGCTGATCCCACCAATTGAATAGTAGGTTCCCTCTAGTATTTGGTGTATTGTTTCCCCAATCATTATATTTGGCGTTGAAATCTCCGCCGATAATATAATAGTTGTCTTCCAATTCCAGCCTCAGAAATTGGAAAAGTGTCTCGAGCTCTGAGATAAATAAGGTGGATTGAGTAGCCTTAGGTGCATAGACAGACACCATGTACAACCGTTTTCCACTATGGAGAGCGATATACACGCTGCATGCTTCCAGCACCTGGAACCTACGTACTGCACGACTGTATACTCTTTTAAAATGTATACCTTTTCGTACGAAAATTGCAACGCCACCTCTCTGAATGGAGTTGGGTCGGTTTCTCCGTACTATTTTGTATCTTCTGTGCATCATTTTGTGTCTCTTGGTAAGCTTAGTTTCGCTGACCAAAAGCACATCAGGGGCTTGGTCTTTAAGCAATAGTGCAGCTCGTCGTTCGAACCTTATCAGTGAATTCACATTCACAGCAAGGATCTTCAGGGTTTGCTCCGCCACGTACGTACCCATTACGGCAAACGGTGCGTTAGGCCAAGCAGCAGCGCGTATGCTTGATCCACCCTCGCGGTCTGTTCAATTAAATAACGTTGGAGCTGAGCCATCTGCCCCTGGATTGAGAGCAAGATAGCTAGCATGTCAGGTACTGGTTCAGGTGCTATGTGCGCTGGCGCCTGAGAAGCAACCTTCGCTTGCTGTACCATATTTCCGCTACCTGCCGCCATTACATGGGGAGTAAAGGCTGAATCAGCAGTTGCCGCTTCTCCCTTTTGGCTCTAGCCGTGATAAACGGCTTGACCGTAACGAATTTGAGCCCTTCGCACTCTTTCTCTTTCAGCAGTGCAAAGAGCTCCTCTGGATCGGTCGACGGTTCTAATCACCTCAGCAGCATTGTTTGCAGCTTGTCCCCCTTCGGGGTGTAGGAGAAGATCTCCGTCGTCGAATCCTTCAGTAAATTGTTGATTTTATTGTAGCGCTCCACTGAATTGCAGTACCTATCTTCACTTAATCTTTTAATAAAAAAATTATAACCTATGGCCGACATACATAGTTCGATTGTGTCCTTTAACTTCAATTTCTGTTTGGTGCATATCTGCTCTTGTTGTTGTTTTTGTCTCTGCTGCTGTTGCTTTTGCTAACGTTGTTGTTGTGGCTGTTGTTATTGCTGTTGCCGTTGCCGTTGTTGCTTTAGATGTTGCGGCTTTTACTGCTGTTGTGGCTTCTGCTGTTGCTGTTTTTGTTGTTTATGTTTTTGTTGAGATTGTGCTCTTGTTCCTGCTAGTTCTTGTACAGGTGTCTGTAGTTTTTATTTTTCCATCGGTTGTTTCTTTTGTTGTATTTGTGGAAGCTCCGCGTTTATAGTTTCTTGCTGCTGAGGTCTCTGGAGTTGTTGCTGCTTCTCCCTCCGTTGTCTATCAATTTACACTTTTTTTTAAAAATAAAAATTCGATGTAATTTTTTCGGGAATCGAACCCATGACCCCTGCTTTGTCGGATGACACCTCTACTGTTGCGCCACCGAATCACTTGACCCAAATGTTTGTAATTGTTCTTTTATTGCTTTTAAACCCATCTGTCCCCTATCGAGTTCTATGAACGACTGATAATCATGCTACCTGTGCCTACTCTGGTGTCATCCGTAAGCCACCTGTTACATTTAAGATAGGTTTGAAGTTGGATCTCGGAATACCTTAAAAAATACAATAACATAGTGTAAATCAAAACGGAAAAGAAAAAATAAGCTTTCTGGATCAACAGAGTCCCAAATGCACATAAGACCGTATGCATTAGTTTAGAGATTGAGATTAAAATATTAATTGGAATCTAGGAATAAAAGTTTTTAGGTATCTATTTACCGCCACAGCAAGAAAGTCGTCGGATCACTTCTATCTTATTTACTTACTTACTTAAGGTATCGCTACAGTCCGAGGTGGAACCAGATCTCAACCAAAAAGCATCTCCAACCAGCTCGATCTTTAGCCAGCTGCCTCCAGTTTCACACTTTGATTGGTTGAGGTCCCCTTCCATTATTTGGAGCGGAACATTGATGTCCATCCACTCAACCACTTCAGCCGTTCTACCATCACTCATCTGGCTAAGTCGATGTCGCTCTAAAGACCGTAGAGTATGTGGTTGTCTCTTCTACTTCATTCACCGTCTATGCAGACGGAACCAAAAATCACCTGCAGAATTTTTCTCTCAAAACAGCCATGAGCACCATCATCCATTTTTGTTAAGGTCCACGATTCTGCGTCATAGAGCAGGACTGGGGTCATTAAAGTCTTATATAGGGTCACTATTATTGTTCGAGAGATGGCTTTTTTTGTCAATTGCCTTCTTAGCCCAAAGAAGCAGCAATAGGCAAGAGTTATTCTTCGTTTGATCTCAGTGCTGGTGTCGTTGTCTGTACTGATAGCGGAGCCCAGGTAGTCACATTCTGTCCGAATCTGTCTGGGTATTCTTTCTGGTTAACAGCATGTACTTGGTTTTGTTCTCATTGACTGTTAAACCCATCTTCGCCGATTCCATTTCAACACTCGCGAAAGCGCCACTAACCTCACACTGCTTTCTTCTGATTATGTCCAATCATCGTAATTGGACGAACTTATGAAAGATTGTGCTTCTTGTGAGTTTTTTGCAAGTGAGTTTTACACTATTCATTCAAGAAAAATGTTAAAGAAATCGCGTAACAGCGCAGCATTGTCTAAATCCTTTTTTGACATCAAAGGTCTCGGTAAGTTCTTTACCGACCTTGATGGAGCAGCGTACATTTCCCACTGTCATCCTTACAAACGAGTTTGGCAGTCATGCCAAAAGTAGGCATTACTCTGCATAGTTCATCTCAACAGATACTGTCATAAGCTGCGTTAAAATCTAGGAATAGGTTGTGAGTATTGATTCGGAGCTCATGGTTTTTTTTCCAAGATCTGCCATAGTGCGAATATTTGGTCGATGGTTGATTTTTCTGTCCTAAAATCACACTGATATAGACAAAATAGATTGTTGACGAACGACTTCAGGCGTTCACAAAATACGGCAGACAGGATCTTATAGACATTGTGAAGAAGACTGATGCCTCTGTATTTGGCGCAGTTCAGAGTGTCTCCTTTCTTGAGGATTGGACAAACAATGCTTAGGTTCCATTCATCGGTCATATTTTGTCTTACCATATTCTAGAGATGAGTTGGTGTATGCCCCTTACCAACACCTTCCGCTTTGAAGAGTTCGGCAGTCAGGCCGGTACCGCCCAGCAGCTTTATTGGACTTACGCCTAGATATGGCCATCTTAACTTCAGGTAGGGTGGACGGTATTTTTGGTCTACATCGTATAGATTGAAAGGTTCATTCTACTTTACAGCGGTATTTGGTTCGTCATTGCACAGTCCACAGAAATACTCTTTCTGAATATTCAGTATCGACTGCGATTCTACTACGATGTTCCCTTGTTCGTCTCTACAGGCTTCAGTTCGGGGTTTGCATCCGTGGCATGTTTTTTTTACCTTTCGATAAAACTTGAATCTCTCAATTTCCGCAACCGCGTGCTTCTCATGCTCCTTCTTTTTCCTCCTGAGAAGCCGGTGCTCGTTTCTCCTCTTCTGCTCGGGACCAGCTCTAGTGCTTCTTTTTCACGCCGCGTTGTATGCCTCTCGCTTAGCTGCATGTGCTTGCCGACACTCTTTGTCAAACCACGGATTTCATTGTAGTAACCAAGTGAAACACAGCACATCACAGGCAGCATCACTGATGGGTTTTTGGCAATGTTGAAACTAGTCTTCGATGCTTGATGGTGGAGGCACAGGACCTCTTAAGAGATTAAGGGATACTCGATCGGAAAAGGAATTGGCGATTTCTTGCGATTGTAGCCATCCGACGTCCAACTTCCTCACAGTAGTAGATGTTGGGTCTATCTTATTATGTTATTTGGCCAGCTTATCTATTTATCTGGGAAGTCGATGCATGAGGTTAATCCTTAATACATTCGTTATGACCAAACTGCCTGAAATCTTCTATACGTGGTTCTGGTTTATATGACACGGAGTCAGAAATCCTTTTGCTTTGAATCCTGTTATGTATTTGCTAGATTTCCTGACTAAGTCCACATCTTTATATATAGCTCAGTTTGCGGTGACGCATTTTTATCCATTCACCTCCCTTCACAAGGTTTTCTGTTTTTTTTTTTAAGCTGCCTAAAAGCGACTGTCTTACTTATCATCCAGGCTTCGGATCATTTGAGCAAAATTGGTAAAACTTCTCCTTTGTGAAGTTAGATTCGAGTTAGGAGTTTTGAAACCTGCTGCGTCTGAATCGTATAGACGATTGTCTTTGAATTTCCATTAAGGCGGTATTTTCAGCTTTCTGTTTCAAACTAAAGTGGAGAAATTTAAACGACAGCTAATTTATTCAATTTTGTCAGGATCAGAAGTCAGTTAAACCTGTGATGAATGATGTTATTTGTGTGGCCTAAGGCGTTTGTACAATACACTGTCAAAGACGTCACATGACATGAAGAAATGGTGAGCATTGATTTGCAATTTATTTATCTTTTCCAGAGGTTGATGCAGTCTTAAGACTTAATCTTTTACCGATTTTCTGTGCCGAAACTGATACATGTACTAGCCCATTTTGTAATTGACGTTTAGCAGAGACATGCCAATATAGTTGTTACAAGACATATGATTGCCTTTTATATTAATGAGATAGCTAGAATTGATCATTCAGAAAAACTGCTTAAAGGTAGCATATCTACTTCGAGTTGAAAGTGACAGGGGTTGTCTTCGGATTTTTCTATGTCAGAGGCAGACAGAAAATTTGTAGTGTCCACGGGTGGGTATCTGCAAAACGAAAGAAAAATACATGGGACAATAAACATGTCTTTGAAGATTGAAATAAGGGGATTCTCTTCAAGGTTTGTAGAAAGGCAGCTCGTCGAGATTCTTGAATTAAACGGTGTATGAATTCTTCTCACTGTGCCCACACTTGCGATAGAATTTAAGAAAATTCATTGAAGCATTCCATCTCTTTTTTATTAAATTCCCTTAATGGCCCACTCCATCCGTTTAATTTCTTCCCACAGTTCACCTTGACGTCTAAACGTGCGTTGCATTTGATCGACACTAATAAAAAGTATAAAGCATAAAAAATGTCCGTATGTATTACCTGTTGAATAATTATCCTCACTACTAGGTAGTTATATCTATTTCTATTATTTTCATCAACATTTCTACCTCTTGCACGGTTAAATTTGTATTTACCGCCACAGATTACAGGAGAGAAAGTACTAAATTTATTTCAGCAATCACACAGAGTACTTTACCGCATCGCATGTATACTATACAGACTAGACTGAATCTATTGTGGCCTCCACAAAAACCCTCCTCGTAGTCCTCCAGAAGGACTACGAATGGCTATGAAAAATGAAATAGTCCACCAAGCTGGATAATAAATGGATGTATCTGTGAGAAATCACTGGGGATGAGTTTAATATACTTTTTCGCGCGTTGACTGCGTGTGAATGTGTAGTATCTACTCGTTTATTGATTTAAGTTTACCTAAAGCTGTATAAGCTATCTCTGTAAAAGTTCGAAGGATGAATCTTTTTACCCTGAACATTGGATGAATGCAATTATACTACGGTTCTTCTCCCACGCATACTTCTAAGATTAAGGGTAAATAATTCGAAACGTCAATGTGGTAGAAATTAATTAAATACTCGAGGGACAGAGAGGGAGAAATGTTTCCATGAGATAAAACTTTTTAAGGATATTCTTATGACCTACCTCGAGCTAAACATGTTTCGATCGGCTTCAAGGTCAGTGGTGGGTGCGAATTATTGTTTTCAGGGCCTTGCTTTGTAAGACGATCTTTAGTTTTACTATATTCTTCAATAAAAAAAATAGGAACGCAAAAAATGTGATAGTAAACCTTAAATTGTTTAAAATAAAAATGCACATATATTTCGAAATACAAATGTTGTCCGGAGAGGAGTCCATTTGCTGTGATTGGGAGCGAGAAGAAATAGGAACAACAAAAGTATACTTTGATTTTACCTCTCATCACAGGTGCGAGGGTTCACAAGAATTCCCAGTTCTGCAAGTACAACAACAGTTCGATTGTGTTTATCTCCTCCGATCCAACCTGGCTTGCTAAATAAAACAGAAAGAATATAGCAACACTGTCATATTCGGTCAGAAATAAGTGAATCTAAGAAGTAGGACGGATGAGATCTCGTGATTGACTTGAATTGTACGATGGTGTCAATATTTGGGATGAGCAACTTAAGCTCAATAGTCACTAGGGGGTCCATAGGGATTTTTTAAGCAGTAGTCAGTGTGTTGGAATACAGATTCTGGCGAATGAAACATAATGAGGCAAAGGTGGCTGTCATGGATTTCAATCTATATTTCAGTTGAGATAAATAAAACCCGAGGGCATTACATCTTGAAACAGACTTTGCTGTGGAAAGAATATCACTCTACCTACCATACGGATTTCTTAATTTAAAATTGACTAATGAGCATGATCATGCTGCGATTAACCCAAGGCTTTGCCTCAGTACTAACGCCAAGGTACTTCCATATATCTCTCACATGCCACAAAAACGGAGAAATACTGTGAAAATAACCTTTGCCGATAGCGTATCCCACAACTTGTAGTTGAGCTATTTTCTTTAACATAGAGAATTAACAACTTTTTACATCGCTTTGCACAAGTTTGAAACTACTATACATAACCATATTCTGTGTCCTGTCATCTCCATACAATTTTAGACGGAAATCAGAGTTTGTCCTTGTATGGTTGTACGAGTATGTCTCTCGTACATTTTAAATTCGATGGCAAGTAGTTAGGCACCTAGTTGTATTTCATTTTAAATATGAACTTCAAGATATTGATTGATTGATTGCTTGACATTCATCCATAAAATCTTCAATTTCTTTGCTACCAGCAAGCTCATGCCATTTTTTCTAGGCTTGGTGAATCACTCTATCACGATTACTTAAGTCGAATGCAATCTGAACTTATCTCTAATCCTAAACGTTTATTCCACTACATAAATCCTAAACTAAAATCTGATAACTACCCACCTCCCCGGAGCTTTTCAACCACATCTTAAGACAACTGTGAATAAATCTTAAATTTATTCTCTAAATTCTTTTCTAATTTCAACTGTTTTCCTTACATGAGTAGCTGTGCCCAAACCTCATTTCCGAGTATATCAGTTGATATTAATACCGAACATGTAGTGGAAAAAATAAATTTTCTAATGGACCACTTCTCACTGGGGTCCTGATGGTCTGCCTGCTATAGTTTTGAAGAAACCTGCAAGCATCTTGGCCAAACCTCTCTGCACCCTCTTTTAGCTCTCTATGTAGTAGTAAATAGTAAATATAGTAAAATACATAATTACCGTCCCATTCCTGAAGAGAGAGTATAGCCAAATTATTTGAGAGTATTTCACTGCAAACCTGTCTTCTCTCTTTATCTGCACGGTTTTTTAAAAGGAAGATCAATAACTACTCATTTAACGGAATTTGTTTCTTCTACTCTCTGTGCAAAACGGGAAGGCAGTCGATGTAATTGCTGCCGATTTCAGTAATGCCTTCGATAAAATTTCGCACGAAATAATCTTTCTTAGGCTTAAAGCTCTTGGCTTCCAATTTGGGTTCATTTTTCTTATCAAATATTATTTGAGAATGCGTCAATATATTGTCCTTTTTAGATCTTCTGTTTCAGGTTCCATTGTAGCTACATCTGGTGTACCTCAAGGAAGTCGCCTCGGTTCACTGATATTTATAATGGCAATTAATGATGTGGATTTCAATATCAAATAATCCCGCATTTCCATCTATGCAAATGATATAAAAATCTATAAGCTCACCCTAATACCCTCTGCCACTCAAGCACTACAAGATATTCTGAACCTGGTGCGAAGAAAAAATGTTAGAACTTAATGCTAGCAAATGTCAAACTATAACTTATTCACATACAAATGTGCCACCGTCTCCAAGGACCTATTTCACTGGCAGTGAATTAATACGCTCTGTTACGTGATTTAGGTGTTATATGCGATAAAGAACTTAATTTCGGGAACATATTGATAATATTATTAAAGCTAACCCTTCACTAGGATTGGAATTATTTAACTCGTTGTTTTACTAACATTGGACATTTTAATATAAAGTGAGCCACTGTTTCCTACTCGCTCAGGTCGCATAATGAGCATCTTTTGACCTGTCCTCTTCTAAATTTGTTTTCATTCTGTCCGACCAACGCCGTTCTGATTTTAAAAGTCCATGAAATTTGTGAGCTCTTGAATGCATCATTGAAATATAGTGTATAGTGTATCCTGGGTGGTGATTTAATTTGTTGCCTCGTCCAGATTCTAATTTGTTCCATTCACATGGATTCTATTGTACTCGTAATATTACAATTGTGTTTCTGGTCCATGTATCTGAGTTTAAGTCGCAATTGCTCCAGTCTATCGCCGCCGATTTCTAGTAATTCCAGAAACCAATGTATTTTCTTTTCTGTGACTTTCTTCGATAGTAGGCGGAGTAGTCGACGGATATAATCCATGTGAAGCTTTTGTGTTGACAGATGTAATTCAGGAACTCCTGTTTCTAGATTCAGCATATAATTTTTACTAAAATCAGGGAATTTGAAAAGATTTGTTATAAAGTGTGTCTGTATTTTATCTACCTCATCAAAGTTACTGAATCCTCACATCTAGGCCGCATAAGAGTAAATATACTGTGTCACTGCTCTGAATATTTTGAACTTAGCTTTCTTTTTAGCAATAAAATATTTCCAAGTGCTATTCAGGCTGGATTCAAAAATTTCTTCTCTCTCCCTCAGGTGTTCTTTTAACGACAGTCCAGGGTTTATTATTATTCGCAGGTGTTTGTATTTTACTATATTTTCGGCTTCAATGTCCCCAGTGCCAAGTCGCCATTTCTCTGCACTGTCCCTAATTCCAGATTATATAAATATAATTATTTTAGACTTGCCCATATTTATTGTCATGTTCCAGAATTCGTAGTATTTTTGTAGTCTGTTTATCATTGATAGATACTTAAATTTTCGTCTGCCAGTATGATAATATTGTCTGCATATATTAAAACTCGTGTTAGTGCTTTATTGATCCGCAGACCTTCTCCAAGGAGGTCGTGATGATCATTGGGGAATAGGACGAATAACAATGGTCTGATTAAGCCAACCTTGTTTTACACCAATACTTGTATCAAAATACTCTGTGATTTCATTCCCATCCCACATTGCCATTTAATTTAATTTTAAGTGCATTTTTCTTCATTTCATTTCAATAATACTAGACAAACAAATTCTTAAAAATTTGCTTAATTAACTTAAAGATGTTGCAGCAACGTCCCTAATTTAGCGACTCCTTACAGCCCTACTGAACCGGACACACTCCGCACTGTCAATCCAGTCAAATTCAGCTTTGAAATCTGCGAATTAGCCTTGTTATTTTCCGCATTTTTTTTTTGATTACACTCGTTAGGCCATATATGTTACCTATAGTAATTTCCGAAATTCGGTCTGAAATTCGTTAAGAACCTTGTGCTTTCTTTTCCGCTCACTGAGTCGATTTTGCATCATTCCAGCCAATATTTTTACAATGCAGTCCATAAAAGCGATACCACGATAATTTTGCACATCATTTGGATAATTTCTCTTGTAGACAGGAGATATAATCGCCTGAAGGAATCTATCCTCTGCTATTCCCTTCTCTAATATGTTTGAACACGATTTCGACGCTAGGATTAGGAAATTTTCTGGAGCGTTTAAAATCATTTTGTAAGGGAATGGATCTACACTTTGCGCTTTATTTAATTTCACATTCTAAAGAACCTCTCTTACGTTTTCTATCATAAATTCTGCATCGTATATCCATGTTTCTGCATACTGAATAGGTGAGGACAGTAAAAGTCTGTTCATAAGTTCATTGAAATAGGCTTAGTAATTTTCCGCTGTTAAGCTTGTCCTGAGTTTAAAATCGTATATCTTATATATCTAGCAAAGGACCACTAGTCTTTGGAATCGTTTATAGTATTTAATTTATTTTCCAAATTTCTGTAATATGGCTTACGTTTGAGTTCACATATTTTTTTATATATGCCGTTAGCAGTTTTGTATTTGTCTCCCCATTTCATCATCGAAAGACTTACACCCGAACAACGCTTACAAATTCTTGAATTCTATTATCAAAATTCGTGTTCTGTGAAAAATGTTTTTCGAGCACTTCGACCATTTTACGGCCTTCATAATCGATCTACTGAGCAATTAATTCAAGCCATAGTGACCAAATTTCACACCAATTTCACACTTCGACTTCAAGCCACCTACCCGTATGCGAACAATGCGTACAAAGGAAAATATTGCTGCTGTATCCGCCAGTGTTATTGAAGGCCGGACTATTGGGATTGTGTTACTCGACTATAAAATCCAGCTCATGCAAGAAGTGAAGCCGAACGACCTGCCACATTGTCGAATTTTCGGTGAGTGGGCCTTAGCAAAGCTGAAGAAAGAACCGCTTTTTTATCGAAAAATTGTCTTCACCGACTAAGCTTATTTCTGGTTGAATTGTTATGGAAATACAAAAGCTGCAACTGGAAAAATGTACTGTTTGGTGTAGTTTATAGTCCGGCGGAATCATTGGCCCGTATTTTTTCAAAGATGAACGTGAAAACAATCACTCACTGATTTTTAATTTTATTTTGTCCAAAATGCACGAACCGAACCTGGTCAGCATGTGGTTCCAGCAACACGGCGCTACATGTCACATAGCACGTGTACCGATGGACCAATTGGGAAATGGGTTCGGTGAGCAAATTATCTCTCGTTTTGAACCGGTGAATTGGCCGGCTAGATCATGTGTTTTGGCACCTTTAGACTACTTTTTTATGGGGATACATCAAATCACTCGTCTATGCCCATAAACCGGGATCAATTGCAACCTTGGAAGGCAACATTAATCGATATACCAGCCAATATGCACCAAAAAGTGATTCAAAATTGGACTCTCCGTCCAAGTGGTCTTTCACTTGCTGGCAGATCTTCACACGTTTCCATTATCCTCCCTATAATTTTTTCTGTTTTCCTCGGTATTGTTACATAAACTTTCTCTTTGATATAAACCCGCGCAAAAAAATCCAGGGACGTAAGGTCAAGGCATCTCGCAGAACGGGCCAATATATTTTTGATGGTAGAAAAGTTCTAACCACTCTCGTACTAGTCTAGCATAATGAGCAGGAGAACCATCTAAATAGATCCAATGATGTGCCCGTTGATTGAGAGGTACATTCTCAAGCAAAGTTTCATCCAAAAAGTTGAGAAAGACTTCAGAATTTGTGCGTTCAGGAAGAAAGAAGCATCCAAAAATATTTTTACTAATAATACCTAACTAAATTTTAACTGTAAATTCTTGTTCAAAATTACATGAGCAATTGCGGTGAGCACGTTGATTAGAATCAGACATGCTGATTATGAAAATTTGTTGCTCCTCTTCTTATAAAAGTAGATTCATACGTCCACAGAATTATTTTGTAAAATTGAGGATCATTCTGTAGTTTGAAATTATACCAGTTGTAAAATTCCATTCTTCTGTCAACATCATTGGCGTTTAGTGTTTGTACCTTTGCCAAGTGATATCGAACAAGACCATCGGTATGTGCTGTTCTAATATGAATGAAATTCATTTAAAATTGAATCATATGCAGTATTATTTAAGACTCCGTAGTACGGTTGAGGTTTGGTGGGCGCAATAACGTTACAATTAATTGCACAACCACTAATTCGGTTATACGTCTCAGAAAAAAACAAAATAATATGGAGTACTCACGCGTTGCTTCTGTAGCATTTCCATTGCAAAATTCTTACACACAATATCAGAGTTTTCTACACTTGAAAACCCGCCTGACATTTTAAACTACAATTTGCACTTATATATTTAATGACCAATGATCAACTTAGTAACCCAATAAAATACCGTAATAATAATAAATGCTAAAAACCTCAGAATTTTCACTTTTGAAAGAATTCGTGTTGTTGCACAGGTATGTCTGTCCTTAAGCCGTATTGCACGTCTAGACTTTTTATTTTGCCTCTATTTCCGAAATAGTTTTAGATAATTTTGAGCTGTTTTTCGAAAAATTAGAAAAATTACTCTAATAAAGAGCATATCAAAACTTTTTCTATGTACCTATAATAACTGCAAATTTTTGTAAAAAAGAATGGCATGTAATTTTTTTAAGAAAAAGTTACAAAAAATTGAATTAGGGGGCCTTTATTTCATAAAAAAAAATATTTTTACTTCACTTGTTATACACTGTTGAACAGAAAATTTACCTAGCTTTCCAAAAACATTTAACCAATTAATAGATTCCATTCACTCGATAGAGCAATAGACTACTTTAACTGATTTAATGGTAGAAATCACTTAAACCCACTACAACTTTGTAAGTTAGACCCCTCCTCTCAAAAAATTTTTTTTGTATCACCTTGACCTATCACAAACTGAATTCTTATTGTTTAGCCTTGAATCCCCATGTATATTTCAGACTTACTTTCTAAGACTCTTTTTAAAGTTTACAATATTTTCACCTATTGCTTGCTATTTAAAATGCTTCTTTGTTTATACATTTCGGCTAAATTTTTAAACTCAAAATTCACCTCTTCAAAACTATGCTTGTTCATTTCAGATATGACAAATCTTCCATTTTTCCAATAAATATACACGTTTTGATTTATCGATTTTAAGTATCTCGTAGCATAGTTGTGCCATAGTTGCTTTTCTGTTATATACTGGATGTACATAAACCGAATAATAATTCTCATAGCTTTATTTTGAAACTCTTGAAGCGGCCTTATGTGTTCGTTATTCCCCATGAACGAAATGAGGGTTTATAGCAGTATTAAAAATGTTTATGGCTCACAGTTTATGGCTTACAATTAAACATCACATGACTATTAAAGCTCATTTCATTTTATTTATTGTGCTTGTTCAATTATTTCACCATTTACTTCTATACTAATGCAATAAACACTGTTTATAACTATACACTTTTTTAAATTTATTTTAAGTTCATTGAATTTAAGACAATCATATAGTTCTTTAAATCTGAGTCTACTTAATTACCAAGAACGTTAAGATTTCTACCACTTATAATAATTAATGAACCATCGGTGAATTTGAGACATTTGAGAGTTTTTTACCACAACACATATTATATGGTATATAATTTGCGTAAATTAAAAATAACAAAGGGCAGATAAAAGCTCCTTGGACAACACCAAAACACGTATCAGAATTACTGTTTTTTGGGTTCGATCAGACAGATGAGAATGAAACCATTTTAGCTCATTTTCTTTAACACCATATTTTGTAAGTTCTGCAAAAGTATCGTTCCAAAAGCTTTTTTAAAATCTAAGAAAACTATTATAATTCTATTTTTATTATGTCGCTATTCTTTCAAGTACATCACTAATAAGTTAAGGGATGTTTCACAGGAGTGCTTGGGTCGAAAACCGGCTTGCTTTTCACTTAAAATGTTATTATCACAAATGTTGATATGCAAAAGTCTAAATTGTTCACACACCATAGTGCCTGACTGTTTAGGAATAGCAACAACTATGGGCTCCTTTTGGAAACTCACTGCTTAAAAATGATTTAGTTATAATTTGAAGTATTATAGGATCAATAATATCAAAACAATCTTAAATAACTTGTACATTAAGACCGAAAGCACTTTTTGTATTTATCGTTTTGCACCTTTTGCCTCAATCCATTAACATTGACTTCCCGAAATTTATACGTAAAGTGAGATGCAGGAAGTCAAAAACAAACAATGAATTAATTACCGGTATTCAATTATTTATTACATTTACACTTTCTATGAAAAACAAGTTAAACTTAAAGGCAATTATTACGTTCTCCTTCGCTAATCTATCATATGTTTATTTATATCTGTTTTCGTTTCTGTTAATACTATGTTCATTTGCCCAATTGTAGCTGGTTTTCATTGGCGGTTCGTGTAGACTTATAATTAATCGGTAGCATTAATGACAAGAAGTCATCAAAAATGGCTGACCTACACTCAATCTCCTATCTGAAACCTCTGGTTTGAGGAATAAACACGCAAGCGCATGAAGTAAAATGACCCCGTCTTGTGAAGCGGAGTTACAATGAAGACGAGAGCGATTCGGGCTTGTTATGTGTAAGGGAACAAATAAAAACATAGGAGAGAAAAGAAAGAGCACGAAAAGCGACCCATTGAAGGAATGAAGTGAGGCTCCCACAGGACTAACAGATATTTTACTGAAATGTCAGAGTATCACGTGAAGCGAACAATACCTGAGCAAGATGAGAAATAGGGAAAACCCTCTATTTTTTTTTAGATATTTCAAAAACTTTACTATCGGCTTGAAGTACAATCAAAACATTTATGAATGGAAATCGCCAGTAGCATTCCGCCTCTTCAAACTTTTAACCGTAATACCCGTCTCGCTATGAATGCTCATCAGTACAACCTCAAGCCCTAAAATATCGTGATTCGTTCCCAAGCCGTTCAACTCGCTTACGGAATGCCCTGCCGACCTCTCTGTTTCCAAGTCTAAAAATAAATTATTTGTAACTTCCGAATATTTAAGACCAATGTATGTAACATATATCGTCCCTTCCCTTTTCCTTCGCCCGCGCTGTGTATAAACGTTTTAAAGGTATTAATAACCAGTTCACAACTGCACTTGCTCGGTTGGGAAGAGGTAGGCATTCAGGTGGGAAACCAGCTGTTAGAGTGCTCAATTGTATCTCCAGTTTACTCCGCAAACGAAAATATGCTGCAAGTAGTCATACCAGCTGATCCTGCTGATCTGATTGACTGTTACATCTGTATCAGAAACTAGAAGACTTTCTGAGCGTATGGAGGTCTATATTTCCTGTGTTACTCGGCTAAAGAGTCTCAGCCTAAAACTGTGGCTTGCCATCCAGTTTTCAAAACCCAGCGCGATGGAGTTGTAAGAGCGGGGGTTTGGTCTTTATTCTCGCCTTCAACCCATGGCTGTCATTGGGAGATTCTCTTTTCTGGAGTGTTATTATTCATTCGCTCATGGTACATCTTGATACAACATATCGAGTTCGCAGATATATTATTGTATGTAGTTTTTCCTCTTTTCGTTGTCCTCGCTTACAGTACTAAATACGAGTATACGACGAAAATTTTTTTTTCGAAAGTGTTCAATGTGTTCTCTGCTTTCCTATCTTATGTCGAGTAATTGGCGCCATATAGAAGGACTGCCAGGATTAATGTTGTTTAGAACAGCATGCATTGGAATTTGAAATAGCTTGGTTGTAAGAGCAGAGGTTTGGTCTTTATTCTCGTCTAGAACCTAGGTCTGGCATTGGGAGTGTTATTATTCATTAGCTCTTGGTGCATCTTGATACAACACATCGATTTCGCGGCTATAGTTATTATTGTATGTAGTTTTTCCTCTTTTCGTTGTCCTCGCTTACAGGACTACATACGAGTATACGACGAAGAATTTTTTTTCCGAAAATGTTCAACATGTTCTCTGCTTTCCTATCGTCGAGTAATTGGCGCCATATAGAAGGACTGCCAGGATTAATGTTGTTTAGTACAGCATGCGTTGGATAGGATTTTATACCTGATTTTGTTCTGGCGTTAAAGTCACTTGAAAGCTGTCAAGCCTCAGCCTCAAAAACTTACGAGAAAGAGAAATCTATTTGATAAAAATCCCAACAGCCTCGAATTATATTGATTTTTCTGTTCAACTTGGCAAGGACAATAATATTCGAATATTTGAAGATTTTAGCAGGCCATATGCTTTCGGGCCTCAATTTTAAGAGAACTTACTGAAAGCCCATTTCTAGTGCAGCAATCGCTGATCACATCCTTAGACTTTAGGTATGATCCAACAGATTAGAGCAACATCAGCTGCATATGTTCGAGTATGGACATAAACCATCAAGGGCTACATATTGACGGCAGTTAGTATCCGAAACTAAGATTGTATTCATTGTTTTAATCCACTAAATTAATTCGTTTTCACAGACTTGTCTGGTCGTGTTACATATGCCGCCAAAAGCCGCATCGTTGAAGACATCTTCGATGACAATGGAATCATCTGACGCATAAATAAATAATCTACACTTATGGACAAAATAATAAATATTTTGGATCTGATTGTAGTAAGCCACTGAACTGCATACTTACTGACAACTTAGTAAGTACGGCTACTTTAAACCGTTATTCCTATAGAGAGTTCGTTGCATTTATTACAGAAATCTGTGCAAAGTTTTGTGTGGAAAAAAAAATACGCTATTACTATTTTACACAGAAATTGACAATAACTATTGTTTTTTTAACATCTTTAAGTGAAATTGATTAAGTAATGCATACAATTTTTTTTCTTACGAATATATTAAAAAATATATTAAAAGTGCAAAGCGAGGGCATGAGTTACAGAAAAATTGCTGCAACGGTCTACTGTTCTTTAGAAAAGGTGCAGAATGCATTAAAGGAAAAAAACTGAGAGAAAAGAGGAATACCTAGAAAATCAACAACAAGAATGTTCGAAATATCATTTTGGAAGTCAAGAAAGATCCAATCGTCTCGTCAGGCGCCATTTTGCAGAAGTTGAATTCAAATGATTCTTCAAGAACAATAAGAATAAGGTTGGTGGAAAATAACCTGTCAAGTAAATCACCACTTCTCACTGAGAGACATTTAAAACACAGAATGGACTTTGCACTTCGGCACCAAAATTGGTCTGGTTAGGACGACCAACAAAATTGGAGAAATATATTTTAGATTGACGAGTGCAAATTTAATTTATTTGGGTCGGATGGTAGGCGGTTTGTAAGGCGTCTTCCAAATTCTGCATTCAATTCCCGTTACACAATAAAAACGATGAAACATGGCGGTGGAAATATTATGGTTTGGGCAGGATTTTCTTGGTATGGAGTTGGTCCTATACATATAATAGAGGGAACGATGAGGAAGGAAGAGTATATGAATATACTAGAAAAAGAAACTCCTCCCATTTAACGAAGAAAATCACCCTATCATTTGGACAGCAAAAGCAACAAAAATCTGGATAGATGCAAAGGGATTACTAGTTCTACAATGGCCATCCCAGTCGCCGGACTTTAATTCCATCGAAAACCTTCGGAAAATGGTTAATGGTTAACAAATGAATATTTATAATTAAAAACATTTATTAAAATCGAGAGTTTTAATAAAAATCTTCAAAACTGTTAACTGTATTTATTTTTTTGTCCACATAAAATGCATCCCACAGTGCTTCTGATTAAAATTTAAAAGTAAATGCGACAAACTCTCTATACGAATAACGATTTCGAATACGCGTATTAACCAAGTTGTCAATAAGTTCAGTGCAGTTCAGTGGCTAAATACAATCAATGCCACAAAAAGTGGACACAATACAAGTTCATCAAGCTGTATTTATTATTTTGTCCATAAGTGTATGTAAGAGTTTTGATTGCGTAAATTGGATTTTCTGATATCTGAACATAAAATGCTTTATTTTCATGTATTGGTGTGAAACCCAGCCACCTATAAACCCATATTTTTTAGAGTTGTACCGAATAGTGACAGTGACAGTTTGGTGATTAGTGAAAGAGTGCATTCACAAATTAAATTCAAAGTTGTCAAGTCCCTATAGGAAAGTCCTATAATAATAATTGGTATAAGAGAGAGAATATATGCTGAAAATGTTGTAGAGCTACTTCTGCAGACAGTTAAACGATGGAGGCGACCCAAGGTCCGTTGCCTAGAGTTTCGTGCAGTTAACCAGTTACACGTAGCAATGTTGAAACCTAGGTAGATGAAGGCTGCTGGGATTTGACCATAGTAAAGAATGACTCATGAATCGTTTGCAGAATCCACTTGAAAGAAGACACCTAAATTAATCCTCCCCAACTACAGAGGCATCAGTCACTTTAACACATACAGGATATCTTTCGCCGTATTGTACGAACACTTGAAACCAATTCTGAAAGGCTCCTATAATTGAAGTTTTAGACCTGGTAAGGCCACAATTAACCAAATATTAACACTAAGGTAGAGAATACAAAAAATTCGAGAAATCTGGATAGATACGCTCTTTATCGATTTCAAGGCCATATACGACAGCATCTGTAAAGACGGGCTATACGTTCCTGCCAAGTTCGTCGGCTTGTGTATAATGCCGATGATTCGCAAATCAACTTATAGATGCATATGATGTCAAAAAGAGTTTAGACAAGGTGATGTGCCGTCATGTGACTTGTTTAACATCATACTTCAGAAAATTATAAAACAATTCTCTGACCACTTGCATATTTTGATGGCATTGATGCATTTATAAGTATTGTAACATTGAAACTACCGAGAATGGATGCACAAAACAAATAGGACATAATGTAACAATAGACAGATATAACTCTGAAATATTTATTTAAAAAAAAAACTAGTTTTTAGCTCTGAACGTGCAATAAGAAGAAGACTTAAGATGTGTCTTTTTCCTAAGCAAGTATTTGAGCAACAAGATCTTGTCCTTAAGCACTAAAGAGACTCTCTGTAAGACCATTATCATTTCATACCTTCACTTTGTCACACTGGCGTTAGCAAAGGCAGAAATCTTTGTCTGTTTTGAGCAGAAATCTCCTCGGGTGATTTATGCACCTGTTTGCGTTGACGGGTAGTCATAAAAACTAACTCATAGAGCTGTATAGAAACATCAAATATTCAAAATTGTGGATTAACAGAGAAGGGGTTTCACTAAGATCAGATACTACTCATATCCGAAATACTATACGAAATACGAAATACTATTGAACTGTATCTTACAAACTTACAAGCTTTCCATGCTTTCTTTTATATTAAATTGCTGTACATTTATTTCTCACGTATTTGTAAGTATATTTACTTAGAAACAGTCTTCCTTTCAAACCGCAAACATACCTGGAAAAAAAAAAACGATTTGTTAGATACTTTATTTATTTAGGGAAAGAAAATAAATCTAATATTTTTATTTAAAAGTTAATATAAGAGATGATTTTGGAAATATAAGCCCGATTTGTCTAATTTACTTGATTTGAATAACAGCATTAACGATTTGTGTGCCTTTCTAAACCGACCCTATGCTCATTGCCCCAAAACGGTTACACCAAAAATGTGCCAGAAAATCATCAGAAGACGGAGCTCGCGTAACGTCACATCTGTCAACGGATTCAGGTTTTTGGAATGCTGTTACCATATCTCGTCATCCGTAAAGGTACTTGACAATCCCCAGGTCAAGGAACCACCAACCATATTAGCTATATTGCGATAAACGCCAGACACTCCACCATCATTCTGGATCTCCGAAATTTCCAAGGATTCAACATTGACTCGTATCATTACCTTGTTGCAGTCAGGGTATGAATGTGGATATAACAGGTACAACTGGGGTCAAGTCAGACAACCAGCATTAAATAAGTTCGAAAAGCTGCATTCACAAGCGACTGCCAGAATCCTTGCGGATTCATTAGTGAATGCTCTCCCAGAAACCCAATGTTGTCTACAAGCCATCAGAATAGCTGCTTTTGATGTGATTGGTCTCAAAGCGCAGCCACAAAGAAATCTCTGGTTTGAACAAAAATGCAACCATGTACATGCAGCAAAACAAGAAGCATATAGAACTGCGCTGCAACTAAGGACGAGAACCTCAGGTGAGCTCTACGAGCTGAAAAGAAGGTAAGAGCAAAGGCTTCTCAGAAAAAGAAGACAGACATCGCAGAAATGGACATGCAGGAGTAATGTGCGAAAGTTCAAAAGAAGAATAAAATGGATATGCCAGATCTACAAAGCCAGTATGGACGACAGCAAAAATAGTCATGGACAACTAGTAGTAGAATCGCAGTCCGTGATGAGAATATGGGAAGACTACTTCTGCAGATTATATAATAGCCATACTTACTTACTTAAAGTGGGGCTATAGTGCGGGGTGGATCTGAGCCTAAGCCATTAAGCATCTAAAGCCAACTCCATCTTTAGCTAGCTACCTCTAGTTTCGCACGCTGAGTTGGTCAAGGTCCCCTTCCAATTGCGTGCGTCACCTGTGTCGCTGTATTCTTCTATTGCGTTGTTAGCTAAGTTGATGTGACTATACAGCCCATACAGTTGTCGTTGTATCACGTCCTCCACTCACCGTCTCTGCAAACGGTACCGAATATCACCTGAAGAATTTTACTCGCAAAATAGCCAAAAGCACCATCATCCATTTTTGATAAAGTCCATGTCTCTACTAAATAGGGAAGGACTGGGATTATTAAGGTCTTATATAGGTTCACTATTGTTGCTCGAAAGAGGACTTTTCTAGTCAATTGCCTTAAAAGCCTAAAGAAGCAGCGATTGGCAAGAGTTATTATTCGTTTGATCTCGACGCCTGTGTCGTTGCCTAATTAATACCGGAGTCTAGATAGACAAAGTCTTTAACCACCTCAAAGTTCTATCTGCCGAGTGTGATGTTTCATTTGAGATGCCAGTGTGGTGTTTCCTTTCTTCTTGACAGCATGTACTTGGCATTGACCTCATTGACCGTTGAGCCCATATTCGCGGCTTCCGCCTCAATTCTCTCGAAAGTGCAACCGATATCACGCTGGTTTCTTCAGATTGTGTGCGAGTAATTAGACAAACTTTTGAAAAATTGTGCTTCTTAATATGGCCATCTTCATTTCATCTAGATCGTTTGGACGGAATTGTTGGTCTACATAGTCCAGGCTGAAGGGCTTGTAGGCACTCGTCGTCAAACTAGGGGTTATGTTGTGATGGGCGAGGGACACCCAGCATATCATAGGCGGCATCCCTGATGGGTTTTTACAATGTTTTACTAGTATTCGGTACTTGATGCTGGCGGCATAGGACCTCTAAAGCGATTGAATGAGTCTCGATCAGAAAAGTATTTGCCAATCTCTTGGGATTGTAACCGTCAGACGTCAAACTTATTCATAGTGTTAGGTTGCTTTTGCGACGTTCGGGATATCTGCAATCGTAACTTGGCTTCTTGTTGTAGCGTTGTAGTTGTAGTGGTCCGAGTAGATGTTGGCCCCTCGGAAAGTTCAGGCATTCATAATACTGAAAGAGAGCAATGGATCGGAATGTGGTCAATATGGTTTACGGTTAATTGATCAGGAGTTCTCCAAGTCCTCTTGTGAATATCGAGATGTGGGAACCGCGTGCTAGCTACTGCACTGTTTCTTCCCGCCACAAAGTCGATTAGCCGGAGGTGGTGCCGTGCAGTCTATACCTTCCGGCAGTACTACCAAAGATGCCCTCCTTTCTTAGTTTTGCATTAAAATCTCCGAGGATAATAATAATGCCTCAACTAGGGCACTGCTCGTGGGCCTTGTTCCAGAACCCGTAGAAGCTATCTTTGATGACTTCATCTTTCTACTCTGTGGGGCGTGCGCGCATATAAGGCTAATGTTCAAAAATTTTTCCTTAATACGGATTATTACGAGACGCTCGTTCTCATGTCAGAAACACAAGACTTCTTGCCTAAATCTGTCTTCAACAGCAAATCCGCACCCAAATAGACTCTTTTTTTGCCTATAGTAAGTTTTGTAGTTATTCAATCTCTTTTTATCCGGGTCATTCCATTGCATTTCTTGATTGGTGGTAACATCTGCTTTGCAGCAGTTCAGGGACTCCGCTTGTTCTTCGTGGCCTATTAAGGGACTTAACATTCCACGTATAGATCCAAAATTCGTTGTCCTAATTTCATTTACAGGGGTTATGATTCCCTGTATCCAAGGCGTGTGGTTGTGTCGTAACTAAAGATTTTTTTCAATGGCCGTGCGGTTATCCCAATGGCACAACCCCATGGAAATTCGGCAACATAATCTAAATGTAGATTAAATCTAACTTAACCTACTCTAATCTAATTCTTTAATACTCTAGAAAACCTACTCTTTTCTAATCCCTTAATACCGAACTTAATTGACGAAATCAAAAAAACCTAAAGCTACCTTAACCTGAACTAAGACTGTACAGATGAAGATTGCCAAACCACACTTATTGCACCTAAATGCGGGTAATAGCTACCATTCTAACCGGATCTGAAAATGACAAAACGTCCACACATGTGGCAATTTTTGTCACAATTACCGATTGCACCCTGCAACCAGCAGGAAAATTTCTTTGTGTGGAGGGCAAATGGCCTTCCATCAAATTAAATTCGCAGACGCCTCGGGCAGCAAAACGAGGTCACTTCTATTTCATTAACATTGACGAAATAAATAATTGACATACCTTGGGTTATCAACAATTATTAGCTCATCAAATCTCTCATAGATACATCAAGATATCCTTTTCTGGTTAAATGCTGAGAAATCTTAAATTTCAATTTCAAGAGCATTTCACTTTAAAAGGTAAGATTTTCAAAGACATTTAAAGCGAACTCCTTCAAAAAAAAACAGTAAAAACAAAATGATGAAACAGACTCTTCAAAATAAAACCTTAAATCAACAAAAGGAGGATTTAAACCGAATCAAAAGTCAGCATTACGAAAACAAGCACCGCATACAAAAACATAAGCCTTTTGACAGTATTCTGAAGAAATTTAGCGCCACACCTAATCCTACGGCGGCGGCAATCAAAGCAAGGACACATCAATAAATGTGAAAATAAAATCACAAATAGATCTCTCCAGGGAAAGTCAAAAATCACTGACTGAGTGAAAATGGCAAAAGCATAAACTCACTCATACATTCGAATATGCACCCTTATGCCTAAAATAGGCAATTTATGGTCAACTATAAAGCAACACATCAACAATTATTGTTATTATTATGATCATTTGACCGCACTACTCATCGTCAATAGGATACGTGTGAAAAACATATCCTTTCTTGCTCACCTCCCAGTGGGAATTAGCACATTCTTCTTCTGTTTTGTGTATTGCTTCTCGATACAAATACGAAAGAGAATGGAATGAATGGCTAAGGGGAAGGCGAAGAGATGTGACTACATCAACATTATAGCACTTATCCGTAGCCATACTTTGGTTGACCTTGGTAAATGAGATATTAAACTGAAGTAGCCGACTTATTATCACAAGCAGTGTTGCCAATGTGTACTCGGATTTCTTTAATATTTTGGTCCCCAAAGTCATGTCTTATAAGATTGAAAATAATTGGATTTTTAGAATCTATAGATACCTTTTTGAATTTTGTGTTTTTAGACTAATTTTTGCTAACTGTTTTGACCCGCGAAGTAATTAACTGCCAGCGGCAGAGAAAACCGATATCAAAGATTCCAAACACGATCTGAAGCAACTCAGATTTGAAGTTAGTTATTTTTTGTAGCACGAGGACATAAATGATCTAAGCAAAGGGTAGATTATCAGCTAATAAGTAGTCCAGTCAAAAACTGAAAAGGATTTAGACATACAACTTGAGCTGTGAAAAGTATGTATCTTAAAACTTCTAGAAAGTATAAGGGCCTTTGCAGGGAAAAACGGAAAAACAAACTTGAACTAGAGGCTCGAAGATTGGCTCAATGTAGTAACTCATCAGAATTTTGGAAAGCAGCCAGGACAATAAAAAGTGGAAGATACGTAATCCATGGGGAGTTGCACCCAAATAGCACATTTTTATATGTTGCAGAATTCTTCGTTCATTAAGTTTAGCATCCAATATGCTGCACCAATATGTTCCAGAATGATATTTTGGACAGACCCATAATTTTTCAAGAGGTTTTTGAGGCTCTGAGTGGACTGAAAGATGGCAAAGCAGCATTTTCATATGGGATCCACTCTGAATTCTACAAATATGGTACCAATGAGCTTAAAAACAGACTGACCTACCTGCTCAATGACATCATGGAAAATGGAATAGTGCGCATCGGTTTAAAGAAGCGCTTACGTTTCCAGTCTGTAAAAATAGTTGTAAAATGGACCCAGCTAATTAAAAAGGCACCTCCTTTAAAAATGCATCGTACAAAACCTTTACGGATGTATTGCACAGTCCAAATACAGCATGGATAGATGTAAATAAGCTGCTGAAAAAATATTGTACTAAGCTGGATTCAGGTCACGTTATTCCACTGTTTACCACGTGTTTATCCTAAGGAGTGTAGTAGAACAATTTCTACTGAGAGAAGAAACTATAAGCACTCTTTGTGGATTTTAAGGTCGACATCGATTGAGTGGACAGAAACTCGTAACTCTATAAGGTCTACTACATGGGTATGTCATATAAGTTTGGCCGCACTGACTGCAAAGCTACTGTATGGAATGACGATGTATAATCGGAAAGGTTTCACTCGTAGTCTGGAGTAAGGCAAGAATGTGCTCTGAGCCCGAGTTTATTTACTCTCTTCATTGAAGATATGGTGTAGAGTAGAGGTGTAGAGTATGCGGGTCTCCTGACTAAAATCCTTATGTTTGCTGACGTTATTTTGTTGGCCTACTGTATCTATGCAGCTTATGATCAATCGCTTATATAAGTAATGTAAAATGTGGAATCTGGTTGTTAATTGGGATAAGACACAAATAATGATATTCAAAAGCAGGGATGGCAGAATCTGTTCAAACTAGAAATGACACTTTAATAGAGAATTAATTGCAGTATTAAATGAATGTAAGTGCCTCAGAGTGTATCTTATCAGAAACCCTAATGTGGACAGCCATTTTAAGCAAAAACTAGAGAAATTAAAACCAGCCAGCAATGAGGTTTGGAGGAAATGATTCGTGAACAAAAACATTGCCCGTAATAGCAACCATAAAGTCTTTGGAGCTGTATCGGAATCTACTCTTTTATACGCCGCACAAGATTGGGGATACAGGCAATGTGAGATAGTGCAGAAGCTACTTCGGTACTATCTAGAGGGAGCATTTCATCTTCCACCTAAAATGCCAAATTATATGCTCATGTTGGAAATAGGACTATTACTACTTTTCTTGAAAATGTTAAAACTCCAGGTTGATTAATTGCTCAAAGTTCTAAACCTGCCAGACCATCGACTACCTAAAAAAGTAGCTCTACAAGCAATACGGCATAAAACCAGATGGTACAAGAAATAGATACAGCTAGCTACTGAATTGTACTAAATCTCAAAAATAGTGTGGACTAGAAGCCTTGAAGAATTGAGTGTGTATGAACAGGATTTGTAAAGAGTGCGTTAGGGTCGCAGTGTAGATTGATTTACAGCCGGCTATGCCACAATTCTTAGAAAAATAACTATTTCCGTGACGAACACAGTGTTGTTGAAATAGCGACGGTGCTACGTGGAGAGCTGTTTGCCATTGAATTATATACAGAGGGGAGACGTTTTGTACTGTCCAATCCTCAGGGAAACATGGAGGGTCATCGGAAAATGAAGTCTTAAGGGTTCTTAATGAAATAAATGTTTCAAAATTAACCAGGTATTGCAAAATTGCATTACAGTATCGAGAAAGCATTCTATATGGAAACTTCAATTACGTAATTTATTTTGTATTTGACCTTTAAATGAATTATCTATATGAATTTCAAGTAAGTTGTCAACGAGGCAGACGGCAAAGCTATGCCAACCGAGTTTTTATAATATATTTTTGCTCTAAAATAAAAAATCTATCTAATCTAATCTAATCCACAACTTGAGCATATATGTATAGAAAGAACTTGGCGCTTTACGGCCAAATAAGATAATATAATACAAACAATTTGGTTCATTGAAGAAATGGCTCCAGATAGCTGTATCAAGCAACCATTTACGGCCATCTAAAGAATTGAGTCTAAAAGTCATGCCATCCATAGAGTTTTCGTATAAATTTCAAAACCAAAAATGCTAGTTTCAAAGTAGTGAAGCTATCACTATTGGTCACATTGAAAGCATCCGACGAAAGACGGTGCCTTCTGTCCAAGGAATTAAAAAGAGTCTTTGCAGCCCAAGGTAATAACGAAAGCGCCTTCGATATAAACTGATACTTTACTGACATCTTATGTAAATCAAAGTGAGTATTTGATAGAAGACTTACCCAGTATCAACTTTCTCTAAACGGACATAGTGTCTGATTTTTAACGTAAACCACCTGTCATGTAGACTTATGTTTACGGGATGCCCATACATCCATGGGGGCAAGGATACGCCTTGCCATCGTTCTGCGGCATTCCTGAGATACCAGTTCGGAACTGTGTTGCCGGCACAAGTTCCACTCTTGGTATGAGCCGAGGCCGAACTAAAACCTCTTGCTGCTCTGAGGGTCGCAGCACCCAGTACTTTTTGCAACTCTACATTGGGTCAACCAAAGGAAGACCCTTCCCGCGACTTTGGGTTTAAACCACAGCCACCATGACGCTCCCACAAGGGGGCCTACCTCTTCAAGTCCGGCACGGACCGAGATCCGGGGGGCTCCTGACTCTCATGACACCGTGATTTAAGTCCTGGTAGGGACTACCGGTGGTCCAGCCGCCAACAAGACCTATGACCGGCAACTTGTTACTGATCGAATCGTAGCAACCTTTGGTTGCGTCATCTGAAGATGTTTATGATTAGACCAGTACTTTGCTCTGCCCCCGTTAATTATTAGACAACGTCATTAATGGGCGAAGCCTTGATAATTGGGCGGGGTCCCCTCCAAACGGACATCGAACTTATGAACCCTAAGAAAGTACAAATCATTGGAAAATACCCTTGTCTTCACTATAATTGGCATACCAGCTAAAAGGAATCGTGGAACTAGACTGGGCCTTTTATAACATCACTGAAGAACTATGAGGTGACAGAAGAGTCCGAATTAAAGCAGCGCTGAAAAAATTTCAAACGGATTAAGTGTAGAAACTTGTTGTTGTTCATCACTTTGCAATTGTTACTAAGCTGAGTCTTATCGCGAAATACTTAAACACTTATAAAGTTGTTTTTACCTGAAGATGTTTTCACTTTTCTGCTTTAAGGCTCGGAAATGAATCCGTCGATGATCTTTAAATAATCGCAGAACATATTGCTGAATTTATTAACCACTCGTTAGTTAAGCAATTGAAAGCCCAGACTAGCTCAACTTCTCTTACCAGAATAATTATCCAAAATTGCCATAATGCTGGTACTGATGGGTTGCTCAAAACTATGCATGAACTGTTTCGTATAAAATCTCGGCTCTTTTTCAGCTCAGTATTTTAAAGAGTAGTTTTCTATTTCCTGAAAAAGACAATACCTGTTCACAAGAAAGGTTAAAAATAATCCTAAAAATAAATCCCAAATTATAGGCCAGCGCAAAACTCTTCTTTTTTTCATACATAGATCTTGGAGTTCATTATGCAGGGTCTCTCAATAGAGACGGTTAGAGCGATCAAGTTCTTGAAGCTACCAAATCTTGTGAATTTTTTACAAGTTTAGATGAATTCGAATTTATTGTTGTTAACGTTACTGTCACCAAGCGCAGATTATATATACTCTGTTGTTACATTCGCCCCTCCCAACCAACACGTGGCTGCCAGCTTGCGACTAATGTCTTTTTGGTATCATTGACCCCTGTGACGAAATCATAGTTCTTGACGAATTTAATCTCCCTCATCTCCTATGGAATCAGTCGGACGATGAATCTTATCTCGTTGCCTTAAATGCTGTCTCAGATTAGGAAATAATCTTTACTAACAGCTTTCTAACTCCAGCCTTTTTCAAATAAATAGTATTTCAAACAACATGGGCAGACAACTAGAGCGGATCTTTGCATTTGATGCTATAAATTGAATTGCCGTAGTGTGAATTTTTTTCCGAAAAATTGGACCATCTACACTCCCCCCTCACACTCAGGTATGGTCTCCTAACTATGAAATCCATATTCTATTGTACGTTCAGAAGCTGCGTTGGCAGATTCCTAAGTTTCGCTCTGTGCATAGGCTGATCACTACATCCTATAATGATCAACTCAAATTGCTGGGTTTACTATGACTGGAAAAACGTGGTGAATCCTCCGATATTCTCTTTATACACCAACCCTTAACCGGATCCGTCTACTGTCCCCCACTGCCTCACCTCACTCACTGATCTTTTTTAATACCAACCCCCCACGTCTGTTCCTCTTCTTCATCCAAATAACCACCGAAGGCCTTGTAATTTTTAGCGAACCACTGTGAAGATAATAAAATTTTCCATGTGTTCGATTACCTTTGCAGCAGAAGTACCCTCAAAAACACCCTCAATTATCACCGCTCCCGACCATGATATTCTCTGTCCTTTAATTTTAGTTTAATTATAAGAGCAGTTTGCACTAAAAGCAATAAAGTCGTCCGAGGTTGACCCGGGCCTGTTAAATTAGAGAATTATATGGTAAATTACCACGGAACGTCCGCAAATAATCAAATGATGATTTTCTCTGGAACATTTTGAAGTTGACCCAAATTTCATCTTTAGCGACGAGGCTCATTTTTGTATGAATGGATGTGTGAACAAGCAAAATTGTTAGATTTGGGACGATACCTATCCACACCAGGTACACCATTCCAAAATGCAATCCGAAAAAGTCACTGTTTGTCACGGATTTTGATCTGGTGGAATCATTGATCCGTACTTCTTTCAAAACGCAACTGGGATTGACATAACCGTCAATGGCGAGCGCTACCAATCGAAGATAAACAACTTCTTGTGGCCTAAACTGGGTAATATGGATACCGATGACATGTGGCTCCAACAGAATGGCGCTATGTGTAATACAGCGCATGCCACGATGGACATTCTGCACAAGCGATTTGAAAGCATGGTTATCTCGCGCGGTGGCGGCGTGAACTTCCAAACAAGATCGAGTGATTTAACGCATTTAGACTTTTTCCTATAGGGGCTCATTTAAATCGCAGGTATATATGAATAAACCGCTAACAATTGATGCACTCAAAGTCAACATAGCTATCCAGCAAATCAGTCGTCTAAAATTGGACCTCCCGAATACGTGCCACCTCATATAGAGTATATTGTTTAGGGAGCATATCCTATTAAATCGCTTTGTAATTATAACTTTTGTTCTGCATCATTGAAGTCGAGTGCTGTAGAAAATTCTAGGAGCTCTGTGGAAAATTTCAACGTTGTAACTCTGAAAGCGAACAATAGTGCATGCAGTGGGATGAAAAGGATACAGACAGGATACTATATTTTATTAACTGAAACGCAGAATCTTTGGAAGCAATCAAAGAAAATGAAGAGAATATCTTATCGTAGGTGTATTTTACTTCTTCTCGACAACGTATTGTATTTCTTCATATCTCTCATATTTTCAAGAATTGTGAAAGAATTTGGCATCAAGCGTCTTTTACCTACTTTAAACAAGGACCATCCTTATAATTGATTTCCGAACGATAAAGAGCTCAAAATGTTTTTTTTTGGGCAAGAAGGAAAGTTATTTGTTACAGGGCTTGAGAACTTAATATAGAGATAAATATATGGTAGTATACATATATACGTATCTCAAAGTGATTATGATTAATGATTTTGTTTTGTTGCCGATACCGGAATTCTTTCGTATATATTGTAAGTAAATATGTAAGATATTGTGTATTGATCTCAAAGTCTTTTCTAAGATTTATTTCCCAGGGGAGAACCTTTTCTAAGAGGCACTTTTCCGAGACTGAAACCCCAACGATAGGTAACGATTGATTGATTGGCAATAGTTTTGATTTTTAGTGATAATAATCTTTGTGACGTCGTTTATTTCCATCCAGCCTTAATAAGACAATGTGTCACGTTATTTTTCTATCCACCTAAACTCATCGCATTTTCTGAATAGCTGTGAGAGCCATTTTATAGTGAGGGGCAACGATGAGTTTTCAGCTGCATGTACGAGTAGTCTTTTATACATTTCACAATACGATAATGCTTGTCCTTGTTTTCATTTACAATTTAATTTAAACCTATTGTCTTTTAAATTCTGTCAAACCTGTGAGTACATAAACAGACAAGAATGTTCGTTCTGGGCCCTGCAGAACCTCTGAATTCTATTTATTCATCCTTAATGTCTAGAGTTTCTTCTACTTTGTTTTTCGCCTTTCTTTCGGGTGTGTGTATTTTACTATATGTCATACAAAATCTACCTACGTACCTTAGTATCTTAGTACTTTAAGTTACAAAAATGTAAAATATATGAATGATTTTATGTTACATAATGCTGGTAAAGATGTTGTTTTGTAGTTTTTTGAAACGCTGTATGTTTTTTAAATTCGTTTGTAAAGTTTATGTTTCAATCTATGCCGAGTTTATAATGTTGAATCTTCCGCTTCCGTTTCACTCGCAGCGGTTATAGTAAAGGGTTTTCCAATAGGGACTTGACAACTTTGAATTTAATTTGTGAACGCACTCTTTCACTAATCATCAAACTCTCACTGTCAATTTATTCAGTAAACTCAATACTTTCATCATGGTTAAGTACACGAACGAGCAACGTCTGCAAATTATAAAAATTTTCTACCGAAATTCGGAGTCGGTGACTGCAACTTTAAGAACGTTAACTCCAAATTTCGGTCGTAATTCTCGCCCTAGTAGACAGGCAGTAACAAGTTTAGTGCAAAAATTTGGGTCTAGATATTCGTTGTCTGATTTTGCCGTGTCAGTGAGACAACGTGTTGGTCGAAGTGTCGAAAATATCGCCGCTGTTCAGGCGTCCGTAGCAAACGATCCAAATCAGTCAATTCCACGGCGTTCTCAAGAATTGGGCATCGCTCAGACCACATTATGGCGTATTTTGAGTAAGGATCTTGGTTTACACCCATATAAGATCAAGCTGACTCAAGAATTGAAGCCGATGGACCAAGCGACGTAAGTTCACCGGAGAAGATGCGCCAAGATTATGAATTTCATCGCAAAATCATCTTCAGTGACGAAGCTCAGTTCTGGCTCAATGGGTTCGTCAATAAGCAAAATATGCGTTATTGGTCGGGTGAAAATCCACAATATGTGTTTCATAAATCACCACTTCAATAAAAAATAACTGTTTGGTGCAGTTTGCATGCCTGCGGTGTTATTGGGCCATATTTTTTCGTCGATGATAACGATCGTCACGTTACTGTGAATGGTCAGCGTTATCGCGCCATGATCACCGATTATTTTTGGCCAAGTTGGAAGATATGGACTTGGACGACATGTGGTTTCAACAGGATGATGCCACAAGCCACACAGCACACGCTGCAATCGATTTATTGAAGAGTAAGTATGGTGAGCGTGTTATCTCAAGAAATGGGCCAGTCGATTGGCCGCCTCGTTCGTGCGATTTAACGCCGCTTGACTATTTTCTGTGGGGCTACGTTAAGTCATTGTTTTATGCCAATACGCCGACGACGTTGGAAGAGCTCAGAGCCAACATTGAACGCGAAATAGCGGCCGATTCGTCCGAAATGTGTGGCTGAGTCGTCGAAAATTGGGTCCAACGAATCGACCGCTGCAAACGTGCCCGCGGTGGTCATATGAATAAAGTCGAGTTCCATTCATAAACGTTTTGATTGTACTTCAAGCCGATAATAAAGTTTTTGAAATATCTCAAATGGTTTGCGTTTTATTTAAAAAAAAAGTTGTCAAGTCCTTATTGGAAAGCCCTATATATTCAGTACGCACATTAAGTTGATATATTGTTAGCTTTGTGTCATGTAGAGTTTATATGGTAAATAAATTTGCCTACAAGACGACGTATAGCGGGCTGTCGTAAATACCTATTTTTAAAATTTACTGCATATCAAATGAAATAGTCTATGAAGAATATTTTAACATAAAAAAATCGACAGATTTAATTTTTTTGATGTATAGTGTTAAGAAACGTAAAGCCATGTGAAAAAAATAGACTTTTTTTAAAAAAATTATATAACTTATGTACTAATTGGGATAAATATTTTTTTGTATTTTATTTTGATCGCCCTATAGCCCATCTATGAGGTGTTTCAGGCTTATCCATTCTTTCCTGGACACCCTTTATACTTGCCTACTCTAGATCAGAACAAATTACTAACGACAACAATTACCCCCTTTAGTAGCTCAACTTTACTTGTAGCCAAACCGTTTATGATTTCTGAGGACAATTTTTTCTATGAAACAAGCCCCGTGGCTATTTTTTTGAATTCATTTCCAATGGCAACTCCGTGGAGACAAGTGGAAGGGCAGGACATAGAGCCTTTTTAGTATCCCACTCGTATCTACTCGAATGAGTTCGAGCATATTCGCTCCCACCATGATACGGATTAAAGGTACAGTAGAGCAGTGACATCGATTTAATACTTTTCTCGTGCTCATCTTCTTCGTCATTCTGTTTTTGTTCTTGTTCATGTTCTTGTTTAACTGGCATTTGTTGGCCTCGCCCTAAGTACACTTTTGCTCGTCTTGAGATTGCTGCTTCAAGTTCAATCGTGGGAGAACATGACGAAAACCACCATTTAGATGTGCTTGTATGAATGCGTATGCCATTATACGAGTACGTATGTCAAGTACAAGTAAAATAAGTAGCAACACATGCTCGTGGATAGAATTGATTGGAAGGAGGGATACAAGATACGAAGCCTTGAACCCAGGAAAGGCTTAAGATACTCGTATGTTTTGCGTGCACTGGTGTGTTTGCGATTTTTTTCCAAGCCGGTCCAGGCTTTTGTGTAAACAAGTGTACATCATGACAAGCTCATAATAAGCATTAACTTTAGATAGTTGCCCCGTTGTACGAGCATCTGATACTATTTGTGATTTTTTTTTCTTTAGGAGAACTCTTTGTCGTGGTGTGAGTTTGCCTTGGGGTCAAATTCATACGAAGGACCGGACTTTTTCGTTTGCCCAGATGAAAACATGTGTCTGTCCTTGTAAGCGGATTTAGGAAACACCATATTACATCGAAAGAAGAATAAAAGTAATGACCAACAGGAGAAGAGCAAACATGTGTCAAAGATTGTAAAATGAAGAATGAGCTATTAGGAGTTGAATGTACTTTCTCAATTTGGTTCATGTAGACTTTGGATTAGATGTAATCTGAAGTAGGATAACCTAGAGCTGCTTTTAGTTAGTTGATGGTAAAGAAAAGTATATAGAGGTAGGTAAAGTCATGGAAAGTCATCTCAGTGTCCGCTGGATAAGCATGCTGGCAAGAAATCAATGATGATAGAAAAACAAACAGAAGTGACCAGTAGTCCACATACGAGTACTAGTATACGGAAATATGTGTAGTATTTCCTATGGGCTTGGATGAATAAGTTTTTTTTATGAATGCAAAACTTTGGTTGTGCTTTTGGATTATGTTTATTTGATGTCTTAAATTTTTTTCCAGTAAGTCGAGAAAGTGATATCGGCTAAATGGTCGCCACTAGAATTGATGACCATACGGTCCAGATTTGTGGTATTTTTCATCACTCTTGTCAGAACAGCACACCATGCAGTAATTTTGTGCAGGTGTATTGGATCTTCTCGGGTTATGTGCAGATTTCTGGTACCCCAGAAGCGATAATTTTGCTTATTCACTTATATCGACAGAGATGGAAATGGACCTACATGATGATTTTTGATGAAAAGTTGTCTCGCTCGTGGTCGAGATTCAGGACGGCTTGAGATTAGGTTACACACACTTGGCGGTCACGACCTAATAGCTGATGGGCTGTCTGCACTTTGTAAGGAAATATCTTACAGTTTTTCACAAAAATTCTCTTCAACCACAGATACGATTTCTCAGCAGAACGGCTGCTTCGGCCTGCCAGACGTGGCAGCATATCATGTTGTCCCATACTCTTCTAGGCGAGCGGCTAAACGTCGCCCAGTTGGTGTCGGATGACCGGGAAATCTGAGCCGAAATTCACGCTGCGTCAACACCACCGACGAATTATTCCGCTAAAAAATCGTAACAATTATTCCGCGTTATTTAGGAGTATATGTCTTTTTGACGTGTATTTTGTATCTGTTTACTTCACAAATGTCAAAGTAGAATTGACTTTTGCCGCCATTTGCAAAATTTATAGCATCTTCCGACAGAGTGATGACTTTTGCGCTACCTAATAGTTGGAACAAAACTAAAATATATTAGATGTGACCCCTTTTCCAACCTGTTAAGAAGTCTGTGGAGTCTGGAGTTAAGGAAACGCAGAAGTAATTCGTTTCTTTATCATTTATCAGGCACTTCGTGATACTCACTGCTGTGAACAATGTAGTGTTAGTCAGAGTCTGACGTTGCTGCACTTGGCTACGTTGTTGAGGATAATGGGCCTTTCGGACATCTCTTTACTGTTTTTCTAACCAAACGATTCTGTAGATTTAGTATATCGGCGCTTGAGTTATGCTTGTTGCTTAGAATGCAGTGTCATGCTTCAAGAATTGTACCCAACATTTTCAAAAAGAATGATTTTGTGCCCCTGTTTACTAATTTTCGAAGCAGCTTACTAAGTTTGTAACACCTCTTAGCCATAAAAATAAATTTGGCTTAAGCACTATATATTTTTCAAGAAAAGCAGGATGAGGGCCGGTAGGGCTATTTATCTCTTTGGAGCCTTGTATGGTTTAAACTCATCGACTTAAAACTAAACTTTGTCTGTACTGAAAATCTTATAAGATACGCTGTTGGTTCTGCTGCAGGAATTATGCTCACTAACATCATAAGTGATGTAGGTTGAGTCGTGCCATACAGTTGGAGAAATGGATATGGAGCCGAATTTTCAAGGTTTCTGTCCAGTTGGGGTTAAAGTAGACTGAGTCCATTTGGGTGTTATTTGAATAGAGCTGAGAGATCTCTGTTTTCCTTCAATAGCTTTGGCATTACGTAAAGGTCATCCCCGTAGTTTTGTATGCGCCTTTGAATTTGTGAGCAGAGAAAACAAGATTCCGAAAACAGCTTAAATTTATTTTATTTATTTATTCATTAGCCCGTATATTAAGATGTCACTGCACATTTTAAAATATTCAAAATTCCTACAGTATACATAAATGATTCATAAATTACAAATAATTGGTAAAGTTTTTTATATTGAGATATTAAAAATGAAGATAAAAAGATAAAAACTGGAAAAGCAGTTGAACTAAAAGTTAAGACACAAAACGTTATTAACTAGATCATTTTCAATTGCGTGTTGAATAATGCATTAGATAAAAATTGCTGTGTAGAGTTTATTTAATTTAACATTGGACCTTATTGTTGGCGGTAGTTAAATCCAAAGACTAACGGCATGAATAAACAATTGTCTGCAAGATGTCAAAGAGGTGTACGAGTACATGGATGGCCTTAAGGCGATCGGATTGGCAGTTCGATTAAAAGTATCTAAGTTTACTGTATAAATACTATATAAATAAAATATTTCAAAAAATCATCATTTTGGCTCTGCTCAAAACTAAATGTTTATTAGGTTACATTTCTTATCATCGTCACATCTAAGTCGTGTGCACTTAGCTGTTTTTTTTTTTGTTTAAAAGAAACATCACTGCGGTTGTTTTTGTTTAACTTCTTCAATGACTAGTGTTTGTAATGGCACTTTTCCCGTTTTTCATTATTTTAGTAGTTGTAGACTTAGTTCACTTATACTCTCTTGATATATATCTATAGTGAGCTCGGTACTTATTCCAGATTATATCATAATACTTTACAGGGTGTCCCCTAATTCGTCAAGGATAATTTGGGAAATGATTTTTGGGTATGTTCTAAGTAATAAATCGTTCTACCTTACTGTTGACATCATTAATCGAGGATTTACTTTGGTGTACCTCGACCCATGATAAGGGGAATTTCTATGTTAATACAAATGGTAGAAACACGTTTAGACCCTCATTTTTAGAATAAATACTAGCTTTTGCAACTGCGTTTAAATAAAGTTGATATATTTTTTGAGTGTTCAGATATCCAATTACCTGTGCTGTTACATTTTTCTTGCCCGTGCTAATTTTTGACTTTGAGGTCACTTTTCTCCGGAAAATGCGCGATAAACATAACGTTTTATAATTTTTTTCTTATGAACGTAACAATAATAAGGTTTGGGATTTGAAGGCTTATTTTGAAAATTTATCAAACAAAAATAGTGTAAAATATTAGACAAGAAACTTAATTCGTCAGCTTAATTGTTTTACACCAAGGTTACAGTTGCTTACGAACTCTGTTTGAAATGTCTGCATTTACAAACCAAAAATACGCAGACATTGTTTCAACTAGAGCGCGACAAGGATACCATGAACTTTATCCTAACCGACGACTTCCTAGTGAAGGAGTATTTGGAAATACGTATTGAAGGCTTCGAGAAACAGGATCAGTTTCAAATACATGCGAGCAATAAGAAGAATTTCGGCTTATGAAAAAATACTGGAAGCTATTATAACTGATCCATCAATCAGCATCAGACGCTTAACTTTGCAATTCAACGTTTCCAGACATAAAATTTCTATGGCACTGCATGGAGAAATTCTTTATCCATACTACCATACACCTGTGTTTCTAGCTTCTACTTCCCGATGACTTGGAAAAGAGACTTGAATTTTCTAACTGTTTGCTGGATCGGAGCTTGGGTCACAACGAGTTTAGTAGCAGAATCCTTTGGACGGACTGATCTCAATTTACAATAGACGGGATCACAAATTTTCATAATCTTCATACATGTGCTGTGGACAATCTACATACAAGGAGATATAAATAATTTCAAGAAAAATTCAGCGTCTATATGTGGGCAGGTGTAATTGGAAACAAGTTAATCGGCCCCTTTAACCTACCACCTAGGCTGAATTGCGCAAACTACGAGTATCTGGAGTTTTTGCGAAATGATTTACCAGAAATATTGTTCAACAATATAATTCAACTAGCTTCATCACATTTCCAACAGCATGGTGCTCCTGCGCACTGTGGTCGTGAGGTTAAGAATTGGCTAGATAAAGATTACTGTAATCGTTGACTAGGAAGAATTGGGCCAGTTCTCTGGCCTGCAAGATCTCCTGACCTTACAGTGTTGAATTTTTTTATGGGGAACAATGAAAGAACTTGTTTATTCAGCCGAAATAGAAATTTTATGTGCATTGTACAACAAGTACACCAAATTTGTTTTGTTGTCTTTACTTTCGGGAGAATGGAGCATCGACAAAATTTTAGAAGAGTTTCTAGGATTGACGAACTACATGATTAGAAAGTCTTCAAGAAGAAGCGTTTTATCAACTTATAAGAAAAACTTAGATGCTGATGTTAAGCGATTGGTAGAAAGCTTTTACTATGAAGACGATATCAGCCACTTAATGCCAGGAAAAGAAGGTAACTGTGGAGACCGGTTCAGCGAGAGAGAGAGAGAGACTGAGTAGCAAGAGAGAGATCGTGTGTGGGAACTAGTGCCATGATGCGTGGGAGTCAGTCGTGTGCTAGGGGTCGAACCATTCAGAGCTTCCAAATAAAGAAGTTATTTACTTACTAATTACTTTAAGACATTGGTGTTTAATTGGTAGAAGACAGGTTTACACGTAGAAGACAGGTTTACACGTAGAAGACAGGTTTACACGTAGAAGGCAGTTCAAAATAGGATCTTTTGCATTTTTATTACAATAGATTGAAAATTAGAAACAACATGTTCAGAAACGCCTGGTGCTGGCTAATCTTAGGAAGATATTTCCTAAGTTCAAAGAATTTCCAAATACTACTTAGATTGGATTTCCAAAATTGGCGTCGTTAAGGCCAAAAAACTGCATTTTGGCTGGGGCAACAGGGACTCATTCCATCAAAATATTAAGCTCATTTTTGAGGGTAGTAATATAACAAGACTGACAGAAAAAGTAAGTACGCATCTCAAAGACCACAGAAGCTGCTTAGCTTTGGTAATATGTAATCCACCTCATATAAACTTTTACTTGAACAATTGCCTAAATTGCCTAAATTAGGAAGAATCTTTGACACTGCCTTTAATAATCACTTCATAGAAGACGTAACTTACTATCAGTGGCCTCCACACAGATCGATAAAAATTGTAAGTGAGAATTCAAGACACTCATGAGTTCATTCAGACCTTTTTGAAACGGCTTAGTGTTTTAATTCATGATTTTATAACAGACAAGCAAAACATTTACTTAAGAGAAGTCAAAACTCTTTTAAGGAAGACGGACATAAGAGTACTTGTTTTAATGGACTTTTCTGTCCAAGATCCAGTGCAGGGATATCACTGGACTAATGAACCAACGACGATTCACACTTTCGCAATACATTACCGGAACCAGATAGATTAAATTAAAAATGAAAGTTTTGTTAATTTTTAAGCGACTGCTTCAAGCCTGACACTATATTTATTTCAGCGCCGTCTCTTAGATTTCCTGCGTCAGAAATGCCAAATTTAAAAAAAAAAAATTTATTTTTCTGATGGATCTGCTGCGCAATACAATAACAAAAAGAATGATTTTAATTAAACATTGCATGAACAGGAGTTTGGACTGAATGCTGAATGGAACTTCTTTGCCACGTCTCATGGCAAGAGTGCATGCGATGGACCTGGTGAACCTGATGAACACAAACCATAATTGCTCATGGTTTGTGTTCATCAGGTTTATTTTGTTTAGCTAATATTACTTATGAACGATTAGGAAGACGAAGATTATTGATTAATAAGGGGTTATTAAATTTTATACCTTCTATAACTTTATGATGATTTTTATTATGTTCTGCTAATATAGCAACTCCTAATAAATTAAATGTAGGACATAATAAAAACACTGGCTGTCAGAGCTTACCAAAAAAACCATATAACAACTCCAGTTATGAGTTATTAACTGGACAATTGAAAATATGGATTTTATCTATGTGTACACACAGGAGTATATTGAAGAAAAAATTATTGATGGAATCGAAATTTTCTAATTTAGGAAAAGCACAGGAAACGAGAACAAATTTCATCATATTTCTCTTGCTCAAGGAGTAATTAAAGGAAAATAGTTTTCCTTTTCATCAGAAGAAAATGTACGAGTATATGCTTGTGATATTAAGGTTCCCGTGTGACTGTCTCCTTATATGGAAATATTTATTTCAAAATATTTAACCTTCCTATAGAAAATTATTTTGGCCGAAACCATAGAGATCCCAACTTGAAATTTTAAACGACGAGAGAGGACGAGTCCCTCTATAATATACAAAAAAAAACACAATTTTTTGAGTTATTCAAAAAATAAAAACTAAATAAATTTGAAAGTTTATTTTGCATAAAATGAGTCGAAAGTTTCAGAGAAATTTTAAAGGATGTCATCAGAACTTTTAGTAAAACTGTTATGCAACTACGAGGTTGGGTCAATAAGCCCTTGAAAATTGAAATAAGGAACAGTCTTTTCGACGAAAAAACGTTTCATTTCTCAACATAAACTCTTTTTAACTCGATACACTTCGTCCAAGGTTTCTCCAATTTTTTGATGCCCTCAAAATAGGACTTTGTTTCATCGATGACCTTTTCATTCAACCCAAATCACTTACCGCTGAGCCATTTCTTCATGTTTGGTATAAGGAATTAGTCGCAGGGGGCTGAATCTGGAGAATATGCTGGATGAGGGAGCAGTTCGTATGATAATTCATGCAACTTTGCCATTGCGACTGCGAACTTTTGCGCCGATGCATTTTCCTGGTGGAAAATAGCTTTTTTCTCAACGAATATGGTCATTTTTGCTTCAAATCGGAGTCGAATCGATCCAAAAGCTCTAAATAATAGGTTCAGGTGATATTTTTACAATTTTCAAGGTAATTGATGAGAACAACACCGCGTGCATCCCAATAAACTGTCGCCACGACTTTGTTGGCCGACAGACGCACCTTGGCCTTCTACGGCATCGATTCACAAGTCCACTGTCTCGACTGTTTCTTGGTCTCTGGTGTATTGTGATGAATTCGGTTACGAAACGATGCAAAAACTCGTTCGGATTGTGATTGAACATCCTCAAACACTCCTTTGAAGTTGTCAAACGATTGGGTTTGTTGTCAATTGTAAGCAAACGCGGCACCCATCTGGCGGATAGCCTTTTTATATCCAAAACTAAAACTACTGATCCATGTGATAAGCCTGTAGCCTCTTACAGATCGCTCACGTTCACTCGCCGATCGTCCAATATCACACCCTAAACATGTTACGTCGGCGCAGACGAGCTATCGGCAAGACATGCGGATTGTCACGAAGGTTCTACATGGCTATGTTAAGACGAATTATATCCTATACGTCGGTTATCTAGTGGAATGAGATCTCGCGAAAATACGCGATTGCTGATTTTACCAGGCTCCAAAGAACGGTCTGTCTCGGCTGCATGGGGGCTTTCCCTAGCACGCTCTGGATGCATAGATAAATATCCCTCCCCTTGATATTGATATCATGGGCTGCACTTTGGTACAACACGCCCTGGAGCTTTGATGACTTTCCGCGCCGGCTGTCTTATGAGTCTGGGCCTATGGGCATGTCCGGTGCTATGACACTAGAACATCTGTTGTGGAAAAAATATGAAGTCGCCTTTTCCTGTACCCGGGAATGGTTTCGGCCAGAATCTGAGCCAGGAAAGGAACGCAGTCGGGTCTTAGCGGACGGCTCCAAAACCAATATATGTGGCGCTGGTATCTTTCTGGAGGACTACAACGTTAGATTTCACTTCTCGTTAAGAAAACTTGCATTTCTCTTTCAAGCGAACTAGATGGAGAACGGAGAACTGATGGAGGGGGCGAAGCGTTTGTATCTGTAGCTATAGCTACGCTGCGCTTAGAGCCTTGCTGCCCTCTGTTATGACTTCTAAGCTAGTTGAAGAAAGCCAGAGTTCACTGAACGCAATCGGAAGGCTAAATTCTGTGTCCTTTGTCTGGGTCCCAGGTCACAATGGGATCACGGGAAATGAAATCGCCGATGAAATTGCCAAGCAAGTACCTGATCCTACGTTGGGTGTGCCTGCGTCCTGGGTTAAGGCTGCAATTGACAGTTGGGTCTCATATGAGCAAAACTGCAGATTGCATAACTCCCCAGGTTGCACGCAGGCCAAACGAATGCTTCCCGACGTCTTTAGGAAGTCAGTTGCCTTCCTGCTGTCTCTCAGCATCAAAGACATCACCATCGTTTCCATTTAAGGAGGATGAAATTCTACGAAAATAGAATAATGTTCTTCTCACGAACAAAAAGATAAAGAAAAGAAACTCACAAGCTGGTCGCGACGCAACACGAGCGGAATATTTGGATCTGTTTCATCAAATTTATGGAAAGAAGCATTTCATCGATCCGCCGAGAAATAATTTAGCGTCAACTTTGGATCCACATCCGGTGAGTTTGAAATCGAAGAAAATTTAGAGGCAATCGCGTCGTCATCGTCTCAGCTTCAACTAGACTTGGACTTTTTAAAAGAAGAAGCTGAAGAAGAAAAAAATCAAATGGAGATAGAGGCACAACGAATAGAGGTATAAAAGTGGTATTGGATAAGATGTTATAAGGAATAGCAACTAAAACCAAACGACTGAATTAATTGTTTTTTAATGTTAGGTTTTGTTGTTGTTTTTTAATACTGAAACTGAATTTGTTTATTTTTTCTGTTTAAATATATTATGTTATGCTGATATAAGCATCATAATCGAGTTGCTTTTATCTTCGGGTTGATTGTAAGTTCCACTTGAATGTCCCTCTGCTCCCGATGTGACGTATATCTAAGTATTTTATAACACTTAATCTCTTTTTTAGTATTCCAAACACTTGTTCAATGCACACCCTTATTGAGCTCAAGCAAATTTTGTATCGTATCTGCTGACTGGTAAGATGGACATTGTCTCGGTATGGTACCATCATATGCATTGACAATGGAAAAGCCGAATCTCCCAAAATATGTGCTCCTTGCGGAATCGAAATTGATCCGTTTCTTAGACGGTTACTTAAGGGACTGTTTCGCCATACTGCAGCGTCATGGGTTCTTCCAGACTAACCAAAATTTACATCCGTGAAAATGCAGCTAGCGTCGCATACAATGAAATGAAGAAACTTAAAATAAAAAGGGGTTTTAATTTATTTTTTTTTTTGCTTACCTGAAGTATCATGACCCATCCAATGATATGTCTATTATATGGAACATATTCATTTTCCGGGTAAGCTCTTCATTAGTAGTTGGCCACTAATTAAAAAGTTTCGACCGCGGCTTATGAATTTTGTGGTTTTTAGAACAGTTTTATACGAAACACCTCCACTAAATCGATCGGATAAATCTCTGTAGGAATAACCGCAGTGAGCTGCAGTGAGTTTGCAAAGCAATCATATGCTTTTGACGTTTCAACTGCTTTTTTGCACATGCTTTGCAGTAGTATGCTTTGCAAATCTTGCGTTTACGAATTCATCCCATGTTTTGTGTACAACAAAAATTGTATTATAATAATAATAAGAAAGCCACTTTTCATTGCCGAAAGACTGGAAGCATTTTGGAGGTCTTCCATGCAATATGTTCAGTCCGAAGAAGATTGCAATCCAGGATCTCATCTACATACATGACTTCGTTTGAGAGATGGATGGTGACTAGATGAGTCAAACCAGTCAGCTCCACTCTTTTCGTGGATACAATAACCTCACCTTTCAGATCATTGTCTAGAAGCATATTTCTAGTTAACCAAACGCCGCTAGGCACGAAGTTGTCGAAAGTATCCTCAATGTCAATGAAAGGCAGGCACATCAAATTCCGTTAACTGGATTTTGAAGCATGGTCTCTCAAGATCATCCATACTTTCTTCATACTATATAGCTGGAAAGAAGGTAGATTGATAGGTCTGCAACTCTTGCCAAATGAATTATATTTGTCAATTTTCGGTATGTTAGGCAGTACCTAACTAGGCTATCAACACTTGCTTACAATGTAACTAGAAATATGTAATCTAGTATACGACAGGGTATATGATCACCGATAACAGACCAGCTACGGCGGCTTGTGTTACTCATCTAACTTACAGTCCCAATAATACTTAAGTATATACCTGGAAAGTGAGTTTCAAGCATGAGATTGAAAGTCACTGTCATTGGGCTGATTTGCCCCATTTGAGAACTTTGATCTACTGGTTTATCCCAGTCAGTAAAAAAGAATCTGAATTGGCTTCCTCCAAGTTGGTATAATTTATTAAAGTTTCTTGGTTACATTACGTAGTCACGGATGCACATTCCATCATATAAAAGGGGATTTGCAGGAGTTTTTCTTGACAGTGTGCAGTGCATCGCAGTAAGAGAGTGGTTTACATTCTGAACAGCTACTTCTACCTCCTGTCTTTTTGTGGCTTCTGTTGTATTTGTGATCACCTCCTTTTTAAAATTTTCAGATGGGTTTTCTTGGATTCTTCATGTTTATCATGGTTGTAATTTTGCATTCAATTTGAAATTCGATGTGCCTATGGTCTAATAGGTACCCAGTTGCTCTTTTCTATTTATAACAAATGTTAAGTTGCAGATAGTACAAGTTTCAAGAGATGGTTGTCTCGACTTGGGTGGCGCCGATAATACCTAATCATAGGGAAAACAAATTAACGCAGCGAGTAACTTATGCAATTCCCAGTTCGTTTTTTTGTAGCTAATGACTGCAGCATTCAGATTACGTTGGCACAACAACACAAGTTGATCTACACAACAGATGTTCAGAATGAATTTCGCTGAGTTGTATTTCTTTTAGATTGCATGTTATAAAGCAATGTGAAAGTCTGTAAACAGCCAAGGCCACAAATCTCTTATTTCTTCACTCATGGATTTTGTATGGATGTTATATAAACGCTTATACTCATTATAGTGAAATACTTAACACACATATTTTGTTCCATAATCTGGGATAAGAAAAGGATAATTTTCATAAAATCTTTTCAACTGTAATATTAAATTTTCATTGACCACATATCAAATTAAATAAAAAGCCTTGAAGCAAACTCTATTTGATTGGCAAAGCATGACTTGTAAAAGCATACTCACACACCATGAAAGAAGTGTGGGATTAACTCATCATCAAATTGACAATTTTTTCTTTGTCATATATAAAAAGGAAATCAAGTGTCTGTCTGGAAAGGAAAACAGATCCCGCACGTGGGTAAAGCTCATAAACAGATGAAAGTACGCACTACAGAGGGATAAGCTTTTATAAAAAATAAAATAAAAGTAATAATAATAAAATCCAGCATGGACTGGGAATAGATGACATCCACAATCCTCAGAGAAAAATGAACATTCCAAATATTACAATAAAACCCCCTGCAAATCCAAATCAATTTGCAATTCATGGAAAATATTAGCAATACAGATACGTAAGCAATATTCTCTTTGAGGGGAATCAATAACGAATTCGGAAGTGTATAATAATTCACTAATAAACTTCATAATTCAAGGGAATAGCAACGAGACTCAACAAATTCTATACCATTGTACGAGTAAATTTACAATTTTATGGAAAATATAAAATTGGCAATAATTTTTTACAAAAGAAAATACAGGGCCACGTTCAAACAATAAAATTGACAAACCGTTTTAAAGGAGTTAAACGTCAGCTTTGTTGCGGTTTTGCAGTGTTGTTTTTAGTACCCAAATGTAACAATAGAGCCGGCATTGTTATTTCTCAGGTTCATGTTCCATTACTCTGGACCTTGTGAAGCACTGTTATAGTTAGCATTGACCTCACAACTGTACGGAACAGACTGAAGAAATGTAACGAACCAGCTAATAGCCTAGTATAATAAAGAATTCATTGTTGATGACCCTTTCAAATGTTAAGAGGACAATCACCTTCAGATTGACAGGACACGTGCAACCGAACAAATAGAAGAGGCCCTTTACTGCTTTCACGCAGATATCACTGCCATTCTAGAAATACGATGGGATAAACTGAGCAAAATGAGTATAAAAAAACTGTGACATCTACCATGGTGATAGGCAAGAAGACTTGAGTTTCCGACACGTGAGCGACCGTCTATTCGCCTATATTAGCCTAATATGCCCCCACACCTCAACAAAAGGCAAAGGCGGGCCGCCAAAGAATAACCGAGGTCCCTCATAACCGACCTCATTGCCCGTCATAAAATTACGACCTGCGACCAATTCAAGACACAGTGAATTCAGTCTTCCGAATGCGTTCAGTGAAGTCTTGCATTCTTAAACTAGCTTGAAAGTCGTGAGAGGGCTTAGCAGAGTTTAAACTGCATCTTGGCTGTCGTTACAGATGCAAATGATTAGTTTCCTTCCAAAAACCATTGTTCTTTCAACGAAAGACGGCCCTGAGAGCGAAGCCCGTAATATAAAAATCAAGAATCTCGAGCAGTGCATCTAGAGTGCAGCAGAGACAGACCGTTATTTGGAACCTGGTAAAAGCAGCGCTCACATATTTTCTTGAAAGATTATTCCACCAGACAACCGACGCATAGGATATAATTGGCATTATCATAGGCGCACAGATTCTCGGTAATAGGCACCATGTTTGCTGACAGTTCATTTGCACTCCCAGAAAGCCGACAGCATCTTAGAAGCTTTCGAAATATGAGTATGCTTAGTACAGAGGAAATTTCATCCAGTCATTCTGGAACCAAATATTTAACTTTGTTGGATAAACAGATGTTAATCCCTTTCAGCACTAGATGTGTCAGACCAGTTAGCTTCTGATTAAGAGAATATCCTCGGTTTTGAGAGGATTGACTGAAAGCTCATTTATAGTACACCAATTTTCGATCATACCTTTATCAGTCACTTCCGAACTCTCAGTGAGGAAAGTTGATTTATTAGCGGTATTAACAAAGTGCAAGTGTTTTAAGGAGGAATCTAAGTGAAAAAGTCAAAATCGTCATTTGGCTCAGTGGAGTGCTCACCAAATTCAGGAGTAGAGGACCCAGGTTCAAATCCACGCAAATACAAATAGTCTTCTTTTCCTTTTTCTTTCCTAAACGAAAAAACTAATCGTGAGACGGGCGCCGAAAGACAGTAAAGCAAAGCAATGGATTCCGGTTAGTCGGAGATTCCGCAAAATCAATCGTTGCCCAAAAGAGTGACGAGAACAAATGACCAGCAGCCGCCGCCGGCAACAACAACAAACATTGCAACAGCTACAGCAGAAACATCATCCGAGGCATCAAAGATGGAAAAAAGAAGAAGGAAAGTGGTGCCAAAATCCAATCCATCGGCAAAAAGGCCGACAAAAGAGGGAAAAATGACACTGAGCTTAGCCATTTCTGCTGCTGAAACAGAAGAAGACGATGGTCTTAGCTGCTCCTACGAATCAGAAGGGGGCGAAGGCGCCGATATATCGGAGAAGGCAATTCCTTCAAAGAACTGTCGGTTGACGAGGATGGAGCCGCATCAGACGACGAGGGTGACGAGGTAGTAAGAGAGCTCAATAAGCTAATTAAAGAGCTGATAGAAAAAAGGGAAAAGTTGCGACAGAAAAGGCAGCAAGAGCAACAAAAACTATAAGAATTGCCTCAGCAACAAAAACAGAAACAACTACAACAACAGCAGAAAACTGTGCAAAACAACAAACAGTTGCAACAGGACAGAACGTGGAACAACAGGAGAAACAACAACAAACGAAGGAACAACAACAAACGAAGGAACAACAACAACGGACACGACAACAACAGCCACAGAAGCAACAGCAAAAAAAGAAAGAAAAAGTACCACCAATTAACGAAAGTGATTTAGAAATAAATGATAGAATAACATGTTAAGGTTATATAGATTAGTAAGTAAGGATTTTTACGTAAAAAGATTGAGTACCAACAAGCTCATTATAATATGTAGTAGCATGGAGGAACATAAGAAAGTACGCACCGCCCTAGGTAAGGCGGAAACCGAACATTTCACATACACTCCTAAGTAAAAAATTACAGACGGTGCTTTTGAAAGGCATCATCGACCCTTCAATTTGAGAGCGACGACCTTAAGTTCGTGGTGGTCAAGCAGTTTACCACGGCTGCGGCAAGGGGTGGTAACAGAAAATTACCATTATTTTTAGTGCAATTAACATCTAACAGTAAAACTGATAGTTTATGAAGTATCAAGTTTCTTAACTATCATTCTGTTAGTTGGGAAAAATTAAAAAGGGTAGATCGCGTACTACAATGTATGCGCTGCCAGAGGCTCGGGCACGCCGCAGCTAACTGTAACATGCAGTTTAGATGCGTGAACTGAACGTGCGATAAGAACCACAAAAATGGAGAGTGTCCACTAGATACTGATAAGGTAGAGGATAGGAGTCAACTCTTCTGCGTACTCTGCAGGAACTCGGGACATCCCGATAATTATAGAGGTTGTCCTAGGTTCCAGGAGCTTAAAAAGAAAGTCCAGGCTAGAAAACAGTTAATAGAAGAAGGAAAACGTCGAAAGAGTCGCGCGTTCTCTAATTTTGTAGCGCCCAATCTGTCCTTTGCCCAAATGGCAGCTGGATGGAGTGGTGCCACAATGACATTAACAAATGCGTCGAAAGTTGCCGAAAAGGCACCGAAGACGGATCTGGATTTGAAAGCGATCCTTCTGTCACTGCATTTAAAGATCTATCACTTCCAGAAATAACTTAATGAACAAGTAGCTCGAATAGACGTTATCTATTCGATACTGTTTGATAAGACTGGCGCGCCGATATAATGTCTGATACGCTGAATGAGGTTAATCTGAAGATCCTTGCAGTGAATGTTAACTCACTGATAAGAATCGAGAGAAGGATCAATCTTTCTAACTTGTTGGTAAGCGAGTGCCCAGATGTTATTTTGAATCGGCCTAACTCCACAAGAGGGGGTGGGGTTGGTGTAGATTTACGTAAAGGCTTGCGCCATAAAATCATATATAGCAGGGTCGTGCATGGGTTCCAGGTGTTGGAAGCGTGCATCGTATGCATTCGTCTTCGTAGTGAAAGAAGGGTGTATGTGGTGTCGTTTTATGCACCTGAAGCACATCTTCCCACTCAATTTGTAACAGAGCTCGAAAAACTTTTTCGTTCTCTGCGGCTAAAATCGGAAGAAAATTTTTACTTTTTGGCCGGAGACCTTAAAGCTAAACATGTGGCATGGGGAAATAATCCACCAAATACCAGGGGTAATCAGTTATTCAACTGGTGGTTTTACATAGGATTCTTTTAGACTTGGCATTAAGAGACAATAGAATTGAACGGACCAACATAGAACGACCCACTAGGAACTGTTTGCGAGCGTTTGAGTTTGACAGCGACCACTACGGACTCGCCGCTACAGTACGGATCTAGAACGAGCAAACTCTACTGAAACAATATGATCACGTGCTCTCATACGATTATCGTAGAGTACGGTGGTCACGCTTCGCCAAAACTTTGAAGCGTAATTTGCGTTCGAGTGGGATCGATCCTCCGAATAACAGAAATCTGACAAACGACGAGATTGACTGACATTTAACAGAAATGGACATTGTAATTAAACAAACTATGGAGCGAACTGTCCCTCGAATACAACACTCCGAAGACAATCAGACTAATATATACCGAACTCCCACAATCGACGCTCTATATGCACACAAAAGTAGACTGCTCTTGAGGCTAAAACAGCTATACAGACGATACTGAAATAAGAACACTAAAGTCAGTGATAAAAAACCTGAAACAATTAATAAAAGAAAATTTCAATATATACACAAGTCTGCACTGGGGCAATAAAATCTGGGCTATAAAATCCAGTTGCCCGAATATGTTTCCGCAGATAAATAAATTGTTCAGGCGGAAAGATCACAATGACATCCAATGTGTTCGAATCACACAGACGACAGAAAACAGACAGCTATTACTGACCGGTATAAGTCCAGAAAGTGTCGACTTAGGAGACGGTATCTTTGTGGTCGAAGACCCACAGGAAGAAGTGGAGTTGCCAGGCGCTTATTTCGAAACCGTGCATACTGTGAACAATCCAGTTTACCGTAACCACGATATCGAAAACAGAACTTACGCAAATCACTTCTATCTGCGCAATTAGATCCATAACTGACAATCTGAGAACAACTGTTTTACCCTGTTTAATGAAGAAAGAGTGGCAAACGTCATCGTCGCGTTATTGTTCGTGCGAATAGATGAGATCCTGTGCATCGTCACTGAAGAACAAAAAGTCGGCGGGAGTAGACGGTATCCCAAACGTCATATTGAGACATTTACCCCTGGAAGCAGTGAAAATTTTCACTACGTTATTTAACAATGCGCTGAATAATGCATATTATCCAGCGCATTGGAAAATAGCAGTGGTACACCCTATTCCAAAAAGGGACAAAATTAGGACCAACCCTGTTAATCTTCGGTCAATTAGTCTACTTCCGAACATTGACAAAGTATTTGAAAAGATAGTCAACAGAGCGCTGTTGAAATGGGTGGGAGATAACAATATAATCCCGGACAATCAGTTTGGTTTTAGGGCGAGGCACGACACAATTCATGCGGCGTCAAAACTGATCTCCGACATACAATGGAACAGAGGTAAGAACCAATGTACTGGTGCTTGTCGGTTGACTCGGAGAAGGCCTTTGACACCGTATGGTTAGAGGGGCTTTTCTACAATGGGCATGCAGAAACCTTTGTTATATATGGTTTACGATATGCTTATGGGAAAGAAGTTCGTTGTCAAATGTGGCAACGTCATTTCGAGTAAAGTTTTTAACATTAAAAAATGGCAGGTGTCGGTTATTTCTCCGATTCTGTTCAATATATACACGAGTGATCTTATAGGTACTCTCAATCACGCTATAGCGTTTGCAGATGATTTAGTGGCGTACAGATCAGGACCAAAAATCGAAGTCATAAACACCCTTTTGCAACGTGACTTCGTTCATATTAAGGATTATTGCGATGATTGGAAATTGAAAATTAATTTCCAAAAGTCAGAAACAATCTTATTTAGAACTCCAGTCAGAAGTGCCTCTTGGGATACCAGAAATAACTTTCGAAATTTGACTATCATTGGACAGCATGGACTACCACTAGCGGTGAGAAGCGTAGTTAGATATCTTGGTATCTGGCTTGATAAATATTTATATTTTGACAAACATATAGATGCTTGTCTAGCTGGGGCCCAGAAGGCTTTGGCTCTGACAAAAAAATTGTTTCAAAGCAGTCAACTTGATTCCAGAGTGAAAGTCATATGCTACGTGGCCCTAATCAGGCTAATCATCGCTTACGGTTGTCCGGTGTGGTTTAATGTAGCGCTGTCTTATATGGAACTGATTCATGTGTTTGAGAGACAGAGTCTTAGAACCAGTCTTCGATTGTACAGAACACCTGAATCAGAGTACATAAAATATTATCCCAACAAAGTCCTTTACAAGGGAGCTGGAATAATAGGATTGACAATTTTCTAATTAAGGTGATTCGAAGGCACGTCGCAAGAGCAATAACGAGCGATAATAACCTGATCTTTGGGGCATATTACCCCAATATAATGTACCACGAGAGTACACTTCAATCCAGCTTTATCCCTCCTGAAGCATTTCTCCATATTGACGCTAAAGGGTTAGTGCAAAGTAGGGATGATATTGCGGTATTATACCACCGCCACCGCTGTGCGAGGGAAAAGCGGCTCATCTACTACGGGTACGTCGCCAGTGCTCCGGAGCTCTTTCGTTTTAATCCTGCGATTGCGGACAGGGATAGGATCGATGCCGAAAAGCAGCACACCGAATACTGGTGGCTTGAAGAAGGGGAGGGAGGCGATACGCTCTCCTATGTTGGTGCGCTACTTGGGTAGCTCCACTTAGGTATAAGTAGATTACTGTTAGCTAGGGGGTTTTCGTGGAGAGGCTCGTTATCACGTAGGGGTCCTTCCGAGATTTGACCGACGCTAGATGGTCTCGGTCAGGTTCCGGAGGTGCATGTGCACAGTGATAACGACTGCCAGGCGCCCGAAAACACAATCGATAAGTAGCATACGTAGGTTAAGTAGATAGGTAGCTTAATTTTAAATAAAACTAAAAAAAAAAGATAAAGCATCTAAGTTGTTTTGATATTAATTTTCTTAGAGAATCATATATGTAAATATGTTGGTTATATAAGCTAAGTCCTAGGATAGATTTAAGGTCGAAAGACACTAGTTGTAGTAATATCGTTAAGTTTAGAGCGCTCGGTAAGAGCCAGTAAGTTAAATTCAAAAACTGTTGCTGTTAAATTAGATCTAAGCATTTTTGTCTAGTAGGTAAGTTGAGATAAAAATGAATTTAAAAGTAAAAAAAAAAGCCCGCGCTTTATAGCAGACAGTCGCTGGATACGACCCAATAGACAGTACATCTACATCATCTATGTACATATACTTGTGTATAGACGTAGGACTTATTAACAACGTTAAGCAGTATATTAACTAAGGTGTACCACAACAGTGGAGACAGGCACTCTCACTCAGGATGTTGTATTTTAGACAGAGGATGCATTCGAAAAGCAATGTTGTGCACACGGATCTCGACCACTTTCTTCATGCTTTTTAACATGAAGGAAGTCAGACTTATAGGTCAGAAGCTATTGGCGAGCGTGTAGTCCTCTTTCTGATTTTCGGTGTAAAAGCTACTGCCACTGTTCACCAGGATGTCACTATATATGCCAGACCCAGGCTTGAAGATTCTCTTCAGAGGTTGCTTGGAAAATGAACCTCAAGTATGAGACGAAGAGTCTCTACTTTTGACTCAGTGTAGGTACCATCAGATTTTCTAAATGGTTCCAGCCTGGTTGATCTTCCCTTCTGAGGACTTTGACTAGCCTACTGGTTTCACCGACAGTTTCAAACTTTTCGCAAAAGTTTTTATAGAGGGCACCCTTCGAAATCCGGATTAGTGTCTTAAGTTTTTCTTCCATTTCCAAAGACTTCAAATTAGTCTCAAAAGACTTTTAAAACTTCTTACTTTCTCGATATTAGATACGACATTTAGCACCATCATATGTTGCCTTTATACAGTGACTAATTTGGCTGATATGCTTCTGCTGCGTCATATAGGATTTCAATTCAAGCTATCGAAGGCCTTCTCGAAATCGATATATAAGAAATATGCCCGAGACGCTCAATTATAACCAGCAAGGTGTTGATTTGTTTGTGGGAGAATGGACCAGTTCGAAGCCTGCCTATTTGATTTCGTTATTGTTTCACTTGATCCAAAATCATTCTGTCAGTCTAGCTATAGCCAATAGAACTTATGTGCGAGTATGTGTACGTTTCCAGCTTCATTTTGTAGCTTTATTTATTATTCTCGTCTTCCATTTTTCGGGAAAGGCTTCAACCTCCTATGGCTTCCTAATTAGTGACTGAAGTGATTTCCGCTGAAGTGTTGGATGTGGATTGGAAGGCAGAAGATTCCCATCAAGTCATTTAATGTAGTTTTGATAGACCGTTCTGTTATTAAAAATGTTTGTTGATATAAATTGCGCTTACTCGATGTACATAACATGTATTTGTACAGAATAAAACCAGGACCCAGGGACCAAAAATATTGCCGATACCTGCTCTTGCCATAACTAATTCAGTTTTGGTCGGTAGTATGAGACTATTAATGTGTGAATCCCAGCAAGGGTTTGAGTTAAAAGTCACACCAATGTTTGTATGGATTGAAGGTATTTGATCAATATGAACCGCCCTTGTCGGTGTTAAGACGAAGGTCGTGTTTTACCAGTAAAAATACGAGCGAATTCTATTCCAGCATTCAATTTATTCCATGGACGACTTACAATAAGTTGCACAACATTTGTATGAATATGCAGTTTGCAGTGTTTTTCAATGTTTAACAAGTCATTCGCGAACAGAGAAAAAGCATAGGTCTGACAATTGTGAGATATGTGTGTAAAGGCTTGTTTTTGTATGATACCTTCGTCTTTCTTTATTAATGGTTGAATTAACACTTATAATCAGTCTTTATATTTTTCTAACGTACCTGTGATTGTGTAGTCTCTCATCTGGTTGGCTTGAGTTGCGGGCATAATTTATTGTCTACTGTCTAGTGCGCTATATTTTTAGAGTATGCCACTTTATGTGCGCCGATTGGTAGTTATTGCAAATTTTCGTGTGGCCTCTGCCTTTATAGAGTGGAAAGAGAAAACTCTCCCTTCACTTTGTTAAACTGAATGGCAAGGCAATTATGATAAATTCAAAATTTCCTTGTGTCGCCCATATATCGGGTATGCTTGCGTAATAGCCGAGGCATCATTACGAGTACTTCGTAGGAATTCCTTGCCAAGCAATATTCTAAGTTACTCTTCCCATCTTTTGCACGTTGCTTTGTTCTCCTTACGCAGGTATCCCTTCCCATTCTTAATATATTTCGGCAATCGAATCTCTTCCGAGGTTTTTTTCTTTGAACTTATAGACTATATGTATATTTTTTCTAATTACGTAATGTTTGTGAAGCCGGCCCTTTAAAACTCCAAGCTGTACTCATCCGCCTACGATGTTCTTCGAAGGCCAATTTATGCCAGTTTTCGTTAGTATTTTACTGGTTTCTCTATTCGAAAATTCTGTAAGCAAAAGCTGGTGCTTATGTGCTTGTGGTTCCTACAAGATAAACATTTTAAACTCGCTGTTACGAGCTATTCCAGCATAGGTCGTAATTCATCTAGATTTGGTGTCTACTGATTTGGTGTAAGAAATTAGACATTTGGTATGGTCAAATCATGATATTACCATGTTCTCCCTCTGAGTTTATCGTTATGAAATCATTTCATTCGGTTCTCGGACTGGCTTCTTCCTCCTTGATATTTGGTCTAAAAGGTTATCAATGTCGTGTGAAAATATTTATTTTCTTGCTGGCTCATTGTCGCGTTCACTTTTTAATTAAATTGTCATTAGTATTTCACCAATTTTTATTACGCTTATGTTTTAAATAAGAGCTCTACTGTCAAGATGATGGCATCTCCGTTCTTATTTTATTCCCTTCCATAATAATATCATACATTTTGTCAGTTTTTGCATGCAAGTGTAAGTAGCGAGCTCTGTTTCCGACATCTCGCCAAACTTTTCAGCTATTAAATCCACTCAGAACACTGTGAATTCTTATTTTCCGAATATCGGACATTTTCCTGAAGTAGAGAACAGGCCACTTATGAAAGCAGTCTGTGAATTAATTCACAGAAATCCCATTCGAAAACAGATATCAAGGCAACTGCATGTATCAATCAGATCCAGGTAATGTCTGATTCAGATGGATGTTCCTTTGAAATTTTATCATCGTTCAGCCAGACATCTTTAAACTACTGATACTGTACTGAAAAAAATTAAGCTGGGTGGATGCAAGCGGCTTTCGTATTGGCACCTGGAAAATGGCCATACAACATTATTCTTACGAATGGAATAATTTTTTACCGTATGTGAAGTCTACAACAAACAGAGCGAAAATTTCCAAGAGCTCAATATAACCATTTCCTTAATGATTTAGTGCGAAGTCACTTAACATGATGTCATACTAACACACTTCACGTTATAATCTTTTAAATGAAATCATCTCAACTTCAAGATGTTTATACATACATATATGTTGTTTTTATTTTTTTGCGATTTATATTTGTAACAGAACCCATGACAAGACCAGATTTATAAGAGTATTGCCTAAAGCATTGATTCGTTGGCAGAGAATAAATCCAGGAAGTGGATGTTTATAAAGAACAAGTTAAAAATAAAATGTTTGTAACTACCATTCTAGTCTTTTTATCACTAAGGAAAGTAATCCTTTAAAAATTAAAAAACAAATTGTTAACAAAATGTTTTCTTTTATCTAGGTTAGGCAGATAATGCTAAGAAGCAAAGGCAACAAGTTAAACTGTATATGTATTTATACCTGTCGAAACCTTATAACTTATACGAAAAACCAACCAAATAAATTCATACAGATCAATATACAGATACATACATACATATACGCATATTTATCAAAATGAACATAAAAATACAACCCCTCCAGTGCTCTCTTTAAAATTCATTGTTCAAAGAAAAACAGAAAAAAAAATTTGCCTGCCTAGCAGGGACTACAAAAAATAATCCCTCGTTTGAATTTAAATTTAATCTCTCTTCTTGCGAAGGCAAAAGCAGGCTATATTTCAGCATCAAATTTTTCTTTTCCAAAAAAAAAAAAACAATCGATGGCTTTCTTCCTGCCATCGCTCTGAACTTAAAAGCAATTCACCATTAAAGCACACATATAGACGCACACATATCCAATAACAGGACACAGGCATCAGTAAAAAGACGACAAAATACTTCATCTAACATATAATTTCAGGGTTTCCCTTTGGTTACGGGTTCCTTTTGAAAAGTATCTACTTTTCAATGAGAAGCTCTCGCTCATGAATTAGTCCATTCTCGTGACTGAATAGAGGCCGATTTTCTATTTTTCCCAGAAGAAAAGGGAAACCTTATCAATACGATCAAAAGAAGGACTAGTTTATCTATTATCTAATCCTAATCCAATTTTTTTTTTGTTACTGTTGTTGGTTTTATTGTCCTATCAGAGTTCGAAGTAAATAGAATGCCAGAGTAACTTCATATTTTTTCGTCCTTAAATAAAAAATGTGAAAATTTGATAAAAGGATGCGTAAATAGAAGCAAATAATTTTAAAATCACTGTCAGGTGCCAGGAGCGGACTGTGTACTCACATACTGGTATGTCTCACATTCGTACAACAATACTTTTAAAATACAATAATAGTGAGTAAAAAAAAGTGTGCATTATATCATTATATATGTGCATTATAAAAACAAGTAAATTGTATTCTTATTTTTGTGACAATGAACTCTGACAAAATCTATTTCATCTGTTATTTGTAACCCACACATCACCCTTAACAGCCTTGGAAGAAAGATATTGTACTAAAGTAAATTCTTTATGCGTTTCAATTTTTCGTCTTCGATTCCATTTCATCAGCAGGAGTGCACAGATATGTAACTAAAGGAAGAAAATATCGAGCCGGGTCTGCAACCTTATTATAGGCCTACCGTTGAATAATTTGCACCGTATTTATGGTCTTCCATAACCACTTGGAGGATGGCAAACGACGTCGTAGAACTACTATTAGTCAATGAGTGATGGTTCGCTAAAATCTGACACGGATGCCTCTGGAGATAAATAGCTTCAGCACTACTAATAAACTACTTCAACGCCTCCACGTGGCATACACTGGGAGTTTCTTCGGAAATTGCAAATTTTTTGTGGTTTTTGGCTTAGCGAAACGAAACGCCAACACGCCCCTCAGATACGGGCGGATACTTCATTGACGACCGTTGGTCATCTTTCACGGACAACGATTGCATTCTGAAACGTTAAGATCTTCCTTGATAATACAAAAGAGGTGCCCCACAATTCTAGATATTTACAATTCAAGCGTGAACTTATGCGGTATAAATTGGACATCCTAGGAGTAAATGTGATTAGACGGCCGGGAATACGGCAAAAGCCTCTTGATTGATACTTTAAATGAAGGAAATCGAGAGACAGACTATATCCAATTCACCATGGGGTGATAGAATATTGACTCGAGCTTCAAAAGTAAGAGCAAGTGCTACACTCGAGGAGCAGGATGAAAAGGATAATTTCTAAAGCGTACTAAGCACAGGCATCATTCAATGAGATTTTAACGTGATGAGGCAGAAAAGATGACAACGGCGAAAAGTTTGTTGACTTTTACAATATCAACCGCTTGTCCATGGGGGGCATACTGTCTGACCACAAGGAGTGCCACAAGATTATCGTGTCAGATTAGTCACTTTACCATTAGCTGACATTAAAATAGAGGTTTAAAACTGAGAGGCTGCGATGTCCCCAAGTGCTCCAACACATACGGGATCTCATTACCGAAAATGCAGAAGTAATCAGCAGAATAGACGTAGAGTAGGTATATAGTATCTACGACCACTGAAATGCTGTGAAAAATATTTTTACGCCTGATAGAGAAACCATTTTATGCAGACGACCAAAAACCCAAAGCACATCCCTGACAGTAAGCACCGTTGAAGGTATTTTAATTTTTTTCATTTTAAATGCATTTTTATTATTTTAAATTCATTAATACTTATGCGCTATACAAAAAAATGCTTAAAAATTAGCTTAATTAACTTAAAATTATCTTATTTTAACTTACGAATGGGGCCAGTTAAAGTATCTTATTTTAACTTACGAATGGGGCCAGTAAGTTCAAATAAGATAATTTTAAGTTAAGTTTCACTGCAAGGACCTTCAGGGTTTGCTCCGCCATGTACGTACCCATTACGACTAGAGGTGCGTTAGGCCCGGCAGCAGCGCGTATATTTGATATACCCGTTTAGCCTGTTCCTGTATTTGACGCTGAAGCTGAGCTATCTGCCCCTGAATAGAGAGCAAGATAGCCAGCATGTCAGGTACAGGTTCCGGTGCTCTAGGCGCTGGGGCCTGAGAAGCTACCTTTGGTTGTTGTACCGTATTTCCCCTACCTGCTGCCATTTGGGCGTAGGTAACGTGGGGAGTAACGGCTGGTGTTTGTGTCTGCACGAGTGGACGTTTAATTTCCACTTTCTGCTGCTGAGCCAGATTTACTCTTTTGCTGTATTGGAATTTGGGACAACCCCGATAATTTGCGGTGTGTCCCGTGTTCCTACATAACGCGCAAGAGAGTTGGCTTTTTTCTGACTCTCCGTCCTTGCCTAGAGCGCATTCTTCGGACTTGTGGTTCTTTCCGCACTTCACGCATCGAGGCTGCATTTCGCAGTTCGACGCGGCGTGCCCGAACCTTTGGCAACGAACACATTGTAAAATGTTTTCGCTCCTCTTTAATTTTTCCCAGTGTACAACCTGATAGTATAGGACTTTGATGCTCCTTAGACCATCCAGTTTGCTGTTGGGACTCAGCTGAACCAGGAAGAATGGTAGTTTCCGCTTCTCCCTTTTGGCTCTAGCCGTGACGAATGGCTTAACCCCTACGAATTTGAGCTCTTCGCACTCCTTCTCTTTCAGCAGTGCAAGGAGCTCCTCCGGATCAGTCGACGGTTCTAATCCCTTCAGCAGCATTGTATGCAGCTTTTCATCTTTCGGTGTGAAGGAGAAGAACTCCGTCGTCGAATCCCTTAACAGGTTTTTAATTTTATGATAGCGCTCCACTGTATTGCAATGGATCGCGTGCCTATCTAAACTAAGTCTTTTAACAAAAAAATTATTGCCAATGGCCGACTTACATAGTTCAATGGTTTCCTTTAGTTCCATTTTATATGTGTTTATAGGTGGAACTCGTTGCTTTGTTGATTTCGTTTGTTGTTGTTGCTGTTGCTGTTGCTGTTGCTGTTGCTGTTGCTGTTGCTGTTGCTGTTGCTGTTGCTGTTGCTGTTGCTGTTGCTTCTGCTGCTGTTGTTGCTGCTGTTGCTGCTGCTGTTGCTGCAGTTGCTGCTGCTGCGATTTTTGTAGCTGTTGTTGGTTTTGTTGTTTATTTTTGGGTTGTTGTTTTGGATCTTTCTTTGTTAGTTCTTGTACTGGTTTTTGTAGTTTTTGTTGTATTAGTGGTTGGTTATGTTTTTCTTGTTGTGGTAGCTCCACGTTGGTGTTTAGTTGCTTCTGAGGGATTTGAAGTTGTTGCTGTAACTCCTTCACCCTCCTTGCCACTTGCTTCGCTCTTATAGCAAGCACTTGTTGCTGTAGCTGCATTATGCTACTATTAATGGCTTGTCCTCTTCGTCATCTGACTCAGAGGCAGCTAAGAATGAGCAGCTATTGTTTCCACCCATGTAGTGGCCTTCCCCACCGTCAGAAACATATGGGTATTTGTCTGTCCTCTTTCGCTGTTGTTGTTGTCTTGCTGCTTTTGTAGAAGTCGTTGGCGCCTCTTCCCTTGCTCCACCGGGCAGCTTCTCAGTAGATTCTGATAGGGAAGGGCGCTTCACGAGGTTTGGAGGTGACTTCAGCTTCCTCCTCCTCTTAGTCGTAATTTCCGAACGGGCCGAAATTACGGTCTGGTCATCAGATGACATCGTGCCATCTCCCGGACCGATAGCAGACCGTTCACCACCACTCATCTTCTGGTTTCACTGAACTTATTTTAATTTGCGTTATAATTATTTTCTTTGATTTTTAATAATAAAAAAGTCCGTCCTTTTCCGGGGACCGAACCTACGACCCTTGCTTTCTCGGCCGGCACCACTACCTATTGCGCCACCGAAGCACTTGGCTTAAACGGTTGTATTTGTTTTTTTTATCACTTTTTTTTTATTGTTTCACGTGAAAAGAAGCCGACACACGTCTATCCTCTGTCGAGGTCTATGAACGACGACCGTTGAAGGTATAGAGCTTGTTGCATGGACAGCAGTACCCTCAACTGCAGATTGTCCTGATCTAAAATTGTGTTAGACTAAGCAAGCGTTACTAGATCTGCGTATTAGCTACTCAGGTTTAGAAAGCTACAAATATGTGTGACAGCAGAACTGTCTATAGTTTTACTATGAAACGTACTGGTGGTCAAAGTTCCCAACTGCGTATAAAGGGTGTTTTTTAAGATTTATACAAATTCAATATGAACAATAAAACATTTGTAGCTAATGTTAATGTCAATAATATTAGCTTTATTTAATAGATAATTTTATGCAATTAATGCTTCAATATGACATCGGGCATATGCGGGCCATGGCTAGCTCGAAAGTAGCGCATTCTAATTTTCATTTGAGCAACTGGGGCCGTATATAAGCAATAACACTACGAATGTTGACTTCCAAATCGTCCAATGTCACTGGTTTATCGGCATAGACTGGTGATTTCATATACCCCCAAAGAAAGTACAATAATCTAAGGGTGTGAGACCACAGGATCTTGGAGGCCAGTTCACAGGTCCATTAGGCAAAATTGCGCGCATAGCAAATGTTTCCCGCATGCGCCGTGTCATGGCATGTTGCGCCATCTTGTTGAAACCAAAGCTCTGTCACGTCAATGGTATTCAACTGAGGAACGAAGAAGTCAGAAATCATGTTTCTAAAGCGCTCTCCATTGTTCTTAAAGAAATATGGGGCAAAGATTCCACCGGGCCATAAAGCACACCAAACAGTAAGTTTTAATGGTTGTAAGAGCGTATCGACAAAGGCTTCTGGGTTTTCTTCACTCCAAATTCGACAAGTTTGCTTGTTTACATACCCATTTAAACAAAAATAGGCCTCATCGGAGAACAAAATTTTGCGTTGAAAATGAGGATCAAGCTAAAGCATTTTTTCGGCCTATTCACCGAACCTACGACGCGTATAATGGTCACGCGATTTCAAATCTTGCACAAGCTGGATCTTATAGGCTTTTAAGATAAGTTCTTTCAGTAAAATTTGTCACAAAGTGGATGGACATAGCTCCAATTTCTGTGCACGATGGCGAATCGACTCATTCGGATTCTCCACAACACTGCGCACCACAAAGGCAATAACTTCTTCAGTTCACACTGTTCATCGTCTTTGGGGATGCGAATTATCCACTAGAGTATACGTGGTGCGAAAATAATTCATTGTGTTCCGAATAACTTGCTCAGATGGACGTTTATGTCGACCGTAAAATGGTCGTAGCGCTCGATAAGTTTGGCGAACCGAACAATGGTTTTCAAAATAAGTTTGCATAATTTGCACGCGTTGTTCTGGCGTTAGTCTATTCACCGTAAAATGGCAAAACGTACTAACCACAAATCATTTTTCAACTGTCAAATTGACAGTCTGTAGAAATAGTGTTGCCAGTTTAAAAACCAAACCTCAAAAAAGAATACCGTTTACAAAGTAAAATAACTAGACATAAATCTGTTGGTTTCGGTTGCGGAGAGCGAGAAAATTCTCCGTTAGCTCTTAGTCACTCAGCCAAGAACCAAGAGCGAGAAGAAAAGAAAGATGCTTGGCATAGACGCCATCCAAGCAGAACTCTTCCAAGCCCTCGACTAACACTTTAGGCAAAATTCGTGATCCACAAATTAAGAAGCTTAGAAATGGGAAATGATGACCCAGAAGGGAATCTGACGGAATGGAATATGGAGAAGGATATGTATTTTGTTCTGCTGCAGCTAAACTAATAGCTATTATAATTCCTCATTGAGTGAAAGAATATCTTGATTTAACTCTTGACATTGAATAGCAAGACTTTAGAACTTAATCGTTCTCAGTCGAATGTACGAGTAGATCTCCGCTACATTTATTGTTCATCAATTTCGAGAAGGCCTTCGATAACTTGAACCGACATGCAATATCAAGAGTTTCGCGCAGCACAGGTGTATCAGAAACTAGCCGCTTTTATAAAGGCAACTACATATGATAGTGGTAAATGTTATATCTAACATAAGGCGTCAGAGGAATTTGAAGTTCGTAGCCGAGTACCACAAGTTTGCCAGAGCTATTTTTTTTATAGTGATCAGTGATGTAATCTGCAGGAAATATAGGGTTGGATGGACTATGGCATCATATCTTAAACATCTTGCTTACGCTGGTGACGTTTGCCTTACACAAGATATTGGACCTGGACCATATGGGCCAGAAGGTAGTGCTCAAAACAAATACTGCTCAAACAAGGGCCCGAAGCGATTCCATTTCTCAGCATAACACCAGCGCTGCTCAGTTCAACTTTGCCGGACAGTCAGTCGAAAATGAAGTATCTTTGCTTATTTAGAAATTTTGGTCTCAGAAGATGATGGTACCGAACTAAATGTAGACAGCAGAATTCTCAAAGCAAAATTTGCATTTGGTATGCGATTTCGAATCTGGAAAATCTATGGTTTCAGTAGAAAACCTGAGATGAAACTGTAACGATCAAACGTAGAAACAGTGCTGCTTCTTGGATGTAGTAGCTCGAATGAGACCAACATTGTCACAAGAAAGCAAATTTTCATAAAAAGAAGACATTGCAACGTTTTAAAATCTTCTTGAACAACCGCATATTGAACGAAAAACTACGCACTAAAATGGCCTAAGAAACAATAAACGTCATAATATGGAAGTGAAAGTGGGAGGAGATTGAGCACACCTTACGACGAGAAGAGGCTTCCATTCGATGTACGCCATGCAAGTTAATTGCATACAACCGAGTCGGGTATATGAGTAGACTAATATAGACCGATATGGAGGAACATGAAAAATGGAATAAATATTTTAATGCTACTGTTAATCTTGTAGGATCACTGGTGTTGAAAATAGCGATAGAACAGCGCCAAGTGTCTGCAGCCTTACGGTGCCGTCAATCCATCCACAGGAAGTGTCGGCAGATATTGCGACACTTATGCCTTACCCACTTATAAAAGTGAGGTGCTCCATTCCGTCACCAGTACAGCCTTTTCTGGTAAGAGACAACAGGAAAGTCGCATTTGTTTAGTCTGCTGGTATTCCGAGTCATCTGCCAGTGGAAGGTTCGGGTCTTGCGAAACTTTCATCTAAACAGTGCCTAGTTTTCTTATTCCTATTTTTCACACTCAGTTAATTTACACTTCTGACTTCGTTCGGAGAAACCTTCTATTGTCGAACTAGTTTGGAAGTTGTTGTAGGGTTCAGTAAAACCTTAAGCGCCTTAAGACTCTAGTGCTCGTACTAAAGGCCAAACGGAAGACTTAAATGGAAGATTATTTTGCTAGTGCAGCACTTGATATGAATATCAAGGGAAAAGAGATTCTTCAGAGGGTCTAGCAAAATCATTCGTGACCGGGAATGCGCCACTGTAGCTAAAATAGACCGGTCCATGAAAACAGGTAAACGCAATAGTGACGAATTTTCGTGAAAGCTTGTTCAACCAGGCAACCGTAGGATGTAATAGTTTTGGTCATAGCCGTTTTGACCCAACGGCCCCATATCTTGAGACATTCTCATTTTTTATGCCTGAAGGCCGACAGAACCTAGTGAGTTTGCAACGTGACATGCTTAGACCAAAGTAATTTGTTATTCAAAATGACACCCAATTATTTAGCCCCTTTGGATAAACGGAGGGAGATGTCTTTATTTTGTAAGGAGAACGACCCTAATTTTGTAGAAGGAGAAAGGAAATAGAAAAACACGCTTCGCTGTTCGGTATTTTCTTTATTGATCCCGTTAGGTGTGTTACACTATCTTAAATAGACTAAGCTAAACGGGAAAATCGCGCGATCAGGGCTCGAATTAGCGGGTCTTATTTACTTATTGGAAATGTCGAAACATGTACACAGGGTGTGCAATATGCATACATTAAAACTAGGCTTTGTGAAAGTAGAATATTTATTTTTTTAAATCGCCTACGATTTTGAGTTCCGAAAGATAATTTTTAATTTATTGTGGAATGCATTTTCGACAAAAGAGCCCTGATGTCAAACTCTGTCGAATGCTTTTGAAGTATCAACTGCAATCATTTTGCTTTCTCTAGATTATAAAGGATCTCATTCCAAACAGAAAAGAGTTTGTAATTAGTTCAGTAGCGACATCCACATCGAGGAGACACAATAACTACGAGTAGTTGAATTTCTAAACAAGCTCCTAAGTCCGATCCAATGGTTTTTTTTGTATCGCAATGTGTATACAAAACATTAGCTAATATGACATCGTATTTTCACACTTATCAAAGCGAGAAGTTAAAAGCAAGCCCAGGATATTGGTTGCATGACCAACGTCAGGTTTTCATCGGTAATGCGCTTTGCCGTAGGGAAGATATCAAAACACTGTCCTTCGGGTGTATATCGGAATCGCTCATAACAACCTTTCTGGTAAGTGGATACAGCGATACATGGAGAGAGGCGGGTGGTCGATAATAATTTATCACGAAGCATCTAAATCTATAACAGCATGTGGAAAATATTTAATAGTTTATTTGAAAAGTCATTCAATTACTATTCCCTTCTTTGACAAAAAATTATCATGAACAGCGAGGTACATTTTGAGAGTCATTCCAACCGCAATGCTAACGCTTAAGGAAAATTAAAAAATTAAACATTATATTGTTAATGTAAGAGTTCCTAGATATCAACTGATGAGTCCGAATTTATATACATCGATCAAAATGTAAGTATGTGAACAAGTCTTCGCCGGTTACTCGCTGGATAGCAAATATATTTATTTACATATTGAAAACGTCATTGGCGCTGTTGGTCATATTTAACAATTATATTTGATCGCGTCTAAAGCTTACTCAGAGAGCAATGTACACGCTCTAGAGAACTAAGGATGCAAAGAAGATAAGTAGCTCATCGAGCTATCTGCCTCTTAAAGTAAATTTAATTGGAAATGTATAACACTCGTATAATCAGAAGCTCACGGAAACGTATGATTTTATTTTCAGTACTGGCAAGGTGCCATTATCTTTCAAGAAAAATATAATATTCCCCATGTTTAAGAAAGGAGATCCAAACGAACCAAGCACCTGCAGAAGCATATTTTCCATAAAATTCAACCACCAACATTTTTAAAGGAATTATCTCACAACGCCTAACAAATTTTATACAAAAAAATGACCTACTTAGTGAGTTTCAAGCTGGTTTCCGGAAAGATTATTCCACGGTCGACAACATCTACTCTCTAACAAGCACCGCCCGGACGTTTTTGGATAAGGGTATTTTAATTTTAAGACGGCTCTTGATTGCATCGAAAGAAGAGCTCTGTTCTTTAAACTGAGCACCTTGGTAGTTTCGACAAAAGTACTAAAAGTGTCTAAATGAAGATTGAAGCAAGGATGTCTGCTGAGCCCTTTTCTGATCTCAACGATCTCGTTGTATATCTACCAGGGGGAATACTTTTCGATAGATTACATATAAACCTCTTGCTCTATGCTGACGGTGTCGTAATACTCGGGGAAAAACCAAATATGGCATAAATCATGATAAAATCTGGAACAATACTGCTAAATATGGAACATGCATCTTAACTCCAAAAAATAAAAAGTTATGATTTTTCGGAACGGATGGGGACGCTACGCAGTGGATGAAAAATGGACCTGGCAAAATTAAGAACTTGAGAAAGTCAAATACCTCGGAGTACTGATTACCCCACAGTTATCTCAAAAAGAAGTTAAAAGAATCACAAAGGGCAATCAATTGTATTGTAACTGGAAGGGGGATCTTGGGAAAATAAAATAAAGTATTGAAGCAGCCATACGGTCAATCATATGCTATGCGGAACAAGTGTGGGGGATCTGTCAGTTTGAGGAGGTTGAAAAACTGTTAAGATACTTCGTAAAGAAAATGTTCCGACTGCCCGAAAATACGACTAGCAACATGTTGTACCTGGAAACTAGTGGCAAGTCATCTTCTTGCCCATAAAATTACCCTGTACCCCTACAGGAAGTACACGTAAACAAAACAAACTTAGGAAATGCACTGTAAGAACTTTTAATCAAGATCGTTGAATTATCGCGGGAATTATTTCAGACGCAAAGTGAACAAAGCCAGGTACGAAACATCTACAAAGTTTTAAACCATAACCATGTGGATCAGAATTATTTTCATGATCGGAATAGCTTAGAGGTAATAGCAGTATTCAAAGCCAGAGGCGAACTATTGCAATTAAATTACATGCCACATACAATAGAACTGATGGAAGTGAGAAATGTGCACTGTGCAACCATAGAACCAGCGAAGACGGCATTCATTTCTCAAGGGCTTGCCCAACATTGAGCTGAATTATATGTAGTAGAACACGCTTTTATAGGAAAAACACTCTCTCTTCGGAAGAAGTCTTTCGCGTTCTAAATCGAGAAAACTAGACTATACTGTTGAAATTTATAAAATCTGCTCTAAAATTGAATTGATTGAAATGAATTCATTCTTTTCACGGCATATGGCAAAAGGCAAAGCTTATCATTGTAAATTTTTTTGAAACTGAATACTTTTTTGCACTAATAAAGTTACACTACTACTATTCGTACAAGTATTGGATATCCCCTATATTCATATTTGTTCCACTAAAGGATATCTTGCCACCATTTGCCTATGCTAGCTCTTTATTAGATGTGGAAAAGCTGTATCTAAATTACAGCGTTCACAGCTTTGACTTCAAAACTATCAATATAGAAAATCCGCTCATGTTCCTCTTGCCATAACTCTGCTTGCGAGTTTTACTCAAGCAAACTTCTATCCCATTCGTTACCATCAGTCAATTGTTATCATCGAATTTGGCTTTCAATGTTTGTTTTGCTTCGAAATTCCATTTTATTTTTTTAATGGAAACCTAAACAATTCCATAAACAAGGACTTAACTGCTGTGCCTTAGCTGCGACAAGCAATTTTCTGTGAACCCGAAGTCGTATCCTCTTCCTCCTATCCCATAGATTCTACAAATTGCTTTGTTTCATCAGCCTCTGTTTAGCATGACAAATGTGTTCTGGTCTTGTTATTTTTGGACTTTTGCTTTTGACTTTTTGCTGTCGAACATTTCACAAACGACACAAGAACAACAAAGTCTCCAAAGTTTTACAGGTAGAATTGTATTCCGCACCCAGCAGGGAAGTCTAAAGTTGTTTAATAGATGAAATTGTCCGCCTAAAACCTTTAAGAAATATTTTTTTTTACCAAAACGACCCTAACTAATCATTTGGGAGTACCTGGCATTGATTGACAGGTTAAAATTTTATTTTTTTTAGTAATCCTTGGGACAATATATATGTATGTATGTGTTAGGTACAGTCATTGATTTTGAAATGGGATATCAAAAAGAAATTGACACAAGGTGTTGGATAATAAAATGTGAGTGACATGTTAGGAACTACATTTAAAACAAAAGAAAAGTAAATAAATAAAATAAAACAAATGAAGAGAAATGTTAACTGACGGGATACGAATTGCTTCTTTCCAAAAAAAGCATCTCTTAAAGTGAACATGAATTGAAAAATGGTTAAGGCTTTCGTCCAGCTTTTCTTTTATTTGAAGAAATGATAGAGCTAAGGAAAAAATTGTTTTTTTGAAAGAGAACCACTTGATACAGAGACTTTACTCCCTCAAACAACATTCGATAGCTATCATACTATCGACAAGGGTGAGACAAATTGTATATATAAATATTTTTTTTAATTCGGGAGAACTCCTGGCGACAATTGTGTCGGAGGTGTCACATCTGACGAAAAAATTGTCAATCTGAAATGTGGTTATCGAAGTAGTAGTGCAGAAATGAGATTCGTCAATTACTACGAAGATAGTACTGTCATTCAAACAAGGGCGACACATAAAACTGAAATATCTTTACTGATGTCGCATGCATTGGCACACCTCCGAAAGTCAAATCTTCTGCGTATGAAAGGTTCTATCACTCTCCTGCATTTTGGAGTCGGCAAAAAATCATAAGTCCTTCTCTCTGTGCACAAAATTACAAGACGAGCAGCATATTGAGTGGCGATGCCATGGTCCACAATCAACTGTCACCCAAATGAATTATTCGTTTGTTCGAGAAGCTCACCAACAAATAGGATGGTGATGACTTGGTTCAATTTCCAATCCTGAAGGAGTAGAAAACTTCACAACTTTTACTGAGGTAGACACCACAGCTGAAACATGAATTTTCTCTTACCAGCTTGGACTGAGCTCTCTGTCAACTTGAGAGGCGCATGTGATTTTGAGTTTGTGGTATGTAAAAAAAGGATGAATTCATATGATTCATTACACATTAGTACAATATAATATGTGAGATCTAACCAGCACACTGTAAACAGCATTTGGTTATGAAAGAAAGATCGGTCTATTTCGAACCTCCTGAGATGCTACAACTGGCGACGATGTGAGAGAATCCGCGCAATAATTAGTTGACTGTACATTATACTGTACAAGGTTGTGCAAAATTAATCATAAAATATCCTTTTTGAATTATTTTTTACTAAATAAAAACCAAAATCATTTTGAGTGGTGGAAATCTTTACTTGGACCTTTAAAATTGTTTCTGTTAAGTGGAAATGATTATATCCACCACGCGGCTGCCGCCAGTGTTGATACATATTTGTACCCGTTTTATCGCATTTTCCATGACTTTCCGCAAGATTTCCTGTGATAACTGTTCGCATTCCTGTCGAATATTCTCCTTAGGGGCTACGATTCTCCGAGGCTTGTTGGCATAAACTCACGACTTCAAGTAGCCCCAAAGAAAGAAGTCTGGGATGGTTAAATCGGGCGATCTTGCTGGCCATGCCAAATCGCCAAAATGGGAGATTATGCGACCAGGAAACGCTTCCTTCACAATATCCATTGTGGCAGGTGCTGTGTGTCCTGTTGCACCGTCTTGTTGAAACCACATGTTCACCAAACTACGCTCATCCAATTCCGGCAATAAGAAGTCGTTTATAATGGCCCTATAGCTTTCGCCAGTAGCATTGACCGTATTTCCGATGGCGTCTTCAAAAAAATACGGTCCAATCACTCCTACCGCGTGAAAGCCACACCACACAATGGCGTTGAGTGGATGTAATGACTCTTCGTGCATAACACGCGAATTTTCAGTGCCCTAGAAACGAAGATTTTGCTTATTGACGTAACCGCTTAAGTGGAAATGCGCCTCATCGCTCATGATGATTTTCGACACAAAATCGTCCTCTTTGTTGTTAAAATTGAGGATGGCTTTACAGTAATTCACACGCGACCGACGGTTAGAAGGCATTAACTGATGCACTGTTTGCACTTTGTACGGTAACATGTGTAAGACTTTAACTAAAATTCGCTGTTGGGTCCATCTGGTGATACCCAATTGCGTGGCCCGTCGTCTGGTTGATGTTTCTTCGTTCTCGGCGACATCGGCAGCCACAGTCGCGATATTCTCGGCTGAACGATCAGTCCGGTGGCGGCTATGCCCTGCATGGTCTCCTGTGGTTCCACTCTATTCGAGTCAAGTAGCTAACCGCAGGAATGTTTGCCCAATTGGCGGGACACGATTAGAAAATCGACGTCGAAATTCACGCTGCGCTAACACCACCGACCGATTATTGGTCAAAAACATCGACACAATTATTCCACGCTCTTGCAGAGTATAGCGTTCCATTACTTTTTTGGTTGTATACTGCAGCTGTCTAGTTCACAAATGTCAAATATGATTGACATACGACACCATTTGCAAAAATTAAATCATCTTCCGATAGGGTGATTAATTTTGCGCCACTTTGTATTAAAAGTGCATAATCTTTTCTTTTCTTTGTAAATAAAAAGTGCTCAACTAATGAGTTATTTAGGAAGATCAACATCTTTTGACTTTAAGGGTTTCTTGTGATTTCTTTTGATTTGAAGCTATTTAAAATTCAATTTTTCATTGCCAATGAATAAGATGGCTAAGAAATGGAAAAGCGGCGTAAGGCGGTTACTGATTGAAAGAACTTTAAAATTCTTAATAAGAGTCACGAATTCAGTAGCTCCAGAGAATCCGACAACATGTCACGAAATTATTACGCAATCGACGGAGATTTACTGTTTGCAAATATCTTTTTTTGTAATAATTTAATTTCAATTTCAATTGACCCGAAAGTTAAAACTAAAAAAGCATTATCCATACATACATCCTACTTTGTTCTTTCGTATTTAATATCTGCAATAATAGTGTTTTTGTTCTCACTAATAATTATTGAACTCAAATTTTGTACACTTTGTAGTGTATAACAGTTAAAACTTTACCCATTACTGTAAATTAAATTCTTTTTCACGTTCACTTGGATTAGAACTCGCAGGCAGATACAATAAATACCATTAAATACATATTGTACATTTATTCATTTTGTTTTCTTTTTTTTTTCGTTGTTCGGCTTTTCTGCTTGTTCTTTTCTGGGTGCTGGTCCTTTTAATTAATTTGGCTGTTTAGTTCCCAAACAAAGTTCATGGTCCACATCGAGCCGGATTACAATTTTTGTGAATCGTCGCTCTTCTGAATATACAGTTTGCAAATCTTTCACAAATCAACTACTGAAAACTAATTTAGATTTATTAAAATCTAGCTGTACATTCATCGTTGGAGATTAGCGGAATTGCCTTTAATCACATTTCTCGTTGGTTTTGCCGGTGATAGCTGCACATTACAATTGACATAAATTGGACATCAATTCGGTAATGTTAGTGGTAATTTCGCGACAGTTTGTTTGTGACCATTTTTGGGTTAACAAGGACACGTTTAATAGATTCATAAAAACCGTTCGTTAGCCTTGACTATTTGACCCTTTGACTCTTGACCCATTCCAAGCAAATGGAAAACAGCATTTGCCCAGCCCATCTCTTAAAAAGGAGAACATTCCTCTCTCTGCTCCTACACCCCCTTAGCATTTACGTCCCTTTTTTCCAAGGTCTTGAAAACGCACATAAATCGTCAACTCATGTAATATCTCGAAACACGAAAACTTCTCAATTTCCGGCAGTACGGTTTTCGTAGCAACAGGTCCACTGGTGATTTGATGGCATGTCTCACCGAAAAGTGGAACCAAAGCGTACATCAATCTGGCGAAAACAAGATAGTTGCACTTGATATTTCTAAGGCATTTGACAGAGTTTGGCATCAGGCTCTTTTGTCGAAAATGCGTGCTTTTGGGATCGTTGACTCTCTTCTTCAATGGATTAGAAATTACCTTTCGGAACGTTCAATTCAAGTTGTCTTGAATGGTTTCAAGTCTGATATTCACTAAATAAGTGCTGGTGTGCCCTTAGGCTTCGTTCTGTCTCCAAAACACTTTTTAATTTTCATCAACGATCTCTTGTCCGTCACTGTCTGTCTCGCTCACACCTGGTACTCATTTTACGAGTAACTTATTAAAAAGAATTAACTATGAATCAGGTTTCTTTAACAAAATATTTTTTTTGTCCTCAATTAAGTGTTAGCCTAGCAAGTGTCATACCATTTTGGAATCCAGATTAAATACGCCATCTTTTAAAGTTACTTTACAAAATAGCATAGTACGAGTACATTTTTTTGTCAGTACAAGTTCAAGTTGGGTGATTCATGATTTTCCGATACATGGATGGACAAAAAAGGAATATTTTAGTTAAAGCCGATATAGTTATGTTTCAATTTTGGACCGTAATTTACAGAAGAGTTACTCAGTTACGTGACAAAAAAAAATCGAAGAAAAGTAAAGATTTGCGGTCACAGCACTTGAAAGATCGTCACAGAATGTCAGATTTCTCAATATTATTTAAAAGTACATGACTTAGATTTTTTTTTTATAATTTTGTGATAACCGACACCACTTGACCTACCACCCGTTTCCGGCTTGACGTTGATTTTTGGGACATCCTGTATATTAATCAAATGAATTCAATTAATGGATTTAGTTATAAAAATGGAATAGCGAAAATATTTTAGTAAAATAACGCAAAATCTAATTTCAGTAGAAAGTTCTCCGGGATATAATTCTGGATATCATTTCACAACTTTGCTAAACATTGATGGAAATTAATTTTACTTACTTACTTAAGGTGACGCTATAGTCCGAGGCGGACCTGGGGGGTGACCTCTAGCTGCCTTCAGTTTCGAACGCTGAGCAGTCTGAAGTCCGGTTTCACTTGAGTGCGCCACCTGATTCGCTGTCTCCATCCACTGCGCTGTTCCTCGTGGGCGGACCGTCTCAGTCGTTGAATATTCACTCTTCTGGTGATGCCGATGTCGGTGTACAGCCCATATAATTCGTTGTTGTATCGACTCCACGCACCGTCGATGCAGACGGGACCGAAAATCACCCGAAGAATTTTTTTCTAAAAACCGCCAAGAGCACCTTAATCCATTTTAATAAAGTCCATACCTCTGCACCATAGAGCACGACTGGGATTATTAAGGTCTTATATAGGGTCATTTTTGCTGTTCGTGAGAGGGCTTTGCTTGTCAATTGACTCATTAGCCCACAGAAGCAGCGATTGGGAAGAGTTATTCTTCGTTTGATTTCAGCGCCAGTGTCGTTTTCTGAACTGATAACGGAGGCGAGGTAGAAAAAGTCCTTAACTGCTTCAAACTTATATCTAACGAGTGTGATTATCTGTCCGAGACGACGGTGTTGGAGGTTTTTTTTTGTTGAGATCATACACTTGTTCTTGCCCTCACTGACCGTGAAACCCATCTTCGCCGCTTACGCCTCAATACTCGCGAAAAGCCACTAACATCACGTTGCTTTCTTCCAATGATCTCAATCTCATCGGCGTATGCGAGTCATGGGACGGACTTTTAAAAGATTGTGCGTCCAGTGTTGGCGCGTAAATTTTGCCATATTATTTCAAGAATAATGTTAGGGAAACCGCATAAGATCGCATCGCCTTGCCTAAATGCAGAGGATCCATTCATCGAGTATACTTTCGTCCGACCATATGTTACAGGTGTGTAGGTGTTGTTGACTTTTGACTGCTGAAGAGCTCGGCAATCAGGCCGTCCGCTCCAGCAACTTTATTGGACTTAAGCTTAGATATGGATGGCTGTATTCACTTGATCCTGGTCGGGTGGACTGAATTGTTGATCTACGTCGTAAAAGTTGAAAGCTTCATTCTGCCTGACAGCGGTATTTGGTTCATCATCGCCAGAAATACTCTTTCAAAATCCTCAGAATCGACTGAGACCTTTAAAGTTGGAAGTTACAATGAATAGGTTGATGCTTCAGCAATCATAGAATGCAGAAAGTTTCCCTAAATTGAAATGATCTTATCGAGTCAGCGTGTTAACAAAGTAGAATAACAAATTTTGACTGATGGATCTTTCAATTGGGAAACTTCCAAATTATGCTGTCATTTTTGAGAGCATTTGATAGAGGATTACGTGTTTTTGTTTTTTTTTGTCCTCATTATCGACAAATTTTGTACATATACTATACCTGATGCAAAGTCAACAATGCATCAATAAGTGTACAGAAGAAACTTTAAGAGCTGTGATTGCAAGATCCAGAATTTTCCATTCGGTGTCAATTGCAACAGTCTGGCCATTGTCCGTTCACTTTGTGGAAAATTTGAGAAAAATTATCAAATTACATACACCTATCTTAGGTCGAGGTGCTAGAAGTAAAACCATATTTTTATCGAAAAATCCCTTTTGGCTTGATGGGTTTATGAATAAGCCAAAATATCTTTCCTAAAGTAATACAAATCCAGAGAAGACTCACGAGAGTCCATTACAAGCATAAAGAGCACTACTTATTTTTCAAAATATGAGGCGAGAGCAAAGCCGACATAGCCGACGAGTAATAAGTGATTACTTCTTCTAAAATATGAACGACATTGATCCGGACAATTTGTGATGGATGATGCTATGAAACATACTGCCCACTGCTACCGAGCCGAGTATCTGCAGCTTAATGGGAGCTTAGGACGGACACTCACAGAGATAGTACTAAGCGGTGTCCTTATCACTCACTACTTAGAGAAGTTTTAAAGCATTTGTTTGGTTCATGAGCGTACCGGATAGTCATGACATCTGTAGCTTGTAGCGATCCCTTTAAATTAAAAGAACAGATTTTTTTTCTTTCAAAAAGTAACGTAAGCGAATCCAAACTTACGTCACAGCCCTCAAGCGCCACGGTTCCCAGAGGAAGCTCGAAATGGGAATGGCAAGCGTGTATTTTTTTTTTGCAATGGCTGACTTGCTCTTTCGGCATTCCACGTTCTTTCTTTTCTTAGCCAGCAGCCGCAGAGAGAGGACCGACGAATAAGTCTGCGCAGAAAATTTAATAAAAACTTGTATAATATAACGAAAATGAAGTGTGAAACAAAATAGACAACAATAACAATAACAGCTAAAAATGTGATTGCAAAAAATTAAACAAACAACAAATCAAAAAGAAAAAAAAATCCATCTTTGCGAAATTCTATTCGACAAGATACGAGTAAAGTGCGTTAATAAATTTTTTTATTTCCAAAAAAAAGAAAAAAAAACAACAACCGCAACAATAAATACAATTTTAAAATGAAATCTTTTTTTGCGTGGTGTGTGTATTCGAAAGAAGAAGAAAATGTAATGAGAATACCTCTAGTTTGGTTTCTTCCCTCTATCTTCATCTGGATACAGCGAGATAGTCTACAGCAAAATTACCCCCATCTTCATCATCATCAAATGAATCAAATAAATCAAAAGAATCTACAACGACAAGTTGAGTCCAACTTTAATGTGCTCCAAATACGAATAAAAATCACTGTGTTCCTTCGCATCGAGAACAATTTGTTGGATTGTTTGGAGGCGCGCACATTTTAAACCAGCATGTTGGATGCGTGCGGATAATAACAACAATCATCTCATCTATGTACCTACCTACGTATCTACCGCATCAACACCACAATTAGCGTTAAACAACCTGCCTATAAGTAAATGTTGCTAAATTTAATTAAATTATTGACAGCAAAAAAAAAAAAATATATATACACTTCATTGGTGAATTAGTTTTTTTTCTTTTATTTTAAATTTGTTTTATTTAAACCAAAACCAAACCTTACACTAAAAAAAATGTTAACAAATCAAAAGCAGTGCTTTTAAACAATATAAGTTTTAAAATACTTTTTTTTATAAAACAAACCGAAATCAGAAAGAAAGGGATTTCTACTCGTATTTTTCTTAAATTTTTTTTTTCGTTCCACTTTTAGATTTGTGTTGAAATTTTATTTAAAAAAAAAAAAAAAAACTTACTACTACTACAATGTTATGTGATAATTGAATTTTGGTTAAGATTCCTTATTAATTTTTTTATTATATATATATTTTAATTTTTATTATTTTTATTATTATTTGTTTGAATTATTATTTTTTTTTTAACGAAAACTTACGGAACAAAATTTTTGTAAAACTAGAAATCAAAAAAAAAACAAAAGACAATGGCAAAATTGTATTATTTTTGTAATAAAAGAAAAAACAATATTGCTAAAATGTAACAGTTTAATTTTGCCTACCTACACTTAAATTTGTTTAACCTAACTTGCCCTAACTTGTAGTGAAACGTGCCAAGTTCTTTTAACAACAATAGAAAAACAAAAATAACATAAAATAACATACATATCATTTACCAACGTCCATAAACCAAAACATCATCAGCGATCCAGAGTGCACTCCTGATTTGCGGTTGATCGAGGTAAGCCATAAATTTTTTTTTTATTTATTAATGTACAATTACATTCATCCAATACTTGGTATATTTCAGTGTGTGTAGGCGTAACAATTGCATAATTGACCTATTTTGCTTTTTTTTATAGACACGTATCAAATTAAACTTATTGATTAAAATTCAGATCAAATCAGATTTCGAAAAAAAAAAAACCCTATTGAATTCGCTCAAATAAAGTCATGATGGATTTTGTAGACAGTAATCGCTTTTAAAGCAATGAATTTTTAATTTTACTCGCTGTGGTGTGACGTGGTAATAAAGGTGATATAAGTTGAGGTGTGTCCGAATAAGGGGGTTGCCGTCAAAGTCCACTGGCAAAGCAACCACGGTGTACCGTAATCGGTGCATTAAAGGGTGGGTAAGTCCTGTTACGAAGTCATCGTCTTCGTTTGTCAAACATCCGACAATACGGTGTTATCTGCGGTCATGTGCTCGTTTCTTACACAGGCACGATAATAATTTTGCGTTTAGGTTAGTGACAACAAGTTCCTCCCCCAATCCGACGAGCTACTGCCGAGCATCGCCAGCGTGCCACCCCGTTGTCACAAAGGAAGCAAACACCCGAACCCTGCCGTCGCAAGCTGTATTCACATAAAATTAAACTATCAATGAAGGCTCAACCGAAGACATAGACAGTCCTCACGCATGTTCTCATTCAGAGCCTATAAAGTTATTCGGCGGTGTCATTTTTCATCACTCTATAATTACCTATGACCCAGGCGAGACTCAGTGAAATCAGCTTTCCGACTGCGAACCAGATGAAAAGTGGTTAGAAGGTAACAATAGTTATTGATTCCGATGGCATGTTCATAAGGCGGTAGTCCACATATAGTGCACCAGGTGGATTGGACTGCATCTACTGACTTCTGTCCAACAGAGCGACGATGTTTGCTAGTATTAGTCTCGGTCTTATCGGTCTTAGAAGCAAAAAACAACCAACGTTTCGTCATAATCGATATTTTAATAAATTAATTTATCGAAGATGTATATCTGCTAAATTTTTATATGTAAAGGTTGTTTTGTAGGTAAAGAAAATGTAAGATATCTTTGCTTTTTTACATAGAAACTACTTTAGAACTACTTAGAACTACTCGTATATATTAAACAAAAAGTGAAAGATATATCTGAATGATGCTACCAAATAGTATGGGTGGCAATTGAGTGCGTAACTACTGTCTCCCTAAAACATTGATTAGTTCAGCGGCTAAATATTTGAAGTTCACATCGAGTAGTTTCCTTTCTTCTCGTGGTGGACCTTGGAAACTGCATGTGTAAATTTAAATATGTGTGGGCTTAAATGGCAAGCACGAACACGGACTGCACGTGGAATAAAAGAACAGTGGAGAGCTTCTCAGATGAAATCAACGAAACTTCTCGGAAAAGGCAAATGATTTTCGATACTGCACGTGGAATGTTAGATCAGTTAGTAGAATGTTTGCAGCCCAATTACTCGCGGAAACATTAGACGTCTATTTGGTCAGTTTTGTCATTACAGACAGACTAAGTTAAGAAGTATTGAGTTTCAGGAATGTAAATGAGCACTTTGTGCAAATCCACCTCAAGCCAAGGACTCTTTTCAAAACTTAAGAAGGGAGGACATATTTGGTAGCTTTCGGAAAATATAGCCTGCACGACATCAAGATTTAGGATTATCGATTTTGCTTTAGAGTGAAATGTCATCGTAGCAAGCACACGGTTCTCTTATCTCGACATTCATAAAGAGCCCTGATTGTCTCCTGATAAACCTATCCCCAACCAGATCGATCACACTGCGATCGAAGCCCGTATGCAATATTCCGCATTTCCGGAAGTTTCGAGGAGCCAATATCGACAGGGACAACTACCTCAAAGCAATGTATATGTTAAATTACATAAAAATAATAAGAGCCTCTTGTAAGCACAAATGGTACAACTAGCAGCAACTTCGCAGAAGGAAGTAAGAAGAGCACGATTAGAAGCATGAGATTGACAATTTTGGGAGCTATGTATGTATTATAGCAGGAAAGACGTTCGGAAAGTCTTACAGAAGATAAAACGGTCATGCAAGTTCAATAAAATACGAACAAATGTCCGCAAGAATAAAAAAGCAAAGTGCTGACAATATGGAATATCTATTTCTGTGGACTACTACGATTACTTTGATGACGAACTCCCTGGCCAAACACTCAAATTGATGGGTAGCAATTCTGTCCACCCGAATAGTAGTACAGCCAGAGCCAATCTATCGTTTAATAAGGCCTCCGATACTGAGGAACGAGCAGCCGAACTGTGCAAGCATGCATAAAATAATCTCTGAAATTTGTTACGTAGAATAGAACCAAGTCAGACGAATGAAATCTCAACAATGTACACTCGATTGCAAAGAAGGATTCCCTAAATCTTCAATATCATAAATCAGACCACTTGCAAAACTTGCAAGCCAAAACCAGAGGCACAATTTTTCAAAATCCTATACAACTGCTTCCCCATGTAGTAGACGAAATACACAGTATCGGCAGAACGCATGAAGGTGATTATGAGACATTTGTAAGTATTGACATAGAAGTGGCGAGGATTAGCTTGACGATTAACGAGGAGAAATTTAAGCACTTACTGTCGCGGAGTGACACAATATGGGCAACTTGGATACATTGCCACAATTATAATTGCACAACTTCGAGGTTGTCAGGACTTGTCCTTTCTAGGTTTCGCAGATGATATAAACAATGACACCTCCTTAGATATCATTTGAAGAGTAACTTACGCCCATCGTTGCTTTTGCTAAGAAGGCAATTTAGTAGCGAGTCAAAATAGTGCTCTGTAAAATATTGATCCTCTTGGTTCTTCTCTATTTTGCAGAGACATGGACTTTACTAAGAAATGTTGAGAACGCGTTTGGTCATTTTGAATAGTCTAGAGGAACTAAGAACTGTACAGCGATATGGACTGGCTACCAGCGGTCTAGCTCTGGAAGCCTTCGAATCCATTATAGAGACACAACACAGCAAAGGAGGACCCCAATTTAGGTGGCGCACAAATGTAAAGGGATTTCAAGTAGTTTGTCATGCGAAACTAAAAGCAACTTCCAAACAGTAGGGCTGTTTGGAGAAGCATGTACATATGTTGAGGCTCGTGTTCACCCCGGACTATCGAATCATCTATACGTATGTGAGTATGTTGATTAATCCAAACAATTTATAAAGTATTTGTAGCTCCGAAAAAGGGTAATTTTTATGATCTAAAACTGCGCAGTACTTTAAAACTTTGATGTGAATTTATATCACCATTCAGCTGTCAAGTTTTTTTTGCATTGAAACTTATATGGATATCTTAGATTGTATATTATTATAAATATGGAATTTCATCTGCCACGAGTATTTTTCTAATATGAAATTGGCAAATGTCAGTGCGCCTGCATTCCACATTCAGCCATCATCACCCCATAAAAATACTCAAACTCATTCGTCTATATTGCCACATTTTATGGAAGACCTGCATCATCTATGGGCACGTACAAATCATAAAATTTTGACGATACTCGTAATTCACAGTCTGGCAACAATACGAGTAAGCTCAGCACAGACAATAATTTACATCACAAGAAAGTTGGAAATAATTGCAAGAGCAGCAGCCTGTTTTTCTCTGTGTTCCCTGTCAAATTGAATTGTGAAAATGCCTCTGACAATAAATCAGAGTAAAAACAGACAAAAATTAATAAAAAATCTATATACTACAAAATATCCACGGTTCTTAAAAAAAATATATACAAGAGTACGAGTAGACATGACTTATGGCATGGGTTTCTCATGACTCACAGCTTTAGTCTTATTAATGGGCCGCATAAATTTCGCCAATAAACAACTTTTCTTCGAAAATTATTACCCAAAGTTATTAGTATAATCAATTTCGCATAGCAAATACGGATAGCAACCCTCGTAAGTTACTCATACTTACCAAATTTTTCACCAAAGAAATGCAGGCAGATCGAAAATTTACTAGAGATTTGGAGAAAGAAAAAAGTATAAAAACTTTTTCGGGTAATTGAGAGGTGTCGACACCTGTGTTATGTTCAAGTTCCGAAATGTGTCAAAAACTAGAACCAAACAGATGTAGGTTATTTGCTTCATATAGGGAGCTTAGTTCGACAGCTGTAGTGTCAGGTATGTATATGAGGGGACAGAAATTACGTTTTGGCAATTTCTTCGATTGACTTTTATTCTTTCGCCAAATGAAACAAATATTAATTCAGCATCAGGTGGTGGCAATGTGTTTTGAATTTTGTTTTGACTCCACCTTGAGAATTGCCTTGAATTAGTATGTGTGCTGGATATTGTTTTTAATTAATTTTGGTAGACGTAGAAATCATTCAAAGTCAACTCTGGTGGTTTTTTCAACATTGAATTGAATTTTCCACCTGCCGGTCGGTCGATACACAGTAAGTCTACAATTTACTGCATTAAAGTATTTAAAAAGGTGTGAATGCCGGCTTAAATGATTTTTATTCAAAGTTGCAGAAAAATAAGACAAATTAAGAGCTCATGTAAGATCCCAGGATAATGGAATCGAAGATTTTTGTGACAGGAACAATAATAAACCTGTCCAGCTGGCAAATTCCAAAGTCCTCTTATAGCTAGGGTATGAAAAAAATCCAAAAATCCAAATCCGTATAACATTCACTTGAAATTCAGAGGAGATTGGTAAAGCAAATGAAACTGTTGGAAAACTTCAATACTGTTAAAGGTGATGTTTAAGTGTTGTGCAAAAAGTAAATGTAGTTCGAGTGTAAAACAGGTAATGCACCCCTGATCACTGAGAGACATGAATATTACATTGGCCACACAGAGCCATTAAATGAAAACCAATTCATCTTACATGGTCTTCGAATACCATCACCTTGGTTTGCGACGTAAATGAAGATTGAATCTCCGATTTAAGGACACACATACCAACTGTGCTTACGTGACAGTCAGTGGATACCGGTCTCCTATAACCGACCTTAACTGGCCTAGCTAATAAGCACGAGCATTGAGTAAGAAAAAAAACATACCATACTCTGGTGAGGCCTCAGAAGCTCGTATGGTAAAAAAAAATCATCGCGATCGAATCTAATGTGATTTCCACCGTCAATGATATTGAGGACAGAGGACACTCTGAGGTCAAACAAGATTTTTCATGTAAATATAATCAGGATGCTACAATTGAGCTCGTTGTTGCTTGTTGGACCAACGATAACTGTAATATCATCCAAATTTGACTGCTGTCCCGTCCAATATTCTTTCCCTTGGTCCAAGGGGTCATAAAATATGCTAGGGTTAACTTCATGACCACGAGCAACAACGCTGTTGTGAAGCAATCGAAGTCTGGGATAAGTATGGATTTACCCTTGCCAGCGAACCTGCCGATCTGTCGGTGGAATGCTGGATTTTTGCATACTACTTCTAACTGAATAAAATAGCAGAGGCTCAAGCGATTATTTGCATTGCCATTGAAGTCAGACTAAGGTAAGAAATCTTAAGTTTTCGGCATGTGAACGATCGCATACTAACAATTCAAATCAATTTACATCAGCCCTACAGTGAAGAAAGTAAACGACACTGAAAAATGCTTCTGTGTGCTTCTGGAAAATATATACGAGCAGCCTCCTACGTATCAAGTTTATAGTGATTTGTGCGATCTTAACGCAAATACCGGAAGTGTATTTTTGGTGGTACTGTTGAGAAATCCACCCATGTGGTTCAGGCTCGGATAATGCATTTATCATTTATTTAAAGCAGAATAGCCCAATTGGTGGCAATAAATCATCCAACATAGTTACGAACCTGACGATTTCAGCAAATGCTGTTATAAGTATTTTTAAGTTCAAAATGATCACGCCCACCAAAACGTCCAATATTTTATACTTAAGAAAAGTTGAAGCATTAATATACGAGTACGTATCATTCTCATTATGATAAAGAACTTCTTAAAATTTATGACTGTCAAATACACCCACAAGCACAAATAAGGTTATCTTTTGTTCGAATGTCCTTTGTATACAAGTTGTCCCAAAAATCAACGTCAAGCTGGAAACGGGTGATACTGGTGTCGGTTATGACAAAATTATAAAAAAAAACATCTAAGTCATGTACTTTTATAATTATTGGCACTCGAATAGTATTGAGAAATCTGATACCCTGTGACGATCTTTCAAGTGCTGTGACCGCAAATCTTTACTTTTCTTCGATTTTTTTGTCACGTAACCCTGAGTAATTCTTCTGTAAATTACGGTCCAAAATAGAAACATAACTATATCGGTTTTAAATAAAATATTCCTTTTTTGTCCATCCATGTATCTGAAAATCATTAGTCATCCAAGTTGAACTGACTGTAATGACAAAAAAATATACTCGTACTATGCCAATTAGGAAAGTAACTTTAAAAGATGGCGTATTTAGTCTGGATTTCAAAATGGTATGACACTTGCTAGACGCTTAATCGAGGACAAAACAAAATATTTTGTTAAAATAACCCGATTTATAGTTAATAACTTATTACAAAGTTAAAATGAGTACCAAGTGTGAGCGAGATAGAAAGTGACGCCGTGATTGAGACGGATAAATACGCCATTTCGACTAGTGTGAGTGAAACAGACTTTAGTGCCAAAATTGGAGCATCTTTGGCTGCACAATCGGAATACATAGCCAATACCACGTCTGAAAACGGACTTAGGCTAATCGATTTCGATGTGGGACGTAACGTTACTATAGCAAGCACATGGTTACCTCACCTCAATATTCACAAGGGAACATGGCAGATACTAGATCAGCAAACTGTCAAATAGATTGATCACGTTGCAATCGATGTAATGCACTCCTGAAGTATTTTAGATGTCCGAACATTTCGAACCTAGACTCGAACCACTATTTAGTTGCAGCCAAAGTATGTCTACGGATATCTCAGACACCACAACAACGAGGACATTCTATGAGGAGATTTACGCTGAACAGTTGCAATCGTAACAAGCCGCCAGAACTTTTGCCGATCGTGTATCTCTCAACCTCTAGGGAAGTCCTTTGAACCCAGCATCAAGTGCTGAAGACGATTGGCTTAGATACTGGGAAACCATCAGAAATGCCGCAGCTGATGAACAAGCTTCTGCGGAGGAAAAAGAAAAAGCAGGAGAAGCGCGCGATCGACGAAATAGGAGGCTACTCCAGGAATAATGTTCGGAACTTTTACCAAAGGGTAAAAGGAAAATGTCAGGGTAATAAGAGCCGAACAGAAACCTGTAGAGATGAACCAGGAAACCTTGTAGTATTGACTCTACTCTCAGTCGATACTGAAGATATGGAAAAACCATTTCTGCAGACTGCTAAACGGCGAGGACTATACAAATTCCGCTATCAGGCATAGTGAACCGTTCAATATTGACGATGCAAGTCAGGTATTAGATCCACCCGACCAAACTGAAGTGAGGATAGCAATATCTAAACTGAAGTCGAACAAGGCTACCGGGCCGTATGGCTTACCGCCTAACTATTAAAGCAGCAGCAGATGACTTGATAGATAGTATACACCAACTTATATCCAAGTTTTGGTCGGATTAATGTGTGCCTGATGAATGAAACCTCTGCATCGTTTGTCCGGTTCACAAGAAGGGAGACCCTCTAAACTGCGACAACTTTAGAGGTATCTGTCTTCTAAGCATCGCATATAAGATTTTATCTGCCGTATTGTGCGAGAACCTGAAATCATTTGCCAACGATCTGACTGGACCCCATCAGTGTGGTAAGTCCAAAATTTTCCAATTATTCACACTACGACAGATCCTGGAGAAAACCCTATAAGTTCAGATCGATACTCACCACGTTTTTATCGATTTTAAAGTCGCATATGACAGCATCTACAGAGGGTTTCAGCATCCCTATTAAACTCGTCCGCTTGCGCAGGATGACGATGGAGAAAGCTCGCTGCTGCAGGCCTTTGATGTCAAAAAAGGATTTAGGCCAAGCGACGCGCTGTCATGTGACATCTTTAACTTCATACTTGAAAGAATTGTGCAAAACTCACAAGACAATCTTTCACAAGTCTCTTCAATTGCTTGCATACGCCGACGATATTGAGCACAGCGAGCAGTTACTGAAGCGTTTGCGAGTATATTAACAGCGGCAAAAATGGGTCCAGCGGTAAATGAGGACAAAACAATGTATATGCTGTCAATACATCGTCAATACAACACCGACGAATCGGCCAGAATGTCACACTTGACTGCTATAACTCTGAGGTAGTAAGGGACTTTGTCTACCTCGGTTCTGCTATCTGAAATCGACATCTCTTCAGAAATCAAAAGAAGAATAATGCTTGCCAATCGCTGTTTCTTTGGGCTGAGAAGGCAACTATGTAATAAGGCCCTCTCCTGAACAACCAAAGAAACTCTATATAAGACCCTGGTAATCCCAGTCTTGCTCTATGACCCATCATAACATAAGGTTCTCTAATATGGTCGAATAAAGCTACGCAAACGACCGCTGTTTTAAAGCACAAAAGAGTACAGCGTCTTGTATATCTATGTATTTCCGGAGTCTATCGGACCAGCCCCACAGCTGCTATAGGTACAATAGTAGGACTAACGATATTACACTTATATATAAACAAAGTGGCATTACGCAGCACACCAAGTCTGATACAAATTAAAGAGTTAAGTCTTTGCGCACACCCGGACCTAAGGACACTAGTCTCCGAAACACTGGAACTTGGTATGATCTGCGCAGTAGCAGACGGTCTTCAGAAAACATTATGCTTCAATAAAGCTTTCTCCACGGAGATTCCCTGCAAAGAAGCATGGGTCACCAATAACCTACCAAACAGCCATAATGGTATAAAGTGGTATACGGATGGTTCTAAACTGGAATTCGTAGTGGGGGCTTGAATACGCGGACCTAATCCACGCCATTCAAGTACATGCAAACCATATTTACAACTCTTGCACTCGCTTTATTGGACCTGTTCTATTAATAGCTGACAGCAATCGAGATGTATATAATATTGGGAGAATAGCTGAGGTTTAAGAGAGGCCAATCGAACCATCCTGTCCTTCAACAAAAATGTCAACAGATGTCTAAATCTAAATTGGCACAATATCAAAAACTTAGTAGAAGAAGAAGACGAAACAGATGAACACATCACATATCCAGCCCTCAGCGGAATTAGATAGAAGATTTTCTTCAGGCAACAATTCGGCTCCAACGCACTAATAAATTCCTCTTCTGGTAGTGTTATCAACTTCATTCGCAAGGTAGAAAACCTACTAGCCTAACTACAGTTCTGACTAAATAGTACAAAAGACTAAAGAGCCTTACTTCGCAATTAGCGAGTCAAATAATTTAAAAAAAAATAACAATAATAATAATATAAGAGGAAGACATTGCCCACAAAGGTTTGTTTGCGACTCTTCTGGGTGTCGAGCAGGGTAGATTGACCATCAGTTACTTCTATATACAGTTAGTCAGAAAATTATTCACACCTCCCATAAAAAATTACATACATATTATTCAATATCTTGAAGAACACAAATTCAATTTTTTTGGAAAAAATATATTTGTTTAGTAATTCAATAACAATTTTGATTTCAAAATTAGTAATAAAGAAAAAAATATAATACTAAAAATAAAAAATAAAATTAGAAAGACCTAATTTTTTACGACAAAAACATATTCACACCTCACATTTAATATTTAGTGTGCCCGCCTTTGGCCTGTATTACAGCACGACACCTTTGCATAGATCCAACCAACTTATTTGTAATATCCGGCGCTATGTTTTTCCATTCATTTTCAACCACAGTTTTTAAATTGGCGATGTTTGAACGCCTAGACTTTGCAACCGGTTTTTTCAAAATAGCCCATAAGGGCTCAATCGGGTTGAGGTCTGGTGACTGAGGAGGCCAATTAAATACATTAATATTGTTATCGAAAAGCCATTAGAAAACGATTTTGGCGGCTTTGCATCTCTGTCTTGCTGGAATACAAAGTTGTCATCAATTCCCAACAATTCAGCGCTTGAAAGCAAATTGTCTTGCAAAATCTGGAGATAATCTTCATTTCTCATAATTCTTTCGATGAAATTTAAATTTCCACAACCGCCCCAAGACAAATCATTCGGTTTCCTAAGTAAAATTTACGAATAAAGTATAATGGATACCATAATAAATGGGAGAAGATTCTTACCACCTCCACCATGTTTAACAGTGGGTCGTAAACATTCTTTTTTAAAACACTTTCATTGCTTCCTCCAAATACGTGTTATAACGTCAGAAGCAAAAAGTGAAACTTTGCTTTCATCCGACCAAATAACTTTTTCCAGTCCTCAGGAGACCAAAGCACATTTTCTTTAGCCCATTCAAGTCTGCGTTGTTCATTTTTTTTGGAAATGAATGGCTTCCTAATTGCAACTTTTCCTTTGTACCCTACCGCATTTATGCGGTTTCTAATGGTTTGACTTGTAACTTTAACGTTAAATCCATCTTCAATGTCAACTGCGATTTTGTTTGCTGATATTCGTCGATCTTTCTTGACCTCTCTTAAAATAACTTCATCAATTTTGGTCGTTGTTTTTCTTTTACGCCCCCTGCCACCGAGATCTTTAATTTTTCCAGTTTCTTTATGCTTCTTCACAATGGATATTATTACTAATTTGAAGATGTTTGCTTATTTTTTTATATGCCAATCCCTACTTATGAAAATCCACAATCGTTTGCGAATATCACGGCAAATTTCCTTTCCGTTGACCATTTTCAATACTTTTAGACTTAAAAGCGGCTTAAAATAAAGTGATCACTACACGCTCTGTTTTAAAAATCAAAATAATAACCAGGCGACCCGAAAATTTGAATTTATTGTATGGGGTGTGAATATTTTTTCGGCGTAAAATTATTTTATATAGTATATTTAGTATTATAGCGTTTTCCAATAAGGACTTGGCAACTTTTTTTTTTAAATAAAACGCAAACCATTTGAGATATTTCAAAAACTTTATTATCGGCTTGAAGTACAATCAAAACGTTTATGAATGGAACTCGACTTCATTAATATGACCACCGCGGGCACGTTTGCAGCGGTCGATTCGTTGGACCCAATTTTCAACGACTCGGCCACACATTTCGGACGAAACGGCCGCTATTTCGCGTTCAATGTTGGCTCTGAGCTCTTCCGACGTCGTCGGCGTGTTGGCATAAACCAATGACTTAACGTAGCCCCACAGAAAATAATCAAGCGGCGTTAAATCGCACGGACGAGGCGGCCAATCAACTGGCCCATCTCTTGAGATAACACGCTCACCATACTTACTCTTCAATAAATCGATTGCAGCGTGTGCTGTGTGGCTTGTGGCATCATTCTGTTGAAACCACATGTCGTCCAAGTCTATATCTTCCAGTTCGGGCCAAAAATAATGGGTGATCATGGCGCGATAACGCTGACCATTCACAGTAACGATCGTTATCGTCGACGAAAATATATGGCCCAATAACGCCGCCGGCATGCAAACCAAAGTTATTTTTTGTGTATGAAGTGGTGATTCATGAAGCACATGTGGATTTTCACCCGACCAATAACGTATATTTTGCTTATTGACGAACCCATTGAGCCAAAAATGAGCTTCGTCACTGAAGATGATTTTGCGATGAAATTCATCATCTTGGCGCATCTTCTCCAGAACCCAATCGGAGAACGTACGTTCGCTTCAAATGGTCCATCGGCTTCAATTCTTGAGTCAGCTTGATCTTATATGGGTGTAAACCAAGATCCATACGCAAATTCTTGAGAACGCCGTGGAATTGACTGATTTGGATCGTTTGCTACAGACGCCTGAACGGCAGCGATATTTTCGATACTTCGACCAACCCGTTGTCTTACTGACACGGCAACATCACACAACGAATATGTACTCGTAGACTTACATTTTTGCACTAAACTTATTACTGCCTGTCTACTAGGGCGAGAATTACGACCGAAAATTGGAGTTAACGCTCTTAAAGTTGCAGGCACCGACTCCGAATTTCGGTAGAAAATTTTTATAATTTGCAGACGTTGCTCGTTCGTGTACTTTACCACGATGAAAATGTTGAGTTTACTGAATAAATTGACAGTGACAGTTTGATGATTAGTAAAAGAGTGCGTTCACAAATTAAGTTCAAAGTTGTCAAGTCCCTATTGGAATTTATTTTTAATTTTTTCTTTATTACTTTTACTTAAATCAAAATTGTTATTTAATTACTAAACAAGTATATTTTTTTTCCAAAAAATTGAATTTGTTTTCTTGGAGATATTATTGAATAATTTGTAATTCTTTATGGGGGGTGTTAATTATTTGTTGACTAACTGTATATAGATATCCTTCAGGTTTGGCTTCGAAAGGTGTTGTGTTCTATCAGTTTAGATGATATTTGATGTTTTCGCTGTTTGTTGTTTATATTAACTGCGAACTCCTTTTTTTTTCTTTTAATAAAGACGGATAGCTTGTCAATAATAATGTTTAGATGCAAAGATTTCTGTGTTCTTCTATTTCAGGATTCTCAAAAGTTCAAACTTTCCTCTTGTTTATCTCGTTTCTGCACACAGCCTATGTATTGACTACCTTCTATTTCAGGATTCTCAAAAGTTCAAAGTTTCCTCTTGTTTATCTCTTTTCTGCACACAGGTAGTTACTACATAGGTAGTCAATACATAGGCTGTGTGCAGAAACGAGATAAACAAGAGGAAACTTTGAACTTTTGAGAATCCTGAAATAGAAGGACACAGAAAACTTTGCATCTAAACGTTATTATTGACAAGCTATCCGTCTTTATTAAAAGAAAAAAAAAGCTAGAACAAGTGACAGAATATCAGACGAGTCACACAACATGTGATATATAAATAATGCGATATATTAATGTCATGTTAAAGCAATCTTTTTAATAATCCTTTAATACTATAATAGTAATAGTATACTTTCCGCCTTCATTACGATATAAGTTCTTAGATCCACCTTCAAATTACAACTAACATCTACTCAATATTATCTATGACTTTTCCATCTCAAAAAATAAAATTAATATAAAGAACTGCTACATCAATAAACACCTAACTATCAGCTCTTGCTTCTAAAGTTTTTACAATTTATGCGATAATATGATATATTTTATCTAAAGCAAGAATCTCAAAATTTACCAAATGTATCCTCGGTATGTTCCCGCAAATTGTTTCTCTTTCACAGCGCAAAAATTCTCCACACTTTAAAAAAAAAAACAATAAAAAAAATAAGAAAAAAGAAAAAAACATACCATTTCCATTATTTTGATTTATTCCCGTTGGCAACGCAAAATAAAAAATACTGAAAGTATAGCCCCCCACTTAGGACCTTCCCTCAAAGGAAGCTCCTAATATATTTCCCGTTTCATTCTCAAGGAGTAACTTTTTATAAGTTCCACCCTGTACTACGGTTTCGATTCGCCATCTACTGTGTCCCTGTGCCATTAACAACAGCAAAACAGCGGCATCAACTTCCGCCAACCATTTGTGGTGCTAAAGAAGCTGAAATCTAAGATGTCCTTGATGTAAGTGGAAACAAACACTTGTTCATATTTTCAATATAGATACATACCATATGTACGTAGAGATTTTTGTGCCGTAAGTGTTTGTTTGTCTGCATGTATGTTGATATTGGGTGACTTTTTTGCCGGGATTTTGTCGTTCCTACATTTTTGGGCACATTTATTGATATGTGTATATATGTATGTATGTATGTACAGAGGAAGTGATCCTTGATGCCAAATGAATTATAGGATGGCGCGCAGGAAATTCAGCGTCAAAAACTTGCGTCTCCTTTTTTATTATTGGTGGCAGTAGGCCAATGTCAATTTAGAACTGCGTCACAACGGTGGAGGGATGATTGTGTTGACTTTACGTTCATACTCGTACAACAACCTAATTATTTTTTTTCGGTTTTTTTTTCCGCTCTTCTCCTTTTTATTTTTTGTTTTATTTTGATATCACCGCTGTTTTTATGTTGTTCTGTTTGCTGGGTCACTGATTTTATTTTTCTTTGATTTTAAATTGGGACAAGTCAACAAGGAAAGCTGGCTATGTGTTGCTTTAAAGGGAGAACGAAATGAGTTTTTCAGATAAATTTTGGGAGGAAACTATTCACATCGTGAAAAGAGGAAGCACATTGAGGAAATATCATAGCTGCCACATTTCACTTGTAAATTATCAACATTAGAATTCAGGAAATATACAAAAGCCAACGTTACGAAGAGGAAGTTTGCAGCAAAAATAGATGTTCTGTATTGTACCATAGTCTTCATTCGGATATCTGAGAATAATGCAATGAGTTACATACTCATATATGCACACATACATACATAAATATTTATAACCAACCAACAAAGCCTTCATCAACAGCATCAACAGCATCGACAGCAACAAAATCAACAACAAATGGAATGTGCCGTTGTGAAACACAGATCACGCCATTCTACCGTTTAAACCAAGCTAACCATTCTACCGTTTAAACCAAGCTAAGCTGACTCCACTTAGTTTGTCTGTTAACAAATAAAGACGAGTTACTCAAAATTCTAAATTGTGTTTTTGTTTGACCACGAACTTGTAACTGGCGCAGTCGGAAAAGGAAAAAAAATAAAAACTTTCAAGTGTTAATACAAAGAAGAAAATAGAAGTGATAGTAAAAGTGAAAGAAATACAATTGGAAGTGGGAGAAAAAACTCCTCATTGAAATAGAACTTTAAAAAAATAATATATATATATATATATATATAGTATAGTATATATATAAAACTCCACACGTAATTAACACGATGACAAGGAGGAAAGTGCACATAAAAACGAGGAAAGAAAATATAAAGGGTCCGCCATCTAACGTTTTTTTTTTCAACTAGTACTTATTTCGTGACTGGCAACACATAGCTCATGTCTGATTTGACAGATAATTAGTTCTGTCCTTCTGGTTAATAATGGAAAATAATTCCATTCAAATGGCTGCCTTGGCTGGCCATGCAGTAGCCTACACGATCGGTCCAATTTTTAAGCACATTATCGATTGTGTGCAGCTGTATTTCAACAATGGCTTCACGAATATTGTCCTTTAAAGCGTCAATTGTCTCTGGCTTGTCGGCGTAACACTTATCTCTTACGGCACCCCACAAATAATAGTCCAACGGTGTCAAATCGCAGCTCCGAAGTGGCCAACCGACATCAGCTCTGCGACTGATAATGCGATCTTCAAAAACAGGGCGCAAAACATCGAGTGTAGCTTCGGCTGTGTGGCACGTAGCGCCGTCCTGTTGAAACCAAATGTTGCCAATATCCTCCTCTTCAATTTTTGTGAACAAAAATTCGTTCAACATGGCCCGATAACGATCGCCATTGACTGTAACGGCCACTCCTCGCTCATTTTCGAAGAAAAATGGCCCAATTATGTCTCTGGACCAAAATCCGCACCAAACAGTGACTCGTTTTGGGTGTATCGGCTTTTCAATGTATGCGTGCGGGTTTTCTGTGCCCCAAATGCGACAATTTTGCTTGTTTACATACCCGACAAGATCAAAATGAGCTTCATCTGAAAAGATGATTTTTTTGGCAAAATCGGCATCTTCTCTAAGTCGATCACAGGCAATATTTCCCAGCGTTGTTCAAGCATATACACAACCATGTTCGTTCAGCGGAAGGATAAAACTAATTATCTGTCAAATCAGACATGAGCTAGGTGTTACCATTCACGAAATAAACACTAGTTGAAAAAAAAAAACGTTAGATGGCGGACCCTTTATAAACAAGTAAGCAAAACATGGAGAATTTCAATATTTTAGAACTGTTTAACGAAATCCCAGATTTTACGGGATTATCTGAAGAACTGGAACTATTCATTAAACAAATAGATTATTTATATGCATTCACGGGCAATTTAAATGAAATTTCTAAAACTACGATTTCTTTTAAAATAAGACAAAAAATCAAACAAGCTGCAAATATTGTATTAATAAATAATAATAATCCGACAAATTGGCGGGAAATCAAAAATATTCTTATGTTAAATTGTGGAATAAATGAAAGTGTAGAAAATATTATTGACAAAATTATGCTCTTAAAATTTCAAGGAAGTGTACAGGATTTATTTGATCAATGTCAGGGTCTTTTGACTAAACTTAATATCAAAACGGGCATTTCGTTAGATAATCCTTCTTGGTTTAGTAGCGATCAGAATGAAATAATGGTTCTCAAACTTTTTATAGCTAAACTTCCCTATAGACCAAAACTAATACTTCAGGCTAGGAATCCTTCTACACTAAGAGAAGCAAAAAGTATTTTAATTGATACCGACAATTTTTTCCGCAATATTCCTACTTCTAATACCGAACTTACAATGTCACACAACAGCCCACAAAACTTTATAAAAACATACAAAATCCTAGGAAAAATTTTGTTAATTCTCAAGATCCCAAATTCTCTCATAGTAATGCGCAATATTCTACAAACCATAGACCTGGAAGTTCAGGACACTATCCTCCAAATTACAATCCATCTTTTCAGAATCGGAGTTCAAGTAATTCAAACCAATTACAACCAAATGACATCAGTAGGAATTTTCAACAAAATCCCCGAGACTCAGAAAGAACGAGAAACAGTAAAAATAGCGTTGTCATGGAAGTTGAGCACATTCAGACTGAGTGTGATAATTGCTTCCAAAATTTTCCATCAACCACCTCAGAACACTTCCCTTTATAATTGTCAGAGTGAATAATGTTCCACTCAAATTACTTGTAGATTCTGGAGCTACCACTTCACTAATAAAAACTGGTATTTTTCATAATTCCTTAAAATCGGAACTAGAAAAACCTTTGACACTCAAGTCAGTCAGTGCAAATGTTTTTGTATATTCAAAAATCACAGTTCCTTTATTTCAGGAATTTAATCGACCTTTTACAACAATTGATATGTTAGAAAGAGAGATAAATGATAATTTTGATGGTATACTTGGTTGCAACGTTTTGAAACCGTTAAAAGCAAAAATCGATTTTGGGAGCTTACATCTTATAACAGAAAAATCAGCCTTGCCATTAATATTTAGTAATTCCAATGATAATAGTAAAAGAGTAACTAACTCATTAGATAAAAACATAGCCGATATAAGTTTTGTTGAGCTAGAAATTGAAACAATAGTTGACAAGCTAGAGACCGAAAATCTTAACTCTGAGGAAATCGAGTCTTTGACTTCTACTATTCGAAAGTTCAAAAAGGTATTTTGTTTCGAAGGAGAAAAATTTATCGTGCGTTTTAGAGTATAGTCACAAAATACCTACAAAAAAGTGATAAACTGGGTAATAGACGATATATTGTCAAAACTAGGTAGTGTGCAATACTTTTCAACACTTGACCTTGCAAAAAGTTTTCACCAAATCCCTATTACTGCAGAGGACAGACACAAAACAACATTTTCTACCGCCAATGGCCACTTTGAATTTACAAGAATGCCATTCGGATTGAAAAATGCTCCAGCTTCATTACAGCGAATCTGAATGAAGTGTTATCCGAATATATTAATAAAATTTGTGTTGTCTATTTAGACGATATTCTTATATTTTCCACATCACTCCAAGAGCATATCGACTCCCTGAATAACATTTTAAAACAACTGCTAAAATGTAATTTCAAGGTACAAGTTAATAAAGGCAATTTTTTGAAAAGAGAGACAGAATATCTAGGCCATATAGTTTCAATAGACGGTGTAAAGCCAAATCCCAATAAAATTGAATTAATAAAAAAAATTCCTTTATCACAATCAAGCAGACAAATAAAGTCCTTTTTGGGTATAACTGGATTTTATCGAAAAGTCATAAAAGACTATTCCAAAGTAGCCCTTCCGATGACAAATTGCTTGAAAATGGGTGCTAAACTAAATATTCAAGATAGGAAATACATTGAATCCTTTAACAAGCTTAAAGCACTTTTATGTAATTGTCCTGTGTTACGAGTAGCTTATCCAGACTTTTCAAAATTGTTCACATTAACAACAGATGCTAGCAATGCGGCCTTAGGTGCAGTTCTTTCACAAAATCATCACCCGATATCTTTTGCCTCTCGAACATTAAATCTTCATGAGATGAACTACAGCACGGTGGAAAAAGAGCTTTTGTCGATAGTATGGGCCACCAAGTACTGACCACCGTCCGTTAGTATGGCTTAATTCTTTAAAAGAACCTAATTCTAAGCTACAGCGCTGGAAAATTAAGTTAAACGAATATGATTTTGACATCGAATATATTAAGGGTCAAGAAAATAATGTTGCTGATTTCCTAAGTCGTTTAGATACTCACTTTATCGAACAAGAACAGGAGGAGGCAAGATCCGATTTAGCAAGGATTCATAGTGGAATTGAAAACCTTAACGACCACATTTTCATTACCGAAAATCCAGTAAACTCTTACAAATATCAGATTATAATAAGCACGGAAAGTTCGGAATCATTTACTAACACCATTTTGTTTAGGAAAAAGAGAAGATTTACCATAACCTTAAAAACTTACGACGAACAGTTTGTTTTAAATATTTTGAAGGATCTGTTTCCTATAAAAGGTGTAGTCGGCCTTTTTTGCTATAACGACAATATATTTGTTGAGTTTCAAAAAACGTTTGTCAATTTTTTTTCTAACTCACCAAACATGAAAATTCTTCTATGTGCAAAAGACATCCTAAAAGACATCACTAAGAAGGAAACATTACTGACATTAATTGAAAAGACACATATTGATAAAAATCATAGAGGAATTGAAGAAACTTACTTAGAACTAAAGCAAAAATACTATTATCCCAATTTTAGACTCGAAATTATTAATAATTGCATTTTTTGTATTATGTGCAAATACGATAGACACCCTATCAAATCTTCTCTGATTTAATCCGAAACAGCCAACAATCCGAATGAAGTAGTTCATACTGATATATGGTTTTTCAATAAAAGCATGTTTTTGACTTTTATTGATAAGCTTACTAAACATGTTTCTACACATCCTTTGTCAGACCAAAATTCAATAACTATAGTTGAAAATTTAGGACATATGTTTGCAAATTTAGGAAAACCGATTAAAATTGTTGCGGACAATGAATTCAATAACGCATACATATAGAATTTTTTAAGCAAAGAGGGAATATTGTTTCATTTCACGTCCCCTAATACTCCCCTAATACTCATAGGTAATTCGGTAATAGAGAGTTTTCACCTTACTCTGAATGAACATGTGAGTCTTTTAAAACTCAACAAAGAAAATTATCATTTGGAGGGCAAATCATTGATTTATAAAGCCGTAGAACTTTATATGACAGTATTCATTCAGTAACACAATATAAACCGAATGATTTATTACATAGTAAATTAACCGAGTCGGAGTGGAACGAGCCCTGGCGAAGAATTCATGAAAAGAAGGAAAAACAAATAGAAAAAATTAATCAGACAAGACAATAAAATATTGAATTTAAGGATAAAGAACTAGTTAAGAATTTAGGTTTTTATAATTTAAAACATTTACCAAGATATATAATCAAAGATGTTAAAGAAAAAGGAAGAACGTATTTTAAGGACAATAGTGGTATAAAACGCGATAGGCAAATTGTTAAGCGACGTTATAAATACCAAAATTCAATTAAGGATCTGACATTTGATAGGAAGCTTATAGGAAGAGACTACTCTAATAGAAAAATAACTAAGAAGGAATGAATTTTATGAATTATTGAAGAATTAAGTTAATGCTTAAGATTTTATATTGATCAAATAATCCTTTCTTTTCTAATTTCTAATTCTATATTGTTGTTTAAGTTGTTTAATTGAAGAATTTTTATAATCAATTTGGTTTATTTTACTTGTATAATAATAATTTTATGCTCTTGTAACAACAACAACGCCAATAAAAAATATATCCATGTATGTACATACATACATGAACAAATAATGTTATTCGAAAGCTGAACACGTAACTTATTAAACATTATAACAGATAAATTATAAAGTGAATATTTGTCACCTTCAAAACAAATATAATATCGAAATATAAAAATATAAAATATGTGTATAAAATAATGTGTATATGTAAAGGAAAAAGGGAGACAAAAAAAGAAACAGAATTCAAATATCGGTTAAGCAGTGCACTTACAATAATACAACAAATGGACACTTATGTAGCAAGAGTTGCCCACACTTCGGCGGGAGGAATTACATACGCATATATGCACACACACATACATACATATTCATAACCAACCAACATAGACTTCATCAACAGCATCTACAGCAACAAAATCAACAACAAATGGAATGTGCCGTTGTGAAACACAAATCACGCCATTCTACCGTTTAGACCAAACTAACCATTCTACCGTTTAAACCAAGCTAAGCTGACTTCACTTTTACTTTGTCTGTTAACAAACAAAGACGTGTTACTCAAAACTCTAAATTGTGTTTTTGTTTGACCACGAACTTGTAACTAATGGGGTAAGGTTACACGGATAACACTATTTTTTAGTAAACAAAATAAGTTTAAATTTTTCGAAACTGCTTACGAGCATGTAATGCATTCCGATCTATGAATTTTAATAATTTTTTTCAAATGCTGGAAGTTTTTCACTTCATGTGCCAGACTACAAGCAATGGTATTAGATGCCGAGAGGGCCGTAGACTGTTCGAAATACTTTTCCTTCGAAACGACCAAGTGCTATGTCAGAATTTTTTTATAAAATCTATTCCTCTGAACCGTAGAGAAGGACTGGGATGATCAGTTTTTTTTAGAGCGCTAATTTGACTCTCCGGTACATAGTTCTACTACTCCATTACATGCTGAGCTGAAAAAAGAAAACATCGAGTTGAGTACACTTTTGAAAGATTAAGTTTGCTTGCTGGTTTCGCTGGATCGCCTTGTTGGAAGCCTTTTTGACATCAGAGGTCTCGATGAAATCATTACATATCTTCACGAATCAGGGATCTTAATATCGAATAATTCTGCAGAATTGTATAGCCCAGAAATGTCAATAAAGGGCATGACTTCGTACAATGTTTTCCAATGTACGCTGTCGTTAGCCTCCTTTTAAAATTCAACTGTCTCCTCAGAGATCTGTTGTAATGTGATAGTTGTCAAAAGATATTAGGCGAGTATATAGTATGGCGGAAAAGATCTTATTTACGAACCTTTTGTGCCACCATATTTGAAATATAATACTCTTCATAATCTTCCGCCGTCTGGAACAGCTCAAGAGCTAGGCCATCAGTATCGACAGTCTTGTTGGAAATATATTTTGATATGGCTATCCTTTCTTAGTCGAGTTCGGGTGGACAGAATTTTCGCCCATCATCGTTCAGAATGGATGGTTTGTATTATTGTTCGAAATATGTAACTTCGAATCTATCACTATGTTCTGAATTTATTCCTATAAGATTCCTTTCGTACTTGGTTGACCTGCCATGTTCTTTTCACCTTCTGGTAAAATTTCCAAATGTCTTTCCTGCTTTAACATCTCTCAATTTGCCTAATCTCACCCTTCTCGTACTCGTTTTTCTTCCTTGTGAGAAACGTTATTCATTTTTTGTTCGTAAAGAACAGGAGTCGCTTAAGTTTCTATATATTTCCCTGCGTTTCGATTAGCGCATTATTATTCATCGTAAAACCCATATTCTGCAGTGATGATCGGACCTGGTACATCAGATGCGGTCTCTCTGATGGTTGTCGGTCCATGATGTTGATAGCGACTCAAATGTCGCTGAAAATATCTAACAAGTATTCTAAACTTTCGAGAGCAGATTCAGAGGATCTTAAAATTCAGCTTTAGATTAACTTTCACATTGGTAGTAAAGACTCATATAGATTAACGCTATGCACAACAGCAATTGTAGATTAGAACCTTTTTACAAATTTCAACGGGATTAAGAGAACACCGTACTTTGATTCTCGTTGCAGTCGCAGATTATTTTTCATTAACGGGCGCCGCCGGATTTGCATACGGAATGTTCGACCCTTAACAATTAGCAGAGTCACTGGACTGAAGATATTACCGCCATCTATTTTAAAACATTTTAAAATCTGTTGAACATTAATAAACGTCAATTTAGAAACATATCTATGCAGTTGGCTCAAAATAGTGATTTATTAAAACGAAACGATAAACACGACATTAGTGAAGATTCAAAGAATTTACTATCCAATAGTGTTAAATCAATAATAAAATCTTACATCCCCACAATAACCGACTCTTTAAGTTCTCTACGGCCATCGACTTTCATTTTCACGATCCATCCAAAAGCAGCGTTTTCTCTCCACCAGTGATCAGAATATTGATCCAATGTTTATAAACATCATGTGCTAAATTAGTGATTGAAGTAACGAGATAACTGAATCACTCGTGCTGTTGAACAAAATTGGTGATCAAATCCGGGTAACTTCCAGTAAAATCGACGATATAACGGTGCAATTGCAGCCCCTACCGCCTGCATCATAGAACACCACGATTCTTACTGAGATGCTTGAATCTGCTAATAACTCCAGGGTCATCTTCTCCTCCATAACAACTCTTTCTGCCAATTTCTGAACCCACAACCTCACAATTCGGAATCTTATCGTAACTTTCGGAGTGGAACAAATGAATAAACAAGTTAAACAATTTAAACAAAGCTAAATTAGTTACTTTTTTAATACGAGGTACACATCTCGAACGAGCCAGGCTAACTATCTTTTTTTTTTAATCAAAATTCCAAATTGATGTCCTTTAAGAAAAGTATACCATTAAAAAGAATGGATTTTCATCAACCTTGCTCCCGACATCATCAGTCTAGGTGAAATAACCATGGAAAGATTGAAACGGAATACAGGAATCGGTGTCAAATTATAAGCCTAACTCTTACAAAACAAATTTGAACTTTGAACTTCAATTTTAAAGTTGGTGCACTTCCTTTGTTCACTCCTTCTTACTTCACTCTGTCAGTTGCTTATATACAAAACCTTCTTCCACCCCGTCCAACCCAATTCCCAAACGTGGATCTTATAATCTTGATCCTACTCCCAGTCCTTTAAAAAACCTAACAACATCTCCATATTCCACTCAAACAAAAACGGCTTACCTTAACTTTATTCGATCGCAGATTTTAAATCCCTCTCCATCTTCTAAGCCAGACTCCTACCCTAATACCACACCACTTTCTTTTTGAGATCCCAAACTTACTCCAAAGGCAAAGTTAACCAAGCACCTTATTGATTCAGGGGAGGATTATATGTCGCAGGTTATATGACAATGTTAGTTTATATTTCGCCTATCTAACAAGATAAGCCAGAATCTCTCTGTATGGACGGTATAACGAAAACCAATGTAATGATTTCCATTCTACAAAAAGGCCTCCCCACTAATCATAATGATCTGCGCATAAAAGTTTTCATGAGCTATTAAATACGACTCCTGATGATGTGGCTAATCATCTATCTTCTTTTGTGTCTCACGTAAGTTTCAAACTCAGACTACACCTTCAGAGAACACGAAAGATTTGCCTTACTACCCTAACATTTACTAACTTTGGTCTATATCAATTGGTTTTACCAATAACATTGGCAGACAACTCGACCTAATCTTCGCCACTAATGCAGATGACGGTGTCGTTTTGGAAAGTAGACATCCTCTCTCTAAGTTGGATAGTGGTAACTATCCCTCCCCTTTCTCTTACGTTGACGTATGACAATGATCTTAATCCCGTTTCCTATGAGTATTCTTACAGTTTTTTAGCCAAGCGTTCGCCATTCATTCCCAAGAGCCAGAAAACCACACTTACTTTCTCTACTTAAATAGTTGCACACAAAAAACTTTGGAATCTTACAGCTCTCTTCACGCCTATCTCTATCGCCCAGACATTATTTCCCTCAACCTAGAGAAGGTCTTTTATTTTTCCCCTATACCTAAGATTTTTGAGAGCATTATTTATGCCATAACGCTTTTCCATTGTAAGTCTATTGTGTCCCAAACCAGCACGGATTCCTCAAAGGTAGATCTAAAACCAGCAACCTAAATGAATTCATATTAAGCACTTTATGTGCACTAAAATCTGGAAATGAACTTGACCTGATTGCATCCGATTTTAGCAAAGCCTTTCTCATGATATAATCCGTCTAAAATTAAAGACTCTTGGTTTCTAAATAAGCTTTATGACATGGGTTCAATCCTATTTAAATGAGCGCAACTACTACGAGTATTTTCTAAATAGAAATGGTAAATGGTTTCTGAACCAATTAAAGCCTCCTCTGGTGTCCCTCAAGGTAGCTGCCGTGGTCCCATATTATTTTTCTAACAATTAATGTTGTTGATTGTATCATTAAAAATATTATACACATCTGTTTATGCAGATGATATGGAAATCTTTAGATATATACTCGTATCATCTCCTCAGACTGTCTACAGGAAATTCTAGACCGATTTTGAGCTTGGAATAAGAAGAACTTACTTGAACTTAACGTTAATATATTTATAACTCATACCCGTAAGTGCCCTCCTACTTCATCTCGCTGATATCTGATCATTAATCTGAATGTTCCCTCATGCAACTCATTCACGTGATTTAGATGTTATCTGTGATAAAGAAATCAATTTCCGTTCTCATATGGATAATAATATGATAAAAAATGACAACTCTTCCCTTGGCTTCATCATGTTACCAAATTCCTTTACATAACATTTGTTAGGCTTCTTCTTGGATATGCAATCCAAGTTAGGTCACCTTACTACAGAACTCGTATTCTCAGGATAGAAGCTGTTCAACGCAGGTTTTAACGATTTGCTTTACGTGGTCTTCCCTGGGATGATAGCCAAAACTTACCACTATACACTTATCCGCCGAAACTTATAAATTTACATACTTTTTCTATAAGCCGGAAAATTGCCTATATTCTCTTTATCCATCAGATCTTAGTTGGTAATATCGATTGCCCTTCTTTACTTCAACTTATTTCTTTCAACACCAACCCACACAATCTTAGGCCTGTGCCAATTTTTCGGCTCAATCTTCACAGAACGAATTACGGACACCGTGAGTCAATATCTAGAATGCTTCGCGAAGTTAACGATATTCTGCCTCTCTTCGACTACCACCTCTTCTCAAGAACATTCTTATTTCCACCTATGCCTCACATCCTAACTTTCTTTAACTGCTCCCACCCTTTAGTTTTTATCTTCAGTTTTAAATGGAATTTTTAAGAATATGCTCTCAACAAGCCTTAACAAATCTGTTTGGATTTGAGTTGGGCCTCCAATCTTGGCCCAAGGACAAGGACGTCAACATCAAAGAATGTTTCGACAAGCTCTTCGAAAAGACATATGAGCACCGTCCAAAGAAACATGTTAAAATCGTACTAGACGTACAGTTAAGACCAATGGCAATGCTGCCAACGTGCCATCAGAGACGACGTAATTGAAGTGCTGGATTTCACCCGACCACCACCAAGAAATATCTGGAAGTACATCTGCTTCTCCAAAAAAAAGAAAACAGAGCTCGAGAAGCTCGAGAAGCTCGAGAAGCTCGCGATCGAAGATATTTAGAGGCTGTACGAGTACTCCTGGAATAACGAACGGAAGTTTTACCAACGTAAAAAGAACGTGTCAAAGCAAGAAAACCCCCCTGTAGAGATGAAGAAGGAAAATTTGTAATGGATTCACAGTCGGTGTTGAGAATATGAAAAAATGGCGAAGAAGACCAGCATACCGCCGCCGTCAGCCAGAATAGGCTGTAGCAATTGTGGTCAAACGTACAAAAGAAAAGGCATTCCTCACTACTCTTAAACTTATCTTTATCTCCGTTAAATATATATAATATATACTCGTATATACAATGTATTATTCGAGTTCAGTCTACCGATATAATGTGGTAACTCATGGAGACTGGCTCCGGAAATCGTGTAGGATTGCTTCGTAAAACGATAACTTGTAGAACAAAACATGCAGATTCCAATTTAATGGATGGATTCAGACCCCAGAAGATTTCCGTCCGCCTGTCCAGAACGAAGTGCGGATAGCATTATCTTAGCTAAAATCCATCAAATCAGTTTGACCTGACGACTTACCGGCCGAGGTATTTAAAAATGGAAATGACTTTGTGGAGAGCATGTACGAACCCGTTCCTCAGATTTGTCCAGAAGAGTGTGAGCCTGATGAATGGAATCTCAGCCCCGTATGCTCGATCGACAAAAAAGGAGACCCCTTCAACTGCACCAACTATAGAGTTATAAGTCTCCTCAACATCTGAAACGTCTGAAACCCGAACGTCCCTATCAGCGCGGTTTCAAACCAGGAAAGTCCACAATCGACCAAATCTCCACACTTCAGCAGATTCTGGACCAAAATTCAATAAGTTCAGATCGACCCACCATCTTTTCATCGATTTTAATGACAGCGTTTCTAGAGATAAGCTATGTAGAGTCGTGTCTGGTTGTGGCATCCCTGTCAAACTCATCCGTCTGTGCAGAATGACGATAGAGAATGATCGCTGCTCCGTCAAATTCGGTAACGACTTAACTTTTTTTACTTTTAAATTCATTTTTATTATTTCTTTCATTATTAACTTACATTCTAGACAAAAATGATTAAATCTAATTTGACAACAACAATTACCTAATCTAGCGTACTGGCTCTTACCGAATGCTCTAAACTTAACAATTTCATTAAACTTTTGCCCTTCGATTGATCTCATCTATAAATTATAAAATATGTAAAATTTCCAAGAAAAATAGTTTTGGACAAAACTTAGATGCTGTATCTTTCGAATTTTGTATAAAACTTAAAACTATGGCCCTATTCTACTGAACCTACCTAAGCTACTTAACCTATCTTGTCCATAATCAGGGTGGTGAGCCCTCGTAGCCTCTTGCACAGGGTGGTCATCATCCCAATTGCGATTTTGGGCGCCCGTCATTCGTCAACATCGTGCATACGCACCACCAAGATTTAGCAAATGCGATAAACAACTGGTCACAGAGGTGCGGCCTCATGCTAACGAACGCGGCCTTTACACGAGATCCCCCTAGCTATCATTAATCTAACTTACAACTAAGAGGAATATGTAAACTTAGTAACGTATCTTTCCCCTTATTGAAGCCCCTAGAATTCGGTGTACTGTTTCTCGGCATCGATCCGATCCCTGTCCGCAATCGCGTGACTAAAACGGAGGAGCTCCTGAGAATTGGCAACATACCCGTCGTAAATGAGCCACTTGTCCTTCGCACCGCGGTGGTGGTGGTATTTTATCAGGATACCATCCCTACTTTGGAGTAACCATTTAGCACCAATATGGAAAAATGCTTCTGGCGAGTTAAAGCCGATATAATTGAGCTCTCGTGGTACAATTCATTGGGGATCAGGCTATTATCGTTGGTCATTGCCCTTGCAACGTGTCTTCGAATCACCTTAATCAGGAAATTTTCAATCCTATTTAGATTAGCCCCATCGTAAAGGACTTTGTTGGGGTAATATTTTTTGTATTCTGATTCTAATATTCTGTACAAGCGGCGACAAGTCTTAAGACACTACCTTTCAAACACCCGAATCCTTTCCATCTTATACGGCGCTACATTGAACTACACGGGACAACCATACGCGATGCCTGGTCTGGCCTGGTCTGGATCTATATGTTTGTGAAAATACAAGTACTTATTGGGACAAATACCAAACACGCTTCTCACCGCTAATGGCAGTCCGTGCTGTCAAATGATGGCCAAATTTCGCCAGTTATATCTGGTATACCTAACCATACGGTGTTATGGTCTTCTCAAAATCAATAAGCCAGGCACCCGTACACTGGTTTTAGCATTTATTCCATTGTATGTCGGAGAACTATTTTGTCAGCATGCATAGTGTCATGCCTCGCCCTAAAACAAAACTCATTTCCCGGAATTATAATATTATTTTCCTTAACCCACCTTAACAGCGCTCTATTGTCTACTTTCTCGAATACCTTGCTAATATTCGGAAATAAACTAACTGACCGAAGATTAGCAGGATTAGTTCTAAGTTTATCCCTTTTCGTGACTGGACGCACCACTGCTGTTTCCCAATCCGTTGCATAATATGCGTTATTCAGCGCATTGTTAAACAGCGTAGTAAATATATCCATTGCTTCCAAGCGCAGGTATCTTAATACGAAGTTTGGAATACCGTCTACTCCCGACGACTTTTTGTTTTTCGGAGACTCAAAGACGCACAGGAGTTAATCTTTTCGCACGAACAAATGCGAAGAAGCTCCGTCATCGGCGAAGAGATCGTTTGCCGCGTTTTCTTCTCAGACCGCTAATTTTGAAATTCCCTGCGCAGATAATAGTGATTAGATAGAAAATCCACTTTCTCCTGTGGGTCTTTGACCACGGAAAGACCGTCGCCTGAGTCGCACTCTCTGGACTTATGTCAACGGTCAGTAGTGTCTGTCGGTTTTCTGTCGTTTGTGGGATTCGGACACACTGAATGTCATTGTGATCTTTCCGCCTGAATAATTTATTTATCTGCGGGAACATATTTGGACTACTGGATTTTATAGCCCGAATCTTAGTGCTCCAGTACAAACTTACAGACTTACTGTAATTTTCTTTAATTAATTGTTTTAGGTTTTTGATTAGTGACTTTAGTGTTTTTATTTCCGGGTCGTTTCTGTCAGTAAACTGTCTGTACAGCTGCTTAAGCCTGGAGAGCAGTTTACTTTTATGTGCGTACAATGCGCTGATTGTCGTAGTTCTATTTTTTTCGACCTGGCTTTCGTAGGAGTATTCTATCCTTGGATAGTCTGCTCCATAGTTCATTTGACAACGTCTTGCATTGTCAGTAAATTACGGTCGATTTCTTCGTTTGTCAAGTTTCTGTTATCAATTCCACTCAAACGTAAATTACGCTTTAAGATTCTGGAGAAGCACGTCCACCATACCTTACGGTAGTCGTATGGTTGCACTTGATCATACTGCTCCAGTTGCGTTTGCTCATTTGGCATCCGTATTGTGGCGGCAAGTCGGTAGTGATCATTATCGTACTCGAACGCTCGCAAACAGTTCCTTGTACTTCGATCCGTGTTAGTCAGTTCTAGTCTACTGTCTATTAATGCAAAGTGCAGGTAAGAACCAACTGATGAGATATTCGTCGCGTATAGTTCAAATCTGTACTCAATCATATGTTGACCACACCAGTAGTATAACTGGTTGTCCCTGGTGATTGGCGGATTATTTCCCAATACCGCATGTTTACCATTAAGATCTCCGGCCAAAAAATAATAATTTTCCTCCGATTGAAGCTGAAGGGAAGGAAAATGTATTTCGAGCTCAGTTATAAATTGAATGGGATTAGGTACTTCGGGTGCATAAAGCAACACCACATACAATCGCCTTAGACTATGAAGAGGAATGCATACGATGCAGGCTTCCAACACCCGGAACCTCATTCAATTCCCGCTATGTATGACCCTATGGCGCATGCCTTTGCGTAATAAGATACCAACCCCACCCCTCTGTGAGGAGTGTGGACGATCCCTTCCATATATATTGTTGCCACTGTAGCCAACTTTGTGATTCTGGTTAATCTTAGTTTCGCTTACCAAAATCATATCTGGGCATTCACTTAATAACAGATTTTGTAGGTTGGCTCTTCTTTCGATCCTGATGAGTGAGTTAACGTTTAACGAAAGTATCTTCAGATTAACCCCATTCAACCTAGCAGACATTATATCGGAAAGCCAGACTTGTCAAACAGGGTCGAATAGATGACGTCAGTTCGAGCCGCTTGTTCATTTAATTGTTTCTGAAAATGATCGATTTTTCCGTGCAAGGACAGAAGGATCGCTTTTAAATCCAGATCCGCTTCCGGCGCTTTTTCGGCTACCTTTGGCATATACTTTGCTGTCATTGTAGCCTTACACGATCCAGATACCACTTGGGCAAAGGATACATTGGGTGCCACAAAAGTTGAGAAAGCACGACTCTTTTGACGCTTCTCTTCTTCGATCAACTATTTTCGAGCCTGAACTTTCTTTTTCACCTAGGATAACCCCTGAAATTAGCAGGGTACCCCGGTTTCTGCAGAGTACGCAGAGTTGACATCTATCCACACTACTCTATCGTTCGGTAACGACTTAACCAAGACCTTTGATGTCAAAAAAGGTTTTAGACAATCCAGCTTGCTGTCATGTGACTTCCTTGACATTATATTTGCTGAACTCACAAAGGAATACTGGAGGCGCAATCTTTCAAAAGACTGTGCAACTACAATACTAGCATACGCTAATAATATCGATATAATTGGTAAAACTCAGCGTACTAGCACTGGTGCGTTCGGTAGCATTGAAACTGAAGATTTCAAAGTGGGTTTAGCGATAAATGAGGGAAAAACCAAGTATATGCTGTCAACAAGAAGGCACACACAACATCGAAGAACTGGACACAACGTCACAACGACAGCTATAATTTCGAGGTAGTAAAGGGCTTTGTCTACCTTGGCTCTGCTATGAGTTCTGTCAACAACACCTCAGCAGAAATAAAACTAAGAATCACTCTTGCCAATTGCTCTTTCTCTGGGCTAAGAAGGCTATTGAGTAGTAAGGCCCTATCCAAGGAGACTCTATATAAGACCTTGATCATTCCAGTCGTACTTTATGGGGCAGAAGCATGAGCTCTATCAAAAGCGAATTGGAGTGCTAAACTGGAGCACATTGACTACATTAAAGGAGGATACTGGTATGCCCTATGTAAGAAGATTTTGGCGTGCCGTCTATTAGTTTTCAGATGGTAAGAATGATTCCAAAGGGCTAAGTCTGGCTTATTGGAAGGAGCCTCAGAGAGAAACTCAACTCGTCACGAGTCTGGAGCTCGTTTACTAAGTAATACTTACTTGGATTTTAAAGGAAAATTAAGCGTAGAAAGTATGATGGTAAGAGCAAAGCAACAAGAATCTTAAATTATGCTTTAAGATTTAATGATTTAATGCTAAGAGTAGACTTTACACGAATCCTCAAGTTCATTCCTTTATGTGTTCCCAAAATGCTTATTTACAATACAATGGAGTGCCAAACGCCAAAATTAGCTCTACATGTTCTTCAAAAAAGAATTGAATACAACTCTTGTACACTATGAACAGGAACAATAAAAGACCTCCAAGTCTATTCGAATTTCAAAGCACGCAAATTTAAATTAGTCTTTTCATCAAAACTCTTATCTAGAAAATATTTTGTCCCTTCGAAATATACATCTGGGACATATGTACCCTAACAATGGCGCAAATTAAAAGAAAAACACAAAGCTAAAATCAAATGAACATCTTTCACCATAAAAAAGTTTTCTTTGTGAATCTTGCCCATGCCCTGTCTACACATATCGTATTTTCAGTCGGTCCGAAACTATACCTGTCAGTTGAGTGTGTCATCAAAAAACTACCACTGGCCTAACAAAAGAAAACCACATTCGAATCTCGTTTCAAATATTTCGAATATACAACTGTTCCCTGTTGTTCTTGCCGTTTTTTGCCCATTTATCAAATATCCTTTCATATTTTGCATTTTAGTTTTTCAACAATTACATATAGCTCATCCTGAAGGATATTCTTAGATACAGATACAAACAAAAAAGGATAAAGATGAGTCCCTTAATTGAAAAAAAAACAGGAGTGGGTCGAGAAACGTACAAATTAGGAAAATGTACTGGTCAGACATACGGACAGTTCATGGCAATGCAATGGCGATTTTCATTTTGAGTTGCTTTTGATGCCTTTGAACATTCCTTTAGATGGTAGTGTTTCTTAAGTGTTCAAAATTAATTTTTTTTTTTGGGGAAGAGGATTCCTTTGTGATGGTCTGCAGCAAAGACATGTAGCTCCTTGACCTTTTCAGTTGTTATGCCAACATAATCAATTGCAGCAGTGTTTTTCTCAATAATAAGTTTTAGCATGCTAATATGTATATGAAATGTACGAGTTTCTACCAGATGCAAAATTCTATGGATAGCAAATGAATGTTAATGCTCAAAGATGCATGCTGTACATTTTAACGAACAATTATTTATTTCTTAAACGAGAACTCTGCGAATACTATTCAGTCAGTTTGCCTCAATGTATCTAAGATTCCCATCAAAATGCGTATCAGAATTGGAAAGGACAGGACTAATGAAGAATAGTGTAAGGATACACAAATATTTCCAGATTGAATACAATTGTAAGATAAGCCTATGGTGAATGAGTACGAACTGGATACGATATTGAAATATATCTTAGTTTTAGAAATTCAATTATTTGCATTGTAACTAGCCAGGATAACGATGCACCCAAAGATAGGAATTGACTTCACACCTGGAGAGAGCACAGTCGTCACTTCGTAGGTGTACTTCTGGATGTATGATTGCAGGAAAGTCAAATAAGTATACATGTGTATCTAAGGTTGCTCATAGATAGTTGACACCGTTATACAGAAGGTTTGCTGGAACGTGGAACTGCTGTGACCTTAGGCAAGAAATTCTGGTCGTCTCGAAACATGAGTTTCCATACATAAATATAACAAAATTCTGATATGTTCCCATACAGGAGGATGATGACATAATAAAGATTGCCACTGCATCTGCGTGTAACGTTATAGTAGCGCCTGAAGAATAAAAAGGAAAGATAAAGCAATACTCGCATAATCTATTCAGAACTTAGATCATCAGAGAGTCAACTACGCCTGGTCAACTACAATGGTTGGTCTAAGAAACCGCCATATAAGAACAACCGAAACAATGATATGAATCTTAGACTGTTCCTAACCTCAATATAGGGTAAATCCTTTAGCTTTAGTGGAGAAGTTATTTCTTTGAGTTTTTATTATTCTCTCGAACAGGGTAAAATAATTTTAAGGCTCATGATACACAAAATCAGTCTGTTTCCTCTCCTTGCATTCTGCAGAAGTCATTGTGAAGCACGCTCAGGGCTTCAGAATGAATGTCCATGCCGAGGTACTATTCTTAGGACTGACTTCAGCCAAGAATTTAAACTAGGAAAGGAATGTAGTCGTGTCCTTAGGGATTGTTCGAAAATCGATGTAGGATGTAGTTCTGCTGTCTGCTTGGAGGCTGACAACTTCTCTTTTGCAATTCCGATAACAATAAACCATATTCTGAAGAACCGGTGGAGCAGGAGAAATATCTGCGTCTGTAGTAGCAGGCGAGCTGCGCTTAAGAACTTGCTGTAGCATTAATTTAGCTAGTTCTAAACTACAGGACTTCTTTGAACGCAATCGATGAAATGAGATGAACTAGGCAATGCTCAGAGTTAATTCGGTCTGCTCTCCGAAATACCGGAAGATCAATTGAGTGTTTCGTGACTTCTTTAAGAGGTTTGTTGCTTACCTGTTGTCCCTTAGCAGGAAAGAGTAGATGGCTTATTAGTATCGTAATGGAGCACTACGCTTTTGTCTAGTGTGTACTAGGCATATGTGACACAATATCCTGCTACGTTTGCTGTGAGAGTAATGACTTACGCTCTCACATGGCTGTATGTTCACGGCCATGATGTGGTGGGTTTTTCTACGAAAAACTAGAAATTCCAAATAAAGGATTATACAATATACATTCATGTATATGGGGTAAAATATCTTTATTCTTTGTCTGAGTTCTCTGTTCCGATAAAAGTGAAGGTGCCATATAATAATATTAAAGTGGACTTCCGTGTTCTGACGAACGAGCTTCTTTTTTCCAATAGTGTGTGAATAATTTTTTTCTTGATATGTCTCTGCCAAAGAGTCCTAGCTATTGCGCATGTGTCTTGTTAGGAATGCAGTGCCGAAATCTTCCTAAACAATTGCCTGAGATATCCAGAATGAAACTTGACAAATCATCCACAAATTTCAGCTGGTTCTATGACCTAAGCCCATATCATTTTCAACAATAATTGTTGAGGCCCAACTCCATCCATAATTTTGAGGAAACAGAAGACTTCTAGAGCAGTGGACCAAGACTACTTTACCGATGTCAATTTTAGATTTAAATTTAGTTCTGTTAGTTACTACTCCTCCACTCATTCATGCCAATAACTCTAAGAAAGAATCTCCTATCAAAGGGCAATTTCTGACTCCAATCTCAACGACAAGGTAGTAAGTCGTAATCATGGATTGCAGATAACCAGACGCTACACCACTTTTTGCAGGACTGATCCAGTGGATCCCCTGAACTGCCCCAACTACATGAGAACAAGTCCCCTCAACATCGCATATAAAATCCTGCTTACCGTATTACGTGGGCTTCAGACCCCTCGTCGGCACTCTGACGGGTTCCCAGCAGTATGGTTTTAGCCCAAGAAAATCTACCATAGGTCAAATATTTTCATCATACACCATCTCTTCATCAATCCCAAATCCGCATATATAAACATGACTATGCAGAGACATATCTAGTTTTGGCATCCCTGCCAAGCCCATTCCACCTGCTCCATTCTGCTCTTTCTAGGTCGACAATGGCAAAACCGAGACATGACTTAAAAAAGGCGATGCGATATCGTGTAATTTTTTCAACATCGTTGTTGGAATAATGAGTAAACTCCAGAGTTTTGGTCTTGGAAAGCAATTGAGTAGTAAAGTCCTCTCTCGAATACCCAAAAAGTCTGCACGGGCTAACAACGACAAAGACCTTGGCAAAAGAGTTAGAAATCAGTACTTCAATCAGATACTCCAATTCATCTCCGAGGTGACCTCACCTTTGGTCACCGGCTCAATTGGAAAATAACCCCCACCAAGTTGTTGGATAGAACTAGAGGCGATAATCGTAAAAACCTGTAAATCGGTAGAGCTCTTGGTTAAGACTCAAGTCTATCTCAGACTATAACAACAATTTAAAAGTTTTATATAGCTATGATACTATATAAAACTTTTAAGCTATGATACTATATAAAACTTTTAAGTACAATATTAGATATTATTGTGTTGTAATATTCCGACTATGACATAGAAAAATTGTAATTCATTCTCAAATCGATAAACATCGTCTTCGTATGTACGAAGATAAAATTTATTGTATGGTCTAAAAAAATCGTCGTGATGCTCGTACATTTATATCAATGAATACGAAAGTATAAAACTCATATATGAGTTTATTTCATATTTATACTACACTGTATCCCTCCTAGCTATGTATTAAATCCATCTTCACTATGTATGTTTAGCTTTTTTCATACTCCATCTAGTCCTATCCAAGACTAGTAGAAAATTCAGTTTAGAAAACGTTATTATCAAAAGTCGTTCATGCAAGTTTCCTTTCGAAATTATGATCTCATTCAATGACGAAAACTAATTAGGGTGTGTAGTCTAGAATGCTTCAGTTATGAACATAAACATCACCATGCTACGACTGAATGCTCCTTTCATAGAATCTCTTTAGTCGAGCGCGAATATAAAACGTATAATTATACCAGTGACAGCTATTGTACTATCCAAATTGCACGACCTTAAAAAGAGATTAAATCTACGAGTACAATATGTGAATAAACTTCGTTGACCCAGAATATTGCTTGCTAAAACGTGTAGATATTGTACTATAGTACTACTAATTATGCTTGGTACTCAGTTTATGGTGAACTATAAAATTTTAAAACGCTTCTGAAAGTCATAATGAAAGATGATTTAATTTTTATAAAGAATGTTAGTATTCCAGAATTCAGTTTGTTTAAAGAACTATTTTCCATTTTTTCTCTTGGTTTGCTAGGATCTTAGAACATGCGTTGAATGGGAAGTAAGAATGAAGGAGAAGCGGTGGTTATCCACCAGACAATTTGGAAGTGGAATACAAACTTATTGATTATTATACCATTTCAAAAAAATAGACTACATGAGTAACATCTTGACAAGCTTTGACTGCCTTTCAAAGTGAATACTACAATACAATATTTATATGATGTACTGTACTGTATCCCCTTGTGGTACATAGGGCTTTTCATTTACCGTCATACTTCCTAATGTCAATGATAAAAAATGCAACCTTCAGGACAAACCAAATCTTTTTTCAAAGTTTTGATTGCTGATATTCTCGAAAATAAAATAGAGAAATGCTTTGTCATAAAAGAAACCAAAAAGCGAACTAGTGGTAAGTGTAGTGCTACTCAAAACAGTTGGCTAGTTGCGCAGGTCACTTAAATATGCTCTCACAAAAATTCAAATTAGAAAAAAAAGGAATCTTCACAACAACAAATATACGAAAATAATCGTAGAAAGAGATAAAAAAATGGAAGAGGATGTACATACACCCATGCATTTTCATTCTCTTACTCTCTCTGCGCATATGGCCGTCAAACAACTGTTTTGAATATCACTATATTTATGGTTCAACGACAATCGAATTCTTGTTAAAAAGGTTGAGAGGGTGAAAGGTAATTTCAATCAAATCTTTTGCTGGGCTCGCACTTACACATATTTATAAGCTATTGAAATGAATGATGAATTCAATTTAGATGAAAACTTTTCTGCACATAACGTCATTGATACTACTATAACTACTAAAATGTTTTTAGAGAAAGTTCCTATTACTTAAGGTGCCTGTTCACATTGGCGCGGGCAGGAAGATTGTCCGAAAGAGAGGGAATACTTTTTATTGAAGTGGGAAGAAGAAGGGTTACTTCCACCGAGAATCCATTTGTCCGCTTTCACACGTCGCAAGTGTGTAATGCGCATGTTCTGGTTATTTTCTTTTGAATTGTCATTCAGTGATGCGAGCAACTCTACATGAAGACTTTCCCCTTCTTTGAGTTTGCATGTTATTTGACAGTTCTCTTTCATTTCATCTTTGGCGCTCAGTCTTTCATAATTGAAAATGAGCCCCCTTGTTAATTCTTTGGTCCATTTCAGTTCATCCGCCATACTGAAATGTTGTGCTCGTAACACAGCGAAAGAAGTAATGAAGCAAATGCGAAAAAGAAAGAAGAAGGAAAAAAAGAAATGTCAAAAAATTGCAATGAAATTGCTACCCACATGCAGTGGGAATTTGGTTAATTGGGTATTTTTTGTTTCATTATTTCTCTCTTTTGCACTCATTTGAATCTTTCGAAACTTGCGACGTATGAAAGCGGACTTTCTAAAGTGGATTCTCGGGTGAAACACATAGTTTTTTTCCATATGTTATAAGAGTTTCAAGCAATGAAAAAAAATACTGGGAATTATATCTCGAATCACTCTGAGTGAAGAAAAACTCTCCGTCCTATTCGGACTCCCACCCCTGGAGAGCAAACATAGAAACCAAACACACCTGAGTTTCAAACCACTACAAAAACAATTTTCCTTTCTCCTCCTTCTATCTTTCCGCCCGCGCCCTGGCAACAGTAAAAGGGTATCTAACCCCTTAGGCGCACGTAAATTATAAAAAAAAAAAAAAAAAATATCGTTCCATTTCTGACATATTTTTTCATTTTAGTTTTGATCGTCGATGGGAAAGGAAGTGTGAAGAATAGGAAAAAAGGTATGTTTCAGGCCAGCTGCGCAAATTTAAAAATTAAAAATGCTCCGATTCTATTGTTCCACTTGTCAAAAAGTCTTTCAACCCCATGACAATGTGAACACGACGTTCATGGTGAGGACTTTCATCCAGTCGCCAATGTAAACAGGCACAAACAAATTCTTTACTGTTCACCAAAATATCAGAAAATTAAGAGAAAACTTTGCAACTCTTGTTACTCACTTAGATTCTTTTATGTGCATTCCCGATATAGTATTTGTGTCTGATATTTGGATCTACGGTTTTGAGAAGAGCGATTGTATTGTGATATTCGTTTGAATGTGACCAGCGTCATCTATGTTTGAATAATAGAAGATTTTCATATTTGAACGGCAGAAGACTGAATCATTACAGAATGGAGAATGGAAACTTTTAGCAAATATTCTATAATAGTAAAATGGCAAGGATAGTACAGAACGTTCTCGATAGATGACAGTAGTATAAATATCAGCGTCCCACTAGAAGTGCAGGTCAGTTCTAAAGTGGAATTCGAAATGTAAATTACGAGTAGTGATAAAGTAGTTTAAGCAAAAGATAAAGAAAAATAAAAGTGTTTGGGAAAAGCGATTGAAGTCTAAATTGTAATTGCATAGAAAAAAGCGATCGTATAGAAAGGAATAACTTCTATCATTTGTACCCACACAAACATTTTGCAATATATTTATTGTTGTGCTATTTGTAAAATAATTTTCTCTTGAAAAATGAGAAATCTAAAAATTGAATCATGGTTGGAGACTTTAATATAAATGTATTAGAATGTAGTTGGACAATTTTCAATTACTTAGCATTATTTGCAACACATGGTCTAGTAAGGATTATTAGTGAGTCCATCAGCACTGTATGGGGTAGATGTAACTGCGTAACAGTAACTCCGAAAGGTGTGTTCTTGATCTAATGATTAGTGATCACTCTATGACTGGATTTTTAATTAACGTTTTAAAAAGCAAAAGCAAAAATAATTGCAAATCCTCAAACGAGGGAAATATTATTAATTCTAATATTCTGACAAATAACCTGCTGTATGTGTGCGGGAAAGAGGTTTATTCTTGTAGAGATGCTGAGACTGTACGATATTTCGTTGCTCCCTAAGGAAGCACACTTCTAGTGGCACCTTTTCATTGCCTTTGTAAAATATAATAAAGAGACTTAAGACGTGGATCTCTGCATACTAAACACAAAGTCAGTAGTAAAAACAGTTGGACATCCCTGTCATTACTCTGTTTCACTGTTCCTCCAAATGTCATTCCTTCCATTCTTTCTCTTTTTATTCTTTTTTTCTGTTATTAATGCGAAGATGCAGTTTTCGCTTTTAATAATAAGCAATAAAAGCGTAATCATTATTGTTCTATAAGAATTCTTCCGCGTTTTTTTTAAAGGGCATTTTACCATCAACGTGCTCAACAGGTTATGGGTCCAGCTAGTTTAATTTGAAACAAAGTTCAACTTGAATTTTGCGATACCACGTGTTTTGTACATAATACATATGCATAATGGCACAAGCAAATAATTCGATTTCACCCAGACCGGAAATATTGACTAAAGAGAACTACGATACATGGTGTCTTCAAGTGGAAGTTTAAGCATACCTAGACCACCGGAGCCGACAGGAACTGATGGTGCGAAGATGGAGAAGGCATGGTCAGCTTGGCAACGTGAAGATAAGAAAGCGAAAGCTGATCTTATTTTGTCTATCAGTCCATCGGAGCTCAAACAAATACGTGGATGTGAAACTTCTCAAGGTATTTGGAAGAAACTCAAATCCAGATATGCGTCGTCAGGTCCAATCAGAAAAGTAACATTACTAAAATAGCTCACACTTCAGAAGATGAATGACGTTGTCGATAAACTAGAAGCAATGGATGTTAAAATTCACAAGCATGTATAATACTTTTGTATAGCTTGACAAAATCTTTTGAAAATTTTCGTCGCGCTATTGAAACACAAGATATTTTAACCGATGCTGAAAGTAAAAATACTTGCTGAAGCGGAGGCCTGTAAGCAAAAATCTAAGGGGTCTGAGTCTGGGGCGACGGTTGCAACAACAAATTTTACTTCTAAGTCAATAAGGTTATTGCTGGAAAGAAAAAGTTACCATTTCGGTGCAGCAAGTGCAACAAACTTGGACATAAGTCTGCTGATTGTCGTGAACAATAAAACGTCAACCTCTTCAGCGTGGCAACAGTGTAAAAGATTCTTTTTATGTTATGTCAGATGGTCATGAATATGTCACGAGTACGGGACTCATAGATTTAAAACATAGCTCGTGTCTAGACAGTGATTGCACATCCCACTTGTGCCGGAAAGAACAAAACTTTGCAACGGTTTTGAAAATACACTATTAGTTCCTGCACAAACCTTCTTTCAGTTGCCAAAATAACTGACATGGATTGCTAAGTAACCTTTAAGCGTCATAGCGCTCGTCGATGACGAGGATGGTAACGTCAAATCTGCGTCATACGTCATAGCTTTTCCAGCTGAAATCACAGAAAACACTAACAAATTAAACTTCCTATGGAGCAGAGTTTCAGATCTGCGCCAAATACAAGTTATTTACAACAAATAAAATTGGTTCCAATAAACTAAGGCAGCCGTGTTCGATGTAGAAGGTAAAAGAAAACGTGTTGTTAGCTTCAATCGCTTGGAGTTGTATATTATACGAGTATGTATGTATTTATATTTCACAATAGGTACGCGCTTGTTCTGTTAAGATTGTATTACGTATGTATGTCAGAGTATGTTTTTTTTTGTGCACAGATTTGTTTTTGGATAATTTTAGAATTGTGCTTTAATTTTGAGAATTTGGAAAACCTAGTCAGTGTTAAAATAATATGTAAATAGATTGTCTCCCTTTTGTAATTGTTTATTTCTAAAGTGTAAAAAAAAAGTTCCTGTATACAACTGAGTCAAGTTGGTTAAAAAATATTTTCAAAAAAAGCGTTGCCTTGTGGTCGGGACTCAGAAATGTATTCCAGAAAGAAAAAGCTATCAGGTAGTAAGTGTAGGAAGGGTATTGAGGCAGACAATACAAATCAGGAGCTGCAGTTCAGTAAATACCTTGCTGTGCGTCCTTCAACATCGGTAAGTCTAAGTTCCAGTAATTTATTGCCTACAGAAAATATTGCAGTTCAGGCAGAATCAGCCTTACATGTGTTATATGATGTTGAAAAAAGTAGCGCAATTAATGTTTTACCAGCATTTGAAGAGCCTAAATTATGGCCAAATTTAAGTGATCAAGTTATTCAATTATTAGTGGAACATAGTCCTGTTCAAGTAGAAAATTTTGATTTCTCTGTAACTAAAAGCAGGAAGTTTAGTACCCGTTTTTACCAAAGAGATTTAAAAAGTGTTGAGAAAACATCAAGGGCATGGTTAGTTTACTCGAAATCTTAGGACTCTGTCTTTTGGTTCTGTTGTCTCTTATTTTTGCTAGGAGTGTCGCTTTGTCCAGCGCAGGCTATAGTGACTGCAGTCACTTGTCAAGGGCTATTCAAGACCATGAGACAAGTCCCTTATATATGACAACTTTTCGGGTTTGAAGAGATTTAGGTTTAGGTCTGCAAAAAGGCAAAACAATAGACTCGGAAAGCAAAACCAGATGGCCAAGGAAACTGAGCATTGGAAAATGAGATATGTATTGACAAATCTGACTTCGAAGCTGGGAGCCGACTTGTACCAGGAATGGCAGAAAAAGAAACACGATGTGATGTGATGGCGAATATGCGCCAAGAAGAGAACGTCTGGAATCAATGGTGGTTCCCGTCGTCATCACCCGCGACGGGGCAGCAGGAATTGTTTGACGAGCTTGGTCGAGAAAGAGATCTTGAAGTACTCATGTTGCAGTGGACAAATGTTGTTGTACGACGGGAGGATTCTATGCGAACTTCACCAATATTGTCGAGTGTTAACAAAAATAAGCCGCATATATTAACAAATGTTTACATCGTCAAAAATTTTGATCTCCGCACTCAGTCATACGATGTAGTCAAGTAAAAAGGTTAGAAGCGAAATCTTCGAGGTCTTACCCTGGACGATCTGGTGAGTATAAAACCTAAAATGTTGATTGGTCTGGATGGGTCTAAGTTTACCTTAGGTCGCAGTCAACTTCGTGGTTGGATTGTGTATGGAAATTATAAATCGGTTCGAGCTCCACATGTGGCGTGCGTTCATCAAGTCTTTAAACCTACTATGAATACTAAGTCCCTGTTCCACGACGTTATAAAAGAAGAAGATGAATTAACATACGAATGAATGTACATGAATTGGTTAAACTTGACTTTACTACATAGGAATTTGACGTGATGGCACCAAGCGTTGGTGAGTCGAGACCTCAATAGAGTGAAATATACTCGTATTATGGAGCGGTTCATGAAAATAGTCGGTCGACAATATTAAGTTGGTGGGACGCTGATGAGGTCAAACTTCGCATGTTTTCCCATGGCACTTTAACGCCTTATTGGTCTGGAGGAATCACTTCGAAAGCAATCCTACTTATTGGAATGGGAAAACAAATATATGCGCGAATTATTGTTGACAGAGGAATTACTAAATGGAATGGTCCGCATCTGGTATGAGCCAACAATTATTGTTGTAAATCCAAACAACGTTCCCCCATTGTGTCGCTGATGTGGCTGCAAAAGTAAACGGTGTGCCGCTCAACACTCATTTATTGAAGAGGCCGGAAATCTTCTGCCGCTGTGAATGCTGACCTTAAAAGATGTTCCATCGAATTGGGATCAGAGAAGAAAACCATCAATGCCAATGAATTCTTTGTAAGGATTGGAACAGTTCGCGTAAGCTCATTGTGTATATCGCGCAAGTGATGATGTTCGATCCCAGTTCTTCAAAACCTACCATTCAAATCTATTCAAAGCAGAGTTTCCAGAGACAGTATATAGGTTAACTAAGAGAACCTACGTGGACTAATTTAATATTCACAATACACATGAAGAGGAAGTTTCAGCTACCAGTGTCTGAACTTTGACCTCGTCAGTGTGTAGTCAAACAATCATGATCTAATTAGCAAAATGCCGAAAAGTCATGTCAGTAACAAACTAGTCAGTATCGATTTTAATGAATGCATCGTCCGTCTCTTTTTCATACAAGCTTGTGGAGATAATGTTAGTTTTTAAAAACTGGCTTAAAAGCCAGTAACTCGGAACGCGTGTAACATATGCTTCTAGATACAACGTTTCAAGAACTTCTTTGGGTAGAGGCAATAAATACTGCGCTTTACTTGCGTAACCGATCGCCGACAAAGATTTTGGGAAATTCAGCACCATATAAAGCATGGTAAGGTGAAAAACCATTCGTATCACATTTGCAAGTTTATCGTTTCAAATAAAGTGTCACGACAATCTAAATTTTCCGCCAAGGGTAAGGAGTTATTTATGGTGGGTGAAATTGAAATAAGTCGAAAGCACACCGCCTGTATTACAAAAAGCGCAGAACGGTGTTAATAGCGAGAGAAGTAAGATTTGACAATTTCTCAAATTTAATTATGAAAACCAATGATGAGAATATAATTTTACCAAAAACATATTCTCCATTTTCGGATGATGATGCTTTTAACGTGCTATTGGCGCTAAGGTATCTACAATTGGTGGCAAAGAATGAGATTATGTTGATAGAATATTCATTAGCAGAAGATGCTGTTGTTGATTCCGGTGATATGAATGTGTTGCCGTATTTTATGCCAACCCCATTGATGTTCGGATGAAGCCGGTACGTTCGCATTTTACAAGTTTTATGTGTGATGGCTCTCACTGTGGAGTAGGATATGACATAACCGCTTTCGGGAATTGAAAGTCTGCAATATTATCGGAATACTTAGTCAAAAATTAGATTTTCGAACTTGTGGACATGTCGAGCAATCGACGTTTGTTGGCAAAAGTTAGATTTCACTGAAATTTTTTCACCTACCGTTTGATATTCGTCAATGCGAATGTTTTATTGGCAGCAGAATACAATTTAATCGTTCTTCAGATAGATGTTTCATCGTCTTATCTTAATGGAAGACGGCAAGAAAAAGTGTTCATACTTACGAGTATATGTTTAAACCCGATAATTTCATTGATGAAGGCAACAGAAACAAGGTGTGCTGATTGATAAAATCGCGGTTGAAGCAATCTGAAAGTAATTGGAACGCGGAGTTCGATAGTTTCGCCATAAAAATCGAATTCCAAAAATGCAACAGAGACGCATGTGTTTATGTGCTCAGGAAGCAAGAGGAGACAGTCATCATAGCCGTCTATGTTGATCACATTTTGTTTTCGTGGTCTAACTATAAGTTAAAGCACCAAACTAGCCTATGTACAGTTTGAAGGGGTAGATAAATGTCTAATCGACCATTTCCTTGGTATGGAGATCACCAGACAATGACGTGGAATACGCATTTCAGAAAAACAACTTATTCGGGACCTTGTCGATGATATTGGAATGAGGAAATGCAGAAACACTACAACACTACTAGAGCCGGGAACAACATCTGTCAAGTACGATGACTGTTTTCAATGTGCGAAAGTTAACCCGAAGCAGCTCCAGTCATTGATAAGTTCTTTAACTTACATGCTTAAACATGTGTACCCGCCCCGATATAATGGATCAGATGAGATCTTACATTTTTATTGATATTTTTATGTATGCCACGACTAACTTCCGTATTCGGCACCATGACACTACCCACTAGATGACTTAACATCAACACGAATTGCTCTCTATGTCTCCTTAATTGAATCAAGGTTTTTCACTCAATCCTCAATCTTTAGATTATGTTCCTGACCCTAGCCTCGAACTTTGGTCAATATCCTGTCACCATAATGTGAACTTGCCATAAGATTGTTTTTACTTTTAGGAGTAAGAAAGAGGCCTAAACTACAATATATTTTCGTGCTATGTTCATTTATTTGCCATTGCTTAAAAGAAGTTTCTGCCAGTTTCAGGGGACTGAATACCGTGTTCCAATTATCTAACTTCGCTTACTCCTACGATGTGCAGCTTATACCACAGGCATTTCCACTTGAATCATTTGTTCGAATTTAGAATTGTTCCGTTGCCCAGCATACGCTTTACGTCTCAAAATCCAATCGCTATCAGTTTTTTTTCAGTTTTTTTTTCAGTTTTTATGCATTTTTATTTTTATAACTTAAACTACTCTTATATGCTAAACAAAAAACGCTTAACTAACTTAAAAATAATCTTATTGTAACTTACACTTAATTAAACATAATACTTTATCTATGTCTTTCGACGAATCTTGCTGTCTAATTTTATTTGTATTTTTACATTCATTACAACTAAGAAAATGAGTTTTAATTGAAAAAACTTTGTGTCTGTACTCTTTTTTTTATCTATAAAAACTTAAAACTAAAAACTTATAGACTACCTAAAAATAAATCTTAATCTACTTAACCTACTTACCTCTAATACATACACATACACACATATATATATATCCATAATACTTATATACTTTATATATAAGTATATATATATATATATATTATTTTTTTTGTGCTTTTGTATATTTTTTTTCTTAAAACTTAACTTAAAACTATGTAAGCCGGCCATGGCTAAAAAAAATTAATCTGGCTAACTTTGCTTCACGTGAAGCTACATATCACTGGAGGAGTTCGACGACGAAGCATCCTCCCCTTCAACAAGCCACCAAAAGTGTTGGTGCTGCCGTGCAACATCCCTCATGTCGCGACTCCCTACCGCCCTACCGCCCTACTGAACCGGAGACGTTCCGCACTGCCGTGTGCGACGTCTCTGTCGTAGTTAAGTCGCCTGTCCGCAGCTGTTCGAGCGACGTGGAAGATTAGCAGCACCGTCAATCTGTCCTGGATCAGACCTTTATTATCTAGATAGACGCTTCTGGAGGAATAAAGCCGTCAAAGCGAACTCTCTCGTGATACATATAATTGGGGTAGTAAGCCCCGGTGATCAGGTTGTTCGATGAGGTCATTGCTCTTGCAACGTGCCTTCGAGTCAACTTAATCACGAAATTGTCCACTCTTATTAGGTTCGCCCTATTGTATAAGACCTCATTAGGATAGAATTTTATGTACTGAGACTCTGGTGTTCTGTATAGGCGAAGACAAGTCCTAAGACAAGCCCTCTCAAACACCCGAATCTTTTCCAATAAACTTGGTCTCACGTTGAACCACACGGGATATCCAAATACAAGCATGGGCCTGATAAGGGCCATGTAGCAGATTACCTTCACCCTCGCATCGAGTTGGCTGTTATAAAATAGTCTCTTTGTAAGGGCAAAAGCATCTTTGGCTCTGGCCGGAGCAACATCTATATGTTTGTTAAAATACAGAAATTGATCTAGACAGATCCTAAGGTATCTGACTACATTTCGACAAGCAAGTGGCTTCCCGTGCTGTCCCACGATCGAGAACTTTCGCTAATTCTTTCTGGTATCACTAGAGGCCCCAGACAAAGGCGTCCTAAACAGAATGGTTTCCGACTTCTGAAACTTGATTTTCAACTTCCAGTCATCGCAATATCGCTTAATTTTGTCGAAGTCACGTTGCAAAAGCATATTAATGACCTCAATCTTTGGACCTGATTTGTACGCGATTAATCGGTATCAGTGGTCGATAGCTAATGGTCATCAATACAGCATTCATTCGTATCCAAAAAACGTTTCGGCGTTTCGGAGCAAATAAATTTTTCTCGGCTGTGGCTGGGCCCACCAACACTTGTCGTGATCCTATTCGTGCACATAAACTTTGTAATTTTTTCTGAAACTCTCACGAGGCACCACGTGGGCGTATTGAAATAGGTAGGAGCTGTTGTATATATTGATCTAACGAAGATTCGGAAGAGGATATCCGTAATAGTCCAAGCCATTAAAAGGACGTTCAAAGCCGAATGGCTACAATGGCAAGAGACCTCCAGTAGCTTTTTCGACAAAGTTCCCTTTAGCATCTCAAGGAATTCTGAATCGAACGTAGAAAAACAATGGCTGTACTGCCAAAGAGCAATCAGAGAATCCATCGCTGATGAACTGGGTTTCAACCCGCTCTAACAATGAAACCACTGTTTAAAGCAGCAGATGATGACTGGATACGGAGCATACATCAACTCACCTCTAAAATCTTGGTTGACGAAAGTATGCACAACAAATGGAAACTCAATATTGTTTGTCCGATCCTAAAAATAAGAGGTCCCATGAACTATGCCAACTACAGAGAAATAAGTCTATTCTACATAGCATATAAAATTCTGCCTGCCATATTATGTGAATGCCTAAGACAGTTCGTATATTACCCTATCAGTGTTTTTTTTTTTGAATCAAAAAAAACCCAGGAGTGCTTAATCGATAAACACTAGTTTTTTTTCGATTTCAAAGTCGCATACTGGTATGAAATCATCTATTGAGATGAACTATACAGAGCCATGTCTAGTTCTGGCATCTCTGTCAAGCTAATTCGACTATGCAGGATTGCAGTAGAGACAAAACTGGGACCCGCAATGTCCGAAAAGGACTTAAACAATACAATGCGTCGTCAAGTGAAATTTTTTCAACATCGTTCTAGAAAGAATTGTGCGAAACACACAAATCAACCCCAGAGAAACCAACTTTCAAAAGTCTATTCGGTTACTCGCTTCCACCGACGACATTGACATAATAGGAAGAATACAGCGAACTGTCAATGGAGCGACTACTGAGGCAGAAGCGGCAAAGATGAGTTTAGAGTTCATAGAAGGAAAAACAAAGTACATATATACTGTTAACACAGAGGGACATACAACATCGACGCCCAGGGCAAAACGTCACGATATCCAGGTACAACTTTCAGATTTTTTTCTTCTATCGAAATAGAGCACTCAAATAAAGAACTAGTCTCGGACTTCACCTACCTCGGCTCCGCTATCAACTCCAACAGCAACACTAGCCTCGAAGTCTTGTGAAGAACCACTCTTGCTAATTGCTACTTCTTTTGACCTAGAAAGCAATAAAGTATGATCTTAAAGTCCACTTCAGAGCACACCAACAGGCTTTATGGCACTGAACATCTCAGTCCGGCTTTACTTCGACACTGACGAAATCGTATGAGAATTCTCTCGCACGCTTCGAATGAAGAGTTCTTCCAGCAATTTTCGGTAATATTTGCATCAATTGAGAAGAGAGGAAACGTTTCAGCAGCCAACTGCTCACATAACACGGATAAGATGACTGGTTCACCTTGAACACATGCACAGTGCAGGACAAACCAGCATTGCCCAATGTTATTTCCACATAGGTCACTATTATTCATTCACCATCCCAACGTAAAGGAAACTCTATACCAATTCAGTGTTTCTTTTGTTTCTATGTCACAAAATCATGGAATTTGAGATGGATAAGAATCTTCTCGATAGTTTTAAACGGAAGATTATTCTTGTTACTTTTGATCTATGATATGATGATGAGAAAGCTTTAGGATATACACTTGCATTGTCTGTCAGCTACTACTACCTTTAATCAAAATTAATTCATAATGCATCAAACCAGCTGATCAATGCCTCTTTGTTGAAAAGTTTAGCAAATTAGGAAGCCACTATGGCAAAAAATCTTGAAAACAACCAGTGGTTGCTAAGGTTTACATAAAATCCGCTACGCTTACCACCATTTGGAACCAGGACACCGTGAAATCAAGCCAAATATATTTGCTTAAATTTAAGTCACTTTGAAATTAAGCTTACCTTAACCAAACATTGCTCAAATGAGCGGTATCAAATCTCTCACCACATGGAATATGCTAGATTAGTACAAACATTTCAAACCAGTTAATTAGTGTCTGTAAAGGTGTGAACAGATTTCATCAAGTGAATCTCACCATATTCGTATCTCTACTATTGTACTTGTATTAATTCTACTATTTGTCAATGATGAACAAAAGCACAACAGTTCGAACAAAGGGAGAGGTCAGTAAGCATGACGTGATGAAAATTGCTTGGATAATGTACAACCGCAATTAGGTACTAGTATAGAATCTGGTGCAGCCATATAACTTTCACACAACTGTCCAACAATGACAAGATACCGAATTTTACAAGCGTAAATTTGTTTCTTCGAAAGCTAACACCCATTGTGCACACACGGTTCGAGAATTACAGGGAGTAAGTGTAAGTTCTTATTCGCACAATGCTAGCACAATTCTCATCGCAATTTGTCTGGCTTTATGGAATTTGTCTAGAATGACAAAGCGTTTTGTCGCCTGCAGTTAGAAGTGGATACCTCTTTAAGTGAATGCCTGCATTGCCACTGGACGCACAAACTTCTTTTATGTATGACCACGCCCAAGTCCAAACTCCAGGCAACTTTAGTTCATTTTCATCATCTCTCTCACGAGTGGTGCCACCTTCAATTGTTCTCATTGTTTTATTGTATTTCATTTCTTCTTTTTCGTGATGTTCTTTCTTTTCTTTTGCTGACCTTTCTATGGTTGCAATAAATTTAGTTAGTGTAATAGAAAACGTTGGTAGCCATCGTCATCCATTGTGTTACTTTATCCGCATGTATCCTTCCAGGTGGGATAGTAAAGAGAAATTTTCACCCATATATGTATATATTGCTCTAGTATTTCAGTAAAACACTTTTATATATAGTCCTCGCAACACTTGAACGTCCGAGTACGAATATGTACAATGGAAAAAAAAACAATTTGCTAAATTAGTTTTACATAGGAAATAAGAATATGACAAGAATAAGAGGAAAATTAACGAAAAAAAAAAAACAGGAGGCTAAAAACAGGAGCTATGGTTACTTCCTGGTTCGACATTCATGGAGAATGAGCGTCGAATATAACAATTCACCCCGAAACCGAACCAGACTTGACCGGTACCTATTACTTGTGTCTGACGATAATAGCCGAGGTGGAGATCATACGGTCATGGCAATATTTAAGCCAAATTCTATCCGAAGTATTGTGAAAACTTTTCCCACAATGAACTTTTGTTTGCGAGAAGTTGACTCATTTAAGTACCGTCAGAATGTTGAGCAAATTTTCAGGTATTACCTTTTTTTTTCTTCTTTTTTTTAAGATAGGAAAAATACACTAAGGGTGATTGTTTAAAACCATTAAAACAGAAGGTCGACTTTTGGCAAAATAAACAACGAGTTTTCTTTTTTAAATTTTGGAGTACTTTCCAAAGAATTATATTGGCTTTGTTTTTTGTTTTGGTTACATTGACATTGACGCATCTGGTTCGAAAAAAAATTGAGAATTAATTGAGCTTTCTTTGACGTCATCTTTAATGTAAACAAATGTACACAAAAATATGTACTGAAAAAAAAGCAGAAGAGATTTATTAAAATACAATAATTCAGCAAGCTAACTTTTAAGAACTCATGTCATATAGAGCTGTATCTTTAGAGGAAATCAGTAAAATGCTGACTATCCTTAACTTGGACTGGGTTAGCAGCACATTAATCAAGTTCGTAGCGTAGTGCTTGCCTTAGCTCTCCGGTAATTGAAGGAGTAAATCCTTACTCCGGATCATGAAACGCTAAATCAAACTGATCATATTGCGATCGACGTAAGACCTTCCGTCAGTTTCTGGATCTGAATATTCCGGGCAGTTAACACTAATTTGGATCACCACCTTGCCGCAGCCAAGGTACGAATGCGTATTTCTCAAGCGCCACAACAAAGAAGAACTACAGTGAGAAGATATAAAGTAGAAAAGCTGCAATCGCATGACGCCCCCAGAGTCTTTGCACAATGTGTATCCAGAAATATCTCAACAACTCGTATGCTGCCTGCATCAAGTACGGAAGATCAGTTGCAACGCTGCCAACGTCCTATTAGAGATGACTTAACTGATGTGCTGGACAATCGACCACCATCAAGAAATCCCTGGTTAGATAAAGAATGCCGCCAAGCACATTCAGCTAAAAAATAAGGATACAAAGTGACATTGCAACGAAGGGCGAGATCTGCTCGTAAGCGGTACGAGCAGAAGCGATGGGAAGGATATCCACTTCTCCAGATTAAGAAAAAAGAGCTCGAGAAGCACACGATTGAAGATATTGAGAGTCTGTACTCCAGCAATAACGTACGGAAGTTTTGACAACAAGTAAGTAGATCGTCTCAAGGCAACAAGACCCATACAGAAACCTGTAGAAGCAGGAAACCACTAAACCTGACCCTAGTAGAGTCGCAGTTCGTGCTGAGAATATGGAAAAACTTTGCTTGCGGGCTGCGTAATAAAGCCCAATATCGCGACGGTGAGCAGAATAACCCATTCAACTTGGACTATGATAGCCAAATTTTCATCCACCTGACCAAAGCTTAGTAAGGATAGCAATATCAAAGATGAAATCTAAAAAATCTCCTGGGTCTAATTGCCTACCAGTCGAGGTATTATACTTAAAGCTGCTGGAAGTGAATTTGTAGAGAGCAAACTAATTTCCCAGAGCGCTGTTATGATTATTTGGGCATCGTACTATAAATAATGGTGAAGAAATCGCAATTTTCCAAGACATTACAGTCGACTGCTTTAAACGCGAGGTAGTAAGGGACTTTGTCAATGTTGGCTATGGTCTCAATTCTGCCAACAACACTTCAGCAGAAACAAAACAAAGAAACCCTCTGACCAATCGCTCTCTTTTTTTGGATTAAAAACGCAATTGGGTAGTAAGGCCTTATAACTAAGGGGACTCTATATAAAATCTTTATGATCAAGAAGGACTTTATGGTGTTGAAACATGGACAAGATATCCTCGGTAGTTTTGACAGAAAAATCCTACGTTGAATATTCGGTCCCACTTATATTGACTGGTTTTAGAGGAGAAGATTTAACGACGAAGTATGCAAGCTGTACAACGATATCCACCTAGTCAGAAAACTGCACATCAGTGGATGGATAAGATATGTACAGGGCACCAATACTCCGGCCCGAAGAGTCTTCGAATCTAAATCGGAGCGACAACGCAGTAAACGAAAACCCCACCTTACGAGTAGGTGGCGCTTAAAAGTAGAAGGGAATCTCAACCGCTTTAATGTGCGCAACTACAAGCAGTTAGCTAACGACAAGGGATAACTAAAGAGGTTTATTAATTGAGATCCAGGTTCTCTCTGAACTGTAGCACCACCTAAATAAGTTGTATATTTAGAAGTCTAATGCAGTGAAAATCTAGTGAAGTTTACCATTAACCCTTTATATCTGACGGAAATATGCTTCTGACATAGAAAAATCACAATATCCTGAAAGGAATGACTCAGCGTCACTGTTGCAGATACTTTAAAGGTATTTGGAGCTGATGCCATTAAGGATAACTCAGTTGATTGAGCCGAGTAAAAAGAGGATGAAGGGAGATCAAGTTTGAGACTAAAAGTGCTCTGGTTAAAATCAAAAACGGGGAGGTTTGAGTTGACCTTACATCGTAAATTACGAGGGCTAGTGTTAAAGGAAATAGAATTGTATAAGAGACGCGATCCACAGAAGCAGAGAGCCGTCGATAAATGAAGAGCATGTCAGATACGTTTCTGGATTTTTCGAGGATATTCGGGTTAAGAAGTTTGAGGCGGTCACGATAGGGAGGTAAAGTAAAACGGACATATAGAGTAGTCCTCTAAGAGCAAATCGAAGGAAACGAAGTTGAACGTTTTCGATTCGGAATATATGAACTAATTGAAAGAGGGACCACACTTGGCTGTTATATTCGAGAATGTTGCTAAGGGATTGTGTATAGGTTGGCCATGCTGAAAATAAAGTCGAGGATGAGATTGATTGGATTTACGTGACAAAGTCATGGATTGACATTTGGAGACATCAAACTATAAGAAATTTTTAAGACACCGCCAGTCTCCGTCTTACTTTCATCGAGTAAGTTTCGTGGAGATTATCACAGCGAATTGTTTTTTCCTTTATCTTATCATTTATTTTTCACGGCTGTTTTCGTCGCACTCGCTTTTAAGACTCAGTTGAATTGTGTTTTTTTCATTTCTCTCTCCGTTCTAAGACTACCTATAGTGCATATAGTGTTCCCCCCGAATTCGCAGGGCCCCTGAGCCAAGCATGAAAGGGAACCGGTTTAACAAGTTGTTCCCTGAAACTCCCCTTGAAACCCCACCTCCTAAACGCCTTAAACCAGTGAATTTAACTGAATATCCAAACTTACCTTCTAACATTATTAATAAAAATCCCAAATTCATATTGATCTCACCAAGTGACCCAAATAGACCCCTCACAGGTGTAAGCATATTTGTTTTAAGCAAAGCTATAGAAGGAATAAGTAAATAGTACGAACATATTTCGCAACCCCGCGATGGCAGTATTCTCATTTTAACTAAGAACAAAAGAATCGCTGAAAGATTTATTTCGGTGTCTAACCTCGCCAATCAATGTGTAGTGTCTATAAAATTCCACGAGTCTCTTAACACCTGTAAAGTAATCGTTTATGCACCATGCCTTATCAACATTCCAGAGTCTGAAATTATCTCAGAAATGCGTTAAAAAAATGTGTGTGGAGTGTACAAATTCTCTAAGTAAATAGAAGGGAAACCCCGCCCCACCGGCCTTTTGACCTATATAAACCTCCTAACACTGTAGAGATAGGATGGTATACAACAAAATTTAATAAATACATCCCAAATACAATGCGTTGCAAAAATTGTCAATTACTAGGGCATACAGCTAAAAGGTGTAAAAAGGTTTCAACATGCGAGAAATGTAATCTTCCACCATACACTCCATTGAGCTGCACACGCACAATGTGCGCCAATTGCCTCTAAACAACTCATACATCCTTCTATCCAGACTACCCAAAATATAAACAAAATAAAGAAATATTATCAACAAAAACTAAGAATAAGTGCAGTATAGCCGAAGCCAGACGCACTTATAAAATATTAAACCCTGTTCAAACAAAATCCAATATTATATCCTACGCTGATAGAGCAAAGACAGCTATTAAAAACAAACGAACAACCTCAGAAAACGTCAATAACTACAATACTCTAGTGCAAGGCCATCAAACAAGCATTAATACAAAGCCAACCGAAATTAATCACCCTGCCCAATACGTAAGTACCTTCTCAATGTTCCAATTAAATACACTTCAAAACGAAACAAAATCCTGTGTTCAATCCAGCAATCTCACTGAGATTGTTAAGTCCACAGATCCACCCTCTACCTCTACCTCTACCAAACAAAACAAAACAAACCACAAAAATCACACAAACCAAATCTAACAGCAATAAAAAATTTCAATAAAGATAATGAAAGCATACCTACACATCCTAACATAAAATCTCAAAACGACATTAGTTTATATATGAATATTTCTGACTCAGATGACAATTTATAAATTTGCAATCACTAGAAGCTCTTTTTAGTACTACGTGTCTTTTTTTAATATATTGGATTATATTACGTTGAAGAACTACGCATGCACCATTATGACGTTGAATATAGTCCAATGGAATATGAAAGGCTGCTTTAATAACTACCACGAGCTACAGCTGCTTATCGAAGAACAACAACCTTCAGTTATTTCTTTACAGGAAACCCACGTTATAAACAATCCTAACCCTTTTTGCCCTAAGCAATACGCCCCTTTTTCATAATTTAAGCCACATTACAACAGCAAAGCATGGTACTAGTTTTTTAGTCCATAAATCAATCCCACACTATTTTTCTGTTATAAACTCAACAATCGTGAACTCACATTCAAACTAACTGTAATCTCAGTTAATATTCCCCCCAATCAGCCCTTTTCTTGTTCTGATCTTGAAAATGTGGTTAATATGTTCAATACACCAGTTTTGCTGACAGGCGACTATAATGCTTGGCGCCCAGTTTGGGGTCCTTCCCGCACAAACACCCGTGGCAAAATATTTGAACAATTTTTGTATAACTCAAATTTAGCAATTCTTAATGATGGCTCTCCGACGCACTTCTCGACTCACAGTACCTTTACACATGTTGACTTAACACTTACTTCCCCAAGACTTATCCCAAATACCTCATGGACCGTTGACTCCGATCTCAAAGATCATGTATGCTAAAGAAACATCACCAAATGGTTACCCTCCAAAATTTCAATTTGACAAAGCAGGCTGGAATCTTTTTGCTAGTAAAATTGCACCCTTCCTTCACAACAAGGAAGAATCTAATAATATTAACCATGAATCGGCCTTAATCCAAAAAAGCATTAGATTTTCTGGAAACATAGCTATTCCCCAATCAAGACAAGGACAAAATATTAAACCAATCAAGCCCATTACTCCTTGGTGGAACAAAATGCTTAGTGAGTTAAGACAGGTTAAACAAGCTGCTTGGAAAACCTTTAAAAGGTATCCAAATGATTTAAACCTCATAGCATATCGCAAGGCCAAATACAAGTTTCGTAAGGAAACAAAAACAGCCAAAGCTGAAAGCTTTCAGCAATTTACTCTTAATATAAACCCAAAAGATTCGTACAAAAGACTGTGGGCCGATATAAAATTCGTTTCTGGAAATTACAGATCTCAGTCTATAAAATTGATTAAAACACCATCCACGAATTTAACTTCCCCATTTGAGATTGCCGAATATTTTGCCAGCGCTTGGGAAACTCTCTCCAATGACTTAAGCTTTAACATTCATGAAATAAACAAATTTAAAACTGTATCCCAACTTATATTATTAACCCTTCCGCTAAACATATTGAGGCAGATATAAAAAAAATGTAATTTGAAAGTTGTCTCAACTCCAGCAAGGGAAAATGACCAGGAATTGATCGCATATTATATATAATGATGAAAAACACCCAAATTGCTGTGAAGAAATGCCTGCTTAATCTGTACAACCTAATCTTTGATCGCTATATCATCTCGCAGTCGTGGAAAACAGCAAATACAGTCCCTTTGCCTAAACCTAACAAAAATTTGCACAAATTTTCTGGATATCGCCCGATTTTCCTCCCACCGTGCTTAGGCAAACTTCTAGAAAAAATTATATCAAGGAGGTTATATTGGTTTATAGAAAAAAATAATCTCGTTACCCCAAATCAGGTTGCCTTTAAGCACGGCCGTAGTGCAATCGATGCGATTTTAAATCTAGACTATTTTGTTTCTTCTGCAATATCGGAAAAAAATCATGTCTCCATATTATCTATTGATTTTGAAAGAGCATTTGATCGTGTAGGAATTCATATTGTGTTAAAACAATTGATTGAATGGAAAATCGGTCCAAAAATATTTAATTATGTAAAATCCTTTCTTTCAAAAAGAAAATTCCGCGTTAAAATCTCAAGCATCTATACCAAAATACACAACCTTAATAATGGTATTCCTCAGAGCTCACCCCTCTCCATAATTCTTTTCATGATCTCATTCAATGAACTAACACAAATAATTCAAAAACACAAAAGAATTGGGTATTCCTTGTATGCTGACAACTTAATAATAATCTCTAAACTTAAAGATCATTTTAACAAACATTTTAACAGATCTATTTATTTGGGGAATCCGTTCCGGATCCATAATATCGTCAGAAAAAAGTAAAATTCTATACATATGTAAAAAAACGAGCTGTAGTAAGTTTGTAAGTGTTCCTAGTAATAATGCAAAAATTGAAAATGTTAATTGTTTAAAAATATTACGTATAATTTTTGATTGTAAATTTAACTTTAGAGACCACTGTGTTTATGTTAAAAAGAACCTTTCCACCAGGGTTAATATGACAAAGTATCTATATTCTAAAAATAGTTTTTGCAATATTAATACTCTAATTAATGTTATACGTTCAACAATACTTTCTAAAATTGATTATCGCCTTCCGGTTTATGGAAAAACGACAAAGTCTTCACTTCAACTGATTTCATCTCCTTACCATGCCGCAATTCGAACAGCTTTAAGAGCATTTAGAATGACGCCAATAAAAAATCTTCTAATCGAGGGCGGACTACCAACAATTCCGGAGCGTTTTCAATACCTTACTGCCAACATCATACAAAAAATTAACTCATCTCTAAAGTCACGTTCTAAAAGGTTCAAGAAATATCCGTCGTCCATTTCAAATGTGCTCTATTAGCAAAATTATTCAACATTCCGATAGTTATTCAGGAGAAGAGGGGATCACTCCAACCCCCCTGGTACCTACATGAAGATAAAATATGTACCGGTCTACAAAAATACACCAAGGCAACCATAAAGCAGAATTCAAAGAAATCGCTAATAAACTTAAAACATTTAAATGGAATTTCCTCTTCACTGATGGCTCAAAAACTGAATCTGGAACATCCTTTGCAGTTGTTAATGAAGATGGAGAAACAATCTCTAAAGGCCTTCTTCCAGATTTTAGCTCTGTTTTTCTCCTAGAAGCTTTTGCAATACTGAAAGCCATTATTCAGACAAATTACAAGAAGACTGCTATTTTTACAGATAGCCTTTCAACAATTTGAAAGATCAGAAAGATCTTAGAAGAAAGATTATTCACTGTTTTGAAACTAGGAGAAAAAATTTGTGGAATAATTCCGTCCACCATTACAAATTTATTAACTCCCAAGCAGGAAAAGCGCTTTATCCAATTAATATAGCAAGTAAAATGCTGAAGATATTTATACGACTCCGGCTAGGACACACTAAAATTACGCATAGCCATATAATAGCAAAAACCCAACCACCTTTGTGCAACCTTTGACAGAAGAACGAAGTACTCACTATTAAACACCTGTTTAGTGAATGTGATAAAGTTAGTTCAACCGTTATGCATCTTTATGGCCAAACAGAACTAGTTGATATATTAAGAGTTCCTTCAGAAAAAAATATAAGAAACGTATTTAAACTTCTATCTATGCTAAAAATTGTAAATAATCTGTAAAGTATCTATAATCATTACTCGTATATACCCTTTTTCCTTTATAAACTTTAGTTTTTCAACAACCCTGGTAGATGGTTTTGTATATTGTATCTTGTAGTAATTTCAACGAGTCGAAGGCCCTAGAAGCAAGTGCTTCTTCTTTTGCATATATTGGTATTGTAATTTATTTAGATATTAATAAATGAGAAATTTTTTCGAAGGCCTTAGCAAAATATGTAGTAATAACATCGATTTCATTGCCATTCTCTAGGGCTGAAAGAGCAAAAGATACGAATTCAACTAAGTTTGTAATAGTCTATCTCCCTTTCAGAAATTCATGCTGACTGGGTGATATCCCACCTTTTGTGGACCGGGATTATGAAAGAGGTCTTCCAAACTTGTGGGAGTTCCCATTGTGTTAGGTATAGATGAAATAGGGAGGAAAGTGGGAGAGAATGATTGGAGGCACACTTTTTGAGAAATATTGCGGGGAGCGCATCTGGGCCGGGTAAAAATTCATCATTGAGATTTTGTAACTTTGTAATTGGGAAGTTACATAAAATATATCATCTCAGACATGACGGAGTTGTCTGAAAATTATTGTTTAAGAAAGAAATATTTTATGGGTCGGTAGATGATATATTATCTATCGTTTGACGAGATGGGTAAGTAAGTGACGAATTGATAAAAAGTGTCGGAAAAGCGCTGATAGAGGCAGTTATAGAGCAGAGTGAATTGGAGATAGGGTCCAAGATAGTTAGAGTACTCAGAATAAGAGAATTGATGCGAATTATTTGTTTTGTTTCGTAAAGACCGAAGTCTTCTGTTATACCCGGGAGGGGAGTAGATGATGTTTATGTCCAGAAAATGGGACGGAAAGAAAAATGGAATTAAATATTTGGCTGTAAAAAATTGAGACAGCATAATGTTAAAAATAGATTGAAAGCATCAAAAGAAGATTTGCTGAGGTAGATATTAGTTTTGTGAAAATTTACTTTATGAAAGCTGTAAAAAGAGGGAGTAGGCGAAGAAGTGGACTAGGGTGGAGCGCTATGAGAAAATAAGAGAAGATGAGGGCCGTGAAAGTTAAGGGACAAAACGTTACTGTGGATTTAATTGGATCGCTGGTCTAGTTGCTTACCGAAGTTAGAGATGCCACTTACTTGGCATAGGATTGAGTCTGTTATACGATTAATGAACAGACATTCCTTGAATGAACTAGCGTTTGACGCTATAAAAATTGAACTGAATTGAATCCACTTCAGCAGAGGTAGAATGAAATCACCAAGGATAAAGATATCGTCAATGGAATCACTTAGGTCTATAAGTGGGTCAAACGCTTTATTAGTAAATAAATAAATAAATAAATGCCACATCTAAAATTACTGAGTCTAAGTCTATGCCTAGGATGTTGAGGTCTATTTCTGCAGACCGTATTACGGTGGCGATGATCGAAATGTATTGTTAGGCTCTGCATTATTAAATTTGGTCAGTTCAAACCAAAAAATTTTTTTCGCTCAACCTGAACGAAATAATGAAAGTCATATCTTAAATTAAGTCCAACTGCTGAAGCTGGAAAACTGTTCACCATGCGGGGTATGATTTTTTTTTTTTTTTGACAGAATGCGCCAACTTGTCTGCAAGATATGTAAAAGAAAGTATGAAAAGGAGTCCCATGCATATGATTTTTGCGGATCTGAAAGAGACCCTTTAAACTGCTTTAAGTCTGTAGGTAAGTCTTAATAGCACCCTTTGATGTCCAAAAATGATTGAAGTAGAAGAAGCGAAGATGGATTAAGTGATAAATGTGGGTAGAATAAAGAACTTGCTATCAATAAGAAATGATATACAACACCAATAACACGGACAGCACGTTAAAATGCAAACAAAACAATGATATCATTATATCATCGAAGAAATCAAACAAAAAACCACCATTGCTAGTCGTGGTTTCTTTGAACTAAGAAGGCAACTGAGAAATAAGTCCTTTCCACAAACAACGAATAGAGCACTGTAAAAGACCCTTTTCATCCCATGGCGCGGAAGATTTTATCTAAAATGGAAAGTTATCTAAGGGAAAGTTGGAAAAGAAGATACAGCAACATTATGAGCTATTCAGCGCCTTGATCTGTTCATAAGGACTAGAATTCATCGGTTTCGATAGCTGTGACTTGCTCAGCGAATTAAGACCTACGCGGAGGACAACGCAGAAAGAAACGGTATCTAAATTGAAAGAGATTATCGCTTAAGGAAAAAGACTATTGGTTGAGGGCTGACCCCATTATGAATTCCAGAGCCATTTATTAAGCATTCACGATTTTATTTAGTAAACAAAATGTTCTAATAACTTCAATACATTGTTGCTACCTTAGATAATCCAAAAATCGAGATATAAAAAACATTCTATGATTAGTTAATTAATTAATTACAAAATCACCTGTCTCATCGACTCATAATGATTTTTTTACGTACTCATTTTAATGAAAATTCATTGATCTGCTCCTATGCGAGAACAAATGTTTTTATTTCAACATCAAATATATACAATTTTATAGAATACACAATATCTAATTAGAACATAGATACATGCATGTCCCGTTAATGAATGTTGATATAGCAAACATCAACCACAAACATCGATATCAACAGGGGTAAGTGTATGAGCAGCAACAACAAGAGCAGCCATCATTAAAATCAATAAATACATAATTACCCACCCACTACAGAGTTCAGTTACCATGAAAACCAACTTAACATCGATGACAGGGCAGTAGTAAATTGCATACAAGTATCTAAAATGTATTTCAGCAAAAACCAAAAATTGAAAATTCGTATAAGGATGGATATTTATGCATATGGCTTGTAGGCATTTGTTTTATTAGAAATTAAGTGTCCTCCTCCAATGCGCCATTGGAACCCAAAATTGTTGATTGCTAATCTATGTATTTAGTTATGGAAGATTTTCAGGTTTTATTTTCCATCATCTCTATATTTGCGACGGATGAAAATATCTCCAAAGTATATGAAATGTTGTTTGCCTACGCCGATGCACCAAGTTTGCACCACCATATATATAACATAGATACAAAAATTAATTGATGTGAGAATATTGTTTTTAATTGATAAATACTGACTCCATCCTTACGTTGAAAATGTGTTTGTTTGCTCACAAGGACACGCTGGCTTTTGGGTCCGCTAACCATTTTCCTCATGTTACCTCTCATAGCTGAGTGCATTTTTCTTATTGCTTATAGTGCAAAAGCGGATATGTGAAAGGAAAAAACAAAACGAAACATTGGTATTGAAAAATAAAAGAGAATAAGAGAAAATCCTTCCATGACTAGGAATGCAAGGAGAATGTAGTAAAAATTTTGACAGTGCTGTTAATGGAAATAAAACAAAAGTCTTACATTACATCATAATGGATAATGCATTAGCCGCAAAGTCCCCAAAACCACCTGTCGTTCAATGCTATCTGCAATTTCATGCTTCATAACAATCTCATACGTAGTTATATGTATTGTACTATAATAGATACGAGTACCAGTACATAAGTAGCGTGATTAAGGGACGACAAAACCGTCTCAATCCCAATGACAAAAATTTTTTCCGATTTTTGTGGTTAAGTTGGATATTCGTGCACTTTTATGATATTAAAAGAAGAGGGAATTAACCGAGTATCGATTTATTTACTTATTTATTTAAAGTACCGAAATATAATTTAAAATTACAATCCAGAGTAGAGCAGGAGCAACTAAGGCCTTGAGCTTGCTTTTTCTTATTGGTTTATACTTTTGTTTATTGATACTCAAATTATATATTACTGCTGCTATTGTTTTTTTTAAAGTTTAAAGGAATTCTTTACAGTATTAATGTTTTTTAAGTTAGGATTGGAGAGTAAGTCAGTTGGGTTAGTGTTGTGAAAGATACTTTTCCGAGTATTTTCAAACTGGGTGCAGTTGTTCAGTAGGGACAGTAAGGGCATTGCGAGGAACTATTTTTTTCTATCTATGTTAGTGTTGATGAGGAAGATTGGTGTGTCCCAATATAAGACGGATACCTTTAGATAATTTTATTTTCGTGTCGGTATTTATCTCTTTTATATTTAGGTAGTCTTTAATGTTAAGTTTTTGTTTGCTTGAATTTTTGTACCACTCAGAGGAATCATTGTTGGAGCTTGCTTTTATGTTGGATATTTAACTATTTTTTTATGTCTTGAGGGTTGAAGTTTGAAGTCGAAGTTATGAGTAGGTTAGAGGCACTTTTAGCAACTTTATCCGCAAAATCATTTCCTGGTACTTGAACGTGGCCGGAGACCCATAAAAATTTCATGTTTGGATGATGCTCAGAGAAAATATACTCGCATCTTACCAGGTTTGGGTAATAGTTATTATTGGTTGCGTTGGCTATGGCTTCTAATGCTGACAGTGAGCCAGTACAGACCGCGTGTTTTCTCCGTAACATTTTTATATTGTTTGCGGCGGTAAATATTGCAATTATTTCTGCAGAGAAGACCGAGCTATAACTTAGTAGGATGGAGTGTTGGATTATTCTATTTCAAGATGTGACGCTGAAGGTGGTGTGCTTGTTTTTGAACCGTCGCACAGTGTGACAATTCGCCTATTTAGCGGGATTTAATTAAAAATTCGGCTTACACAAATGTAAACAAAAACCGGGTTTTCTCTCATTTAACGACTGTGAATAAAGTTTTATGTTAGAAGAATGTGCAACAAATAAAAAATGATCTCAAAGTTCAAGTTGTGCACAATTATTCATAAAAAGGTCAGATTTGAGAGCAACAGTTTCAGTTTTTTTTTCAAGTGGTTCGCGTAATTTTAATTGAAAGTTTTACTTTATTTTAATAAATATAATCTTATTGAATACTGAGGTAAGTTGATTTGGGATATTGGGTGCTTTTAGTTAAATTAGGGAGGAGAGAAAACAAAAATTAAAGATAAATTTATGCGTTATATGCATTTATTAGAGCAAAAGTATAGTTATTCAGTGTTGTTAAAGTTGAAGCCCCTATTTGTTGCAGTATGTAGTCATTTATGTTAGGAACAAAAAAATGTTTTGTCTTTTGGCGCATAGATGCGACATCCATACTACAACAAAATTTTCATTTTTTAGGATGCCTACCAAAATTACGAAAAAATAAATGCATGATGTTTGGATTTCTAACATCAAAATTCGCTTCGATGCTGTTTTTTCTTTTGTTATGGGCTGCTTTAATATTATTACGTTTTCTGAGGAAGCAATTATGTCAATTATGACAACCTTAATAAACTTATGAAAAGATAAACAAAAGTGGTCTCCATCGAAATATCTCCGAAAGCATTAATTGTTCGTGGTTCAATGAAACCCTAACACTACCACAAACAATTTTAGGTAAAATTCCTTCTTCATCTATGAACAGGGTAGCAAAACCAAGAAAAATTTTTGATAAATGCTGTGAAAAAAGCAAGAAGAGGAAAGTACAAACCCTTTTAGATTCGCTTAGCGCTAAAGAAATTGCAACTGCAAATGAACTAAACCTTAGAATATCAGGAAAAAAACACTGCTATCGCAATTATCCAATTGTCAATATGCTTTTCAAAAAGAGGTTTGTTTTTTTTTAGTCAAATTATTTGTTCGTTATTTTTTGGTCGTTAATAAGATTAAATTGTAAGGAAAACACTGGAAACTATAAGACTACTTCTGCTTTTCCGTCAATGTCTGCAGATGAAGCGTTAGCAATGATAACAGACTCACAGCTATATACTCATCAATATGAAATAATACGCCAGAAAATACATAAAACTGTTCCCAATTTACTGCCCTTTTACAACAAAATTAAAGAGGCTAAAACAAAGTGATATGCCGATAAGAGCGAATTCTCTGCTAAATGTGGTTTACAAGACTTTGTAAATCATAGCGTTGAGCGTATATGTTTAACTCAAAAAGACGTTTTAAGTTCTGTTAATGATTTGAAAACGATTTAGAAGAAATATACCTGACAATAATAAGGAGGATGAAAATCTTTTAATTATCTAAATCTAGATCATCAAATAGATCTATTTCTTAAAAGAAGACACTGAAAAAGTACTTTGGCAAAACCCAGTCCCATCATCAACATGGTACTGCAGGCCTATTAAATTGAGTTTTGCAAAAGAATCAAACGAATTGATCAAATATGAAGTACAATAGATTCAATTCAACAGCAAATTAACACCATATTGCGTGTTGAGATAAATCATGACGGCTTTCATGTCTTAGTCAAACCAATTTTTTTACTTACCACGATCGACGGCAAAATATGCACTGCTTTGTCATCACAAACCTGTTACATTTGCGCTGCAAAACCTTCTGAAATGAACAACCTACTTTTTCGAGAAAATCTGTAGACCAACTAGTAATGTTTTAAGTCCCCTGCACTCTTGGATCCGATTTATGAAATCGCGTACAGACTGGATGTAAAAGTTTGACAGATAAAGGACCAACATGGTAAAGAAAAGGTCAAAACCAGAAGAAATTTAATACAAGGTAGATACAGAAGTGAAACTGGATTATTGATTGATATGCCAACTCAACAGTTAGGCAATACTAATGACAACTAGACGATTTTTCAGAGATGAAGCAAAAACTACCGAAATTACAGGAATCAACGAAAAAATGATCAAAAAGTTTCATATCTTAGTTTATCTTAGAAGCTCTTGGATATACGAGTATATGCCAATTAGTGTACAAAATGTCTTATTTCATGGAAAACAAATAATTAGCACTTGTATTCTTCCAATCGGCCAACTTTCGGAAGAAGCAAAGAATAAGGAAAATAGAAAATTTAGGGAAATCTTTACCAGAAAAACTTCGCGAGTCGACACGAACACAGAACTTCTGAATAGATTGTTAATATCCTCAGATCCATTTTTGGCAAGTATAAGATGCATTAAAAAAAACGTTTAATTATTGCGTTGTACCACATGAAATGTTCGATGTTCGCTCAGTCGGAAATCAGAAGTTCTCGAGTGAACATCTGTGCCAAACCGTTAAATTTTCTTTTTCTATAAAATAAAGTAGTACGTGTGCTTGACATGTGAGAATTTTAGGGTTCGTTACAAGTACCGTTATTTTTTTTCTAGGAATTATTTACTATGCTGCCTGCAGTTCACATTTGAACTCTCTACCTTTACGAATTTAAAATGGGACATATTGCGTCATTGGCAATGAAAAACATTAGTGACGCATTGGAGGATGTAGCGGTAAACGAACGCACTATACGCACTATACTTTGTTTTGAAAAGTTCCATTCGGGAGAGCAACGTTAGTCGGCGACGATGTTTTAAGAGAAACGGTGGATGCGTACCCAAAAATATCAGCGCGAGAGATTTCAAAAAGCATGGGAGTATCCCCAATGACAATAAGTCGACACCTTTAAGAAAGGTAAATATAAGTGGGTACCCCATGAACTGAACGAATCCCAAAACCTACGACGCCTGGAAATCTGCTCATCGATTACATTAAGAAACCAAATTGAACCGTTTTTGCACCGGATAGTCACCTGTTATGAAAAGTAGATACTGTGTGATAATAGTAAAAAATCTGGTTGGATGCATATGAAAAACCAAAACAAAGTTATGGTGACAATTTAGTGGACATCGAAAGGACCAATCCACTTTTCAATTCTTCAACCAGGATAAACGACAAACGCTATCAAATATTGTGAGGAAATCGACATATTGCATGCCAAATTGGCTGAAAAGCAACCTGCGTTGGTCAATAGGCACAGTCCGATCCTTTTACATGACAATATTAGACCCCATACCTGATATTTAATTTATTTAACCAATGGATTAATATCTTTTCCGTAATCTGGATTCATTCTGCCGGCAGAATGTCCTCCAGAACGGAGCATAGGTCATAAAAGCCTTTGAGGATTTCATTGCATCAAAAAGTCAGCCCTTCTGCGAAAAAGGAATATTTGACCTTGTATCACGTTGGAAGGATGTCATAGATGCCAGCGAATCTTATTTTGATTGCATAAAAATGTACGCAAAAATAAAATCGGACGTTTCCTGTGGTAGAAAACAATAAACTTGAAGTTCTACAACTGTTAGACATACTCGTAGCAAACGAGTAAAAAAAATGCAAATCGTCGGTTCTTTTAAGTGATTTTTTGTCAAAACTTGTATAGATATATTATTATAATTTATTACATTCTTTTCTGTAAAGAATTTTCATAAAAATAAGTAAAAAAAATTGCAGGAAAACATTTATTTCTGAGCGTTATTATTTTGATCCCGCTAGATGAGAAAAATTTCACACTGTGTCTCGGTCGGTCGGTGTACTCGTAGATGAATGTGTGGCTTTGGGTTAATTTTTTAGTTCAGAGAACTTGGCGCAGAATACTTCTGGAGAAGTGGTGGACTTGGTGTATTTGTGAAGTGATGTATCAATTTGTGTTGTATTATAGGACCAGGGTGTTCTTATGGGAAGGTTAGTTTTATCGGCTTATATGGTATATTTCGGGACTTACAGATCACAATAATTCGGTCTATGGTTGAGGGGATTTTTTCGGTCGTTTTCATTTTATTGTGTTTTTCATTGAATTTTGCAGAGGAGTATCCATGCTGAATAGAAGGGACATAAAAAGTTTGGTTGTTGATAAATCTCTTAAATTTTCTATTGTACACATATTTGAATCGTATAGTAAGTTATTGGCTTTTGTAGTACGGTATGCTTGTAACGTTGATCTTAATGCGGAGTTATAAATGGTTTTAATTTTGTTGAGTTTTGATGTGGGGGCTTGTCCGTAGAGAAATAGTTCGAATTGTATTTTGCTGTTGAGGATTACTTTGGTGACAGAGATTAGTGAGAGTGGACTGCTATTAAATTTCTTGCTGGATGGGCATTTAATGATGTTTAACCGTCCGTATCGAACATCTACGATATGAGTATTAAATTTGTACTTATTTTTTAAGTGAGCCTGTAATATTTTTATAGATTGCACTCTTTGAATAGATGAGTTGCCGAGGAGGATGTTGCGTGTACACCCTCTTTTACGGCATATGTATATTAGTATAGGCACCAATTTTTGATTTGATTGAACAGAGGGATGAGGTCAATATTACCATAATTTTCCTTTTTGAATTTTTTAATATTCTGTTGAAGTCGTCAAGATATGCACAGAAGTCAATTTCTCTGTAGGTTATCAGTATTTCAGTTAGTTTGTGGTAGGCAATAAGAAACAGAATAACTGAGAGCGGTGATCTTGAGGTATTCAGATGTGCTTGGGATGAGGATTGGCGGTGTTATTCTCAATGCGGGTTTTTATCTGCCGGTTAGTCATAAATTGTTGGAGATTGGTCTATATATGATTTAATATGGGTTTTGTCTGAGTTTGTTTTTGGTATCGGGAGAACTGTGCTCACTTCATATAATAGTGGAATATGATGTTTAAAGATATTGGTGTAGAGTTCTAGGAGCCGCTGTTTGCAGGTAACTGGTAGAATCTTAATAAGGGGGTATGAAATCCTGTCTTCTGCCGGGATTTTTCCATGTATAGGGTTTTCCAATAAGGACTTGACAACTTCTTTTCTAAATAAAACGCAAACCATTTGAGATATTTCAAAAACTTTATTATCGGCTTGAAGTACAATCAAAATATTTATGACTGGAACTCGACTTCGTTCAGATGGCCACCGCACGCACGTTTGCAGCGGTCGATTCGTTGGACCCAATTTTCAATGACTAGGAAACACATTTCGGCCGAAACGGCCGAACCATTTGAGATATTTCAAAAACTTTATTATTGGCTTGAAGTACAATCAAAAGATTTACGAATGGAACTCGACTTCGTTCATATGGCCACCGCGGGCACGTTTGCAGCGGTCGATTCGTTGGATCCAATTTTCAACGACTCGGCCACACATTTCGGCCGAAACGGCCGCTATTTCGCGTTCAATGTTGGCTCTGAGCTCTTCCAACGTCGTCAGCGTATTGGTATAAACCAATGACTTAACGTAGCCCCACAGAAAATAGTCAAGCGGCGTTAAATCGCACGAACGAGGCGGCCAATCGACTGGCCCATTTCTTGAGGTAACACGCTCACCATACTTACTCTTCAATAAATCGATTGTAGCGTGTGCTGTGTGGTTTGTGGCATCATCTTGTTGAAACCACATGTCGTCCAAGTCCATCTCTTGCAATTCGGGCCGAAAATAATCGGTGATCATGGCGCGATAACGCTGAACATTCACAGTAACGTGACGATCGTTATCGTCGACGAAAAAATATGGCCCAATAACGCCGCCGGCATGCAAACCGCACCAAACAGTTATTTTTTGTGAATGAAGTGGTGATTCATGAAGCACATGTAAAGGCAACAATGTTGTTGCCGGTGACGTTGCGAAAGCAATTAAAAGGAGGAGGAGTTTGAGAACCCCTCCTAATCTAACGAAAAAAAGAGTGAATGTGCTAACAGAAGATGATGATCATTATGAAGGGGGCAATAATAACTTTGCTTCCCTAGCGTCATCCGAATCGGAAGATGAGGATGAAATGATTAAAGACATTAGCAGCAGCATTGAAAAGCTGCAAGAAAAAATGCTGGCTTGTAAGCTAATGCAAACTGCACGCAGGCAGAGGGAGCAAGCACAGGTAGAAGGCGCCCAACAAAAAAAGCAACAAAAGCAGCAACAACAACTGCATCAACAACAAAAACAGCAGCAGCAGAAACAACCACTGCAGCAGACAAAACTGCAGCAGCAGAAACAACAAAAACAGCAGCCACAGAAACAACAGCAACAGCAGCAGCTAAAGAAGAAGGAGAAGGTGCCTCCTATCAACACCTTTAAATTAGAGGTAAATGCTACCAAGGACCTGTGTAAGTTGGTCATTGGTAATAATTTCAATATTAAGAGATTGGGGAACGATCGTCATGCCATCCACTGTAATACAGTGGAGGGCTACGCGACAGTTAAAGAGATCCTAAAGGAAACGACGATGGAGCATTACTCATTCACACCGAAGTGTGAAAAGCGGCAATCGATGCTGCTGAAGGGGTTGGAACCGTCTTCTGATCCTGTGGAGATCCTGGCACTGCTCAAAGAAAAGGAGTGCCAAGGACTCAAGTTTGTAGGGGTAAAGCCATTTACCACAGCTAGAGCCAGGCGGGAAAAACGGAGTCTGCCGTTCTTCCTGGTGCAGCTCAGTCCCGAAAGTCGTCTGGATAGTCTAAGGAGTATCAATGTCCTAGACTACCAGGTGATTCACTGGGAAAAATTAAAAAGGAGCGAAGGCGTTTTACAATGCGTTCGCTGCCAGAGATTCGGGCACGCCGCGTCGAACTGCCAAATGCAGCCTCGATGCGTGAAGTGCGCAAAGAACCACAGTTCCGAGGAGTGTGCTCTAGGTAGGGACGGAGCATCCGATAGGACGCAGCTCTCGTGCGTGTTATGTGGGAACGTGGGACACACCGCAAACTATCGGGGTTGTCCTAAGTTCGCCGACATAAAAAAAGCAAAAATGGCTCAGCAGCAGAAGGTGGAGGTCAAACGTTCACCTGTTAGATTCCAAACACCCCCCGTCACGTCCCAAATTTCCTACGCCCAAATGGCGTCAGGTAGGGGGACAACGGTACAGCAAGCGACTGTTGCTTCTCAGGCGCCGATGCCGAGAACAACGGAAGCTGCACCCAACATGCTAGCCATCTTGCTCGCAATCCAAGGGCAGATGGCTCAGCTGCAAAAGCAGGTTCAAGAACAGGCTAAGCGGGTGGACCAGATCTACGCGTTGCTGCCGGGCCTAACGCAACACATGTCGTAATGGGTACGCACATGGTGGAGCAAACTTTGAAGGTCCTTGCGGTGAATGTGAATTCATTGATTAGGATCGAACGAAGAGCCGCGATGTTTAAATTGCTGCAAGACCAAACTCCTGATGTGCTTTTCGCTAGCGAAACCAAGCTAACCGATAAGCACAAACTGGAGTACAATAATTATATCGCTAGAAGAAGAAACCAGCCCAGATCCAAACGTGGAGGCGGTGTCGCGATCTTCATTAAAGAAGGTATAAAATTTCACAGAGTGTACAAGGGAGTGTTGCGCAGGTTCCGGATGTTGGAGGCAGTCGTCGTTTACATCCCGCTCCGCAGTGGAAAGCGGCTATACTTGGCCTCTGTTTATGCACCTGATACTTCACAATCCACCCTATTCATTACAGAGCTCGACACGCTTTTTCGACTTCTGAGGCTGGAATCGGGGGAGAATTATTTTATAATCGGCGGGGATTTTAACGCTAGACACAGAGATTGGGGAAATAATTTGCCAAATACCAGACCTACTACTACTCGATTGGTGGGGTCAGCACGATGTCATGTACAGACTCGGTCTTAAAGTCCGTCGTTTCCCAGAGGCGGGTCTTATTTGGATCTACTGCTGTACGATGAACGCATACGACTGACAGGTACGAATTTACAAACGCTAAAATGTCTGCGCACATTTGTGTACGACAGTGACCATTGCGGTTTTAGCACCGAAATTACAGTTCTTAACGAAATTGCGGAATTGGAGGAGTTTGTCCAAAGATATTCTTACAACTACAGTAAAACTCGATGGACACGCTTCTCCGCAACCTTGGCAAGAGCGCTCTCCTCGAACACGCTCCACCCACCGTCCAATAGGAATTTGTCAAACGAGGAGATCGACAATTACCTAAACCAAATGGACGAGACAATTAAACAAACTATGGACACTACAATACCGCGGTATCGACGTACGACTAACGAAGACCTGTTCCGCAATCCTACTATTGACGCACTGCACCGACAGAAAAGTAGACTTCTGACAAGACTTAAAAACTTGTACAGACAGTTAACTGACCGACAAGACACGGAGATTAGGACACTGAAGTCGTCGATTAAAAATATCCAAACACTAATAAAAGAAAATTACAGAATGTCTGTAAGTTTGTATTGGAACAACAAGGTTCGGGCTGTAAACACCAGCAACCCGAATATGTTTCCGCAAATAAATAAACTATTTCGGAGAAAAACTCAAAACGACCTTCAGTGTCTTAAAATAGCCCGGACAACAGACAACGAACGGTTACTGACAATAGCAGGCATTGATCCAAATGAGGCCGCTGATGATGACGACTTCTTTGTGATCGAGGATCCACAGGAGAAGGTTGAGGCCATAGGGGCGACTTTCCAGGAAGTATACAAGGCCACTGATACCACTGGCCCTAATTACGACCTGGACGGTCGCGTCTTTGTGCACGACTTCTGCGTTCGAAATGAAATAGAGAACTGGCGATCCGAGGGCTCTGGTTTCACCCGGTTTAGCGACGAAAATATGGCAAATAACGTCATTGCCAGAGAGGGTGGCCTACCCCTTCTCATTTCGAAGGAGGGACTCCATGAGACCTTCGACACAATCAGAGCAAAGAAATCAGTGGGGACCGATGGTATTCCGAATATCGTGCTTCGACATCTTCCTCTAGAAGCGGTGGACATCTACACCACCCTGTTTAATAATGCAATGAATAATGCACATTATCCAGCGCATTGGAAAACGGCGGTGGTTCAACCTATCCCCAAAAAGGGGAAGGATATATCCAATCCGGCGAATCTCCGGTCGATAAGTCTCCTTCCGAATATCAGTAAGGTTTTTGAGAAAGTAATCAATAGAGCTCTGTCTAGGTGGGTTGAGGACAAACATATAGTTCCGGATAATCAATTCGGTTTTAAGGCGGGACATGATATCTCACATGCCGCGTCTAAACTGGTTTCTGATATCCAATGGAACAAAGGTAAGAAACAATGCACTGGTGCCTGCCTTGTTGACTTGGAGAAGGCCTTCGACACCGTATGGTTAGAGGGTCTTTTCTATAAGCTGACTAGGCTGGGGATCAGTAAACCACTCTTGTACATTCTTTATAATATGCTAACTAACAGACAGTTCATAGTGAAGAATGGCGATGTGACTTCTGTTGGAATATTTCAAATTAAAAATGGTCTTCAGCAAGGCGCGGTCAATTCGCCGATCCTATCTAACGTTTATACAAGCGACTTGATAGGTTCACTTCCCCATACTATTGCGTACGCAGACGATTTGATAGCGTACAGAACAGGTCCAAAAATCGAGGTCATTAACACTCTCTTACAGCGTGACTTCGATAAGATAAGACGATTTTGCGATAACTGGAAGTTGAAAATCAACTTTCAGAAGTCGGAAACCCTTCTCTTTAGGACGCCGTTGTCTGGAGCCTATAGGGATACCAGAAAAAATTGCCGTAAGTTCTCGATCATTGGACAACACGGTCAACCTCTTGCCTGTCGAAATGTAGTCAGTGTGGATCGTCTCAGGTTCAGTAGAGCGGTGGGGAATCGCGATAAGAGGGATGTCGTTCGGCAGCACCAGCATTTCTGGTGGTTGAATGATGGAGAAGATGTTTCGTCGTCGTTTCCGTCAATTACAGACCAGCCTCACTAATGAGGCAGAGCTGACCAATTTATTTGCTCTGCAAATAGCGGTGGCCAGCTTACATAGGTTTAGGTTAGCATTTAAGAAACATATACATATATCAGTGTATACAAAGGTGTATACTGATATATGTATATGATTGTGTATAATGCCTATGTGTGTTTATGTATGTATTGTGCATTTAGGTTAGGTAGGCTAAGGTTTATTTTAAGTTAGATACTAAGTTTTTATAAAAAATAAAAAATTATGTCCATATGCTAAGTTTTTCTTAACAAATATTTTTTCTTAGCCTTAAGTATTCAATATAAATAGTTCTAAGCAAAATGTAAATAAAGTCGAAAGACATAGCTATAAGAATTTGGAGTAGCTTAGAGCGCCTGTGTGGGGCCAGTAAGTTAGTATAAGATTGTTAAGTAATTTTAAGCTAGCATTTAAGCATTTTTTGTTAGTATGTAAGAGTTAATGATTAAGTAAATAAAATGCAGTTAAAACTAAAAAAACTAAACATGAAGCACATGTGGATTTTCACCCCAATAACCAATAACGCATATTTTGCTTATTGACGAACCCATTGAGCCAAAAATGAGCTTCGTCACTGAAGATGATTTTGCGATGAAATTCATCATCTTGGCGCATCTTCTCCAGAACCCAATCGGAGAACGTACGGGTGTAAACAAAGATCCTTACGCAAAATACGCCATAATGTGGTCTGAGCGATGCCCAATTCTTGAGAACGCCGTGGAATTGACTGATTTGGATCGTTTACGAGTACTACGGACGTCTGAACGGCAGCGATACTTTCGACACTTCGGCCAACCCGTTCTCTCACTGACACGGCGACATCACACAACGAATATGAGACTCAAATTTTTGCACTAAACGTATTATTGCCTGTCTACTAGGGCGAGAATTACGACCGAAAATTAGAGTTAACACTCTTAAAGTTGCAGTCACCGACTCCGAAATTGGGTAGAAATTTTTTATAATTTGCAAACGTTGCTCGTTCGTGTACTTTACCATGATGAAAATGTTGAGTTTACTGAATAAATTGACAGTGACAGTTTGATGATTAGTGAAAGAGTGGGTTCACAAATTAAATTCAAAGTTGCCAAGTCCCTATTGGAAAATGCTTTATAAAGTTTTTCTTCGGGGTTTTTGCAAAGGTTTCGTGATTCCGGTGAAAAATCACGTGGCGCCCTTTTGTTTTCGCCAGGTCTAGCTGCGATCGAAGCGCTACTTAGAAGAACCCACCGCGGGGACAGTTAGATCCCAGAAATAGTTATCGTTTAGTCCCTATTGGAAAACCCTTTATTATAATTTGCTTAGGGCTGATGCGAGTTCTAAGAAGTTTATTTCTTTTTCCATTTGTAGAGGTGATTCGCACGGGGTGTATTAAAGGGGAGTTGGTTAAGGCTTGTTTCTGTTGGCGAAATGCAGGAGGGAAGATTTCGTCATGAGATTGGTTAGACCAATATTTTGTGAATTCGAGAACTATTTGTTTTGGTTCGGTTTTGTTAAGGTTGGGTAAGTCGTCGAGGTTTATGACGCGGATGCAGTGGTGTGTTTTAATACCATATGTTTGACCATATTTTTACTGTAGGGTTGATGGGTTTATATTGGATGTAAAATTGGCTCCTTTTTGGATAATTTTAGTTTTATTGTTAAAACAGCATTTGCCCTTTGTAGTTAACGATATTTTTGGTCGAGAGGTTTCATTTCAGAATTTTGCACAATTTTGCTTTTTCTGAGTTTAGTGTCTGCAGCTCGTTCCGAGTTATGTTTTTCGGTAAAGTCGCCGATATAAGTTCCAGTCGGCTATGTCGATCTTGAATTTAGGTCTAAGTTAATTAGAATGAGATTTTGAGTCAAACATGGATAATGGTCACTCCGACATTGGCTGCCTGAAGTTTCCCATTTAGTGGCGATCACTGAATCCGGGGAGGAGAAGTTGAGGTCAACATTTGTGAAGGTATCTTGTGCACTGAACTTCATAATTATTTTCGCTCCAATCCCTCCTAATTTTTTTGAATGTGTCCGCCTTATTTTCTTTATAAGTGCTACTATATCATTAGAAAAATTGTGTTTGCAATTAATTTAATCAATGCAACTCTATCTCAGGTACACGATTCCACAGGTAAGTCGACAAACTGAATGATAGTTCAAATTTGATAATTTCTTAAAAATACCTGCAGCGCTAGTTATAGCGAGTCTTTCTGTAGGATTGGAACAATTTTTTTTTTCAATTTTTCAATCCTGTGTCACCTTACATAAAGAACGTTCATTATAGCCTTCTCAGATTAGAACAAAAAGGTTGAGGTCCAGCATAGGGACACATAAGGAACAGAAAATGTGGATCAAGTTTTTGCTTCCATAATCAGTATACTTAAATACGCTGACTTATTACAAAAGATATTCCATCTTTTTCAGAAGGATGCATTTTCAGTAGTAGAAATCAACATGTTTGCGTAAATTCTGATTCAGCGAACAACAGTTTTACATACGAGTATTCCTTCGTGTTTTTCGTTATCTTCGAGATAGAAATGGCGAAGATATTTAGCGCTGTATAATTTGTCATATGTCTCCTCTTTTTATTAAAATTTGACTTACAGCCAAATCCTTTTTTCCATTTTGCACTCTTCCTTGTTTCGTAACTACGAGTAGACCGACAGAGTTAAAGCTCTATTGCCCTTCAGACAAACAAAAAAAAACAATAATAAAGTAAAACGTCGTTCAGCAGAGGCTTATATGTATAATACATATCATACACCACAGTTCGTTACAATGTCAATGGATACCCTCGAGCACCGACGAAATGTCTCATGTCTCACTTTCTTCTATCCCTACTTCTACCGCCAATGCTCCATACAAATCGCCAGTAGCATTCCATCCCTTCAAACCTTCAACCGTAATACTCAACAGTTTACCCTCAAGCCCACTTCCGGACGTACTCTGAAGTATCGTGATTCTTGCTTTGTGGAATGACCTGCCGAGTTCTCTATTTCCTAGTCATTATAACATTCAGACATTTAAAACCAACGTACATCGGTACCTTTTCTTCTCAATTTGCCTTTGCCCTCACTGTGTGCAAACAATTTAGCCCTTGAGTGAGCGATAGTTAAAAAAACTACAAAACTTCTCAATAAATCATCCTTCCATCTCAGACAAGCCTGAGGAGCATTAACATCTAATGGGAATATCCGAAGTCTGAGTATGTGGAGACTATCGGTGGTGCAAGTGAAAAGTCGGATTCAGATTCATACACTCACACTTACTAGCGCCTGATGGTCTAAATAGCGATTAAGTCGAGCAAACGCCTTTGTTTGGTGATATCTGCGAACAACTTAAGTATGGTAATGGCATAAAACTTATCTAATTTTAAATGAGGGTGAAATGCCCCCGCATGCAAAAGCGAGCATGCCTGCTACGATGCGACAAATAGTTACGACCATATTGTATTGATTGAAGTCATCAATAAATTGAACTCTATAGTTTGATATGGTACTGAATGGTTTCAATATATTGTCGCAGTCTACGAAATTATTCTTCATATGTAGGTTAATATTTACATTTATATTATATATACATATATTAGTGTAAGATTAGTGTGCAAGAATAATGTCATACAAGAAAACCTAAGACGCGTGCTTCATTGATTTAACTTTCAGCGAGCCAAACAAGTAGAGTGGGAATCTGTAAGTGATTTCATTACATTCGACGTTTAAATTGGAAATTTTATATCTTCACTATCAGATAGATGCAAGAAAATGAGAAAATTTGGCATTAGAAGACGCACTCACGGTCAATTCCACTGTGGGATTACGAAATGAACACACACAGCAGGCGCTTTTAACAAATGAGTCAAGATCTTTCGAACAGTGTTGTGAGGTGTTAGAGAAAAAACAACGTTCGATGCACCCCGTAGGCTACGTAAATGATATAAAACAGAATACACATAAAAACAATGAAATTCGCAGTCGAAATATAAATTACGAGTCATTGAAAAACAAAATGTCAAACAATTGTAAACATTGCGGGATGTTTCATTCTGAAAAATGGTGTTCAGCGAAGACATGGATTTGCTTTAAATGCAAAAACAGCAGGACACACCTCATATGTCTGTTTTTGGAATAACAAGGCACGATCAAGCTGGAAGGCATCAAGTTAAAGGAATTCACACAATTCATGCCATTCTTGGAGAAGAAGCTGCTGAAGTGGAGGTTACAATCGAAGAAGTAAAACTGATAATGCAATTGGATACAGAGGCTAGTGTTTCGATAATTTACATCAAAGATATCAAAGCTAAGTTTAATTTCCAAGATTGACAAAATTGTGAAACTTATTTTTCTGTACGATTGCGGTTCACAAATTAAAAGTGCTAGGAAAAATGAATGTAATAGTGCATTTCGGTGATGCAGCTGAGAAATTGGAGTTAGCTGCTGTTGACCGTCCATACTTTATACCGTTGTTTGGAAGAACATGTTTCTCGTATCCTCTAGTACCAGATTGGAAAAATAAGCTAGGTAAACACAAAGTTAATGAGTTCAAAAAAGTTTGTGATTAAGTAAGTAGTGAAATTAGTGCTAGTTGCCTGTATGGAATACAAACATCGAAGCTGAAACTCTATGACTTTGTAGAAATCCAAGATACAGTCGTCGTAAAGCTTTTAGAGAAACCCAATATGTTTATTATTCCTTTTTATATAAACTGTAACAAATGGACCGAAGTCTTTGAAAGACTGAACAATCTTATGTTCCACAACTATTTAGATAATTCCCTTTCACACACCTCTCCAACTAACCAGTCGACTGTGGCACTCTCAAACCAATTGACAAGTTGCATAAGAAATTTTGGAATCAACTCAAATTCAAATACAACGAGTTCCACTCACTCAAAAATGATTTGATAGAGAATGCCTAAATGCCAGAAAAAAAATCATTTGCTCTACTAAGAACTTTTCATAGTTGTTCTTATGATGAATTTCGTAAATGGTACATACAAGCTAATAACAACTATAAGAAAATTTGTCTCGCAAAGAAAATTAATTTTGAATCAATGCAAGCTTAAACACTCAGCCAAAAGAAAAATAACAAAAAAGTTCTGGAAGATGGTAAAGGAAATAAACTGTTCACACAACTCTATTGGCCTAAACGTCTCTGCAGATAATCTCTCAGAATATTTCAAAATTCTTCTTCAAAACAATCCAAAAACAACCTTCTTATATGCACAATCGCTCGTTTGTGATGAAATATTAGATTCTGTAATATCAGCTAATGAAATATTGTACAATTCGATCTCCAAAAAGCCAAAGGCGAAAAAAGCCCCAGTTGAAGATGGGATACCCTACGAGTTCTTTAAAAATGCATCTCCTACTTTCTATAACCATCTACTTACATTTTTTAACAAAATTTTTGCAAATGCTGAAATACTCTCCTCATTTAAGAAATCTATAATTTTCCCAATCCATAAGAAATGAGATTTAAATGCAGTTGAAAACTACTGAGGCATATCCTTCATGAATGTCATGGCGAAGATATTTTGTGGTGTTCTCATTAACAGACTTGAAAAGTGAGTGGATATAAACAACGTTCTTAAGGAGCTTTAAGCAGGCTTCAGAAAGAACTATTCGACTGTTGACCACATATATGCTTTAACATCAATAGAGAAAGCATTCCAAGCCAGAAATAAAAGACAATATACGTTGTTCGTCGATTTTAAAACTGCATTTGATTTGGTGAATCGAAATGCTTTATTTTATAAACTTTCCCAACTTGGAGTGTCAACAAGATTCATTCAAATAATCCGATGTTTGTGCACAGATACTGCAGTTTGGGATGGCAAAACATACTCAAAACCATTTAAATCATTTTCTGGAGTAAAACAGGGATTTCGTCTTAGTGCTCTTCTATTTGCTCTCTTTATAAATGATATAGCTACGCACATTCCAGGCGGTATTCGAATTGCAGGTACCATAATTAATGTGTAATTTAATTTAATTCTCTAGTAAAATTGTTTATGTAAAAAAATGATGATTATGAAATTCGGAATAAGGACTGGTGGTTGAGGATATGGGAAAAAATTGCTGCTGTGGAGAAGATGTTCAGATGAACCCCAAGAACATTAGTATGATGAAAGTAAAATTCTACAAAATCATCAGAAAACTTGAAGACTTTTCACGAAATCAAATGATGGAAAAGGCCTGCCAATCTGAAAGCAGAATACTTTTTAGCCAGCTTGATTATAACTTGGGTGATAAGAACTACTTCCAAAATTCCCTCGGTTATAAAGTTATCTCACTTATCTTTTAATCAAGATGCATGCTCCTCCATTTAAACGGGAACCCATATAACGGAAACTTTGACCAATTTTGTAATTTGTGTAACTTGAGAGAGAAGATTGTTTTCATTTTTTAAGCGTATGTCCAAATTTTAAATAGCAAAAAAGGCATACTTTGGTAAACCAACCATTTCAATACCGGAAATGATTGCAATTTTAAATGGATCTGATTGGGCGAAACTTGTAATTTTTGTCAGAGTTAGCTACCGATACAGAATACTTCTAAAATGAATCTTTGAAATTGAAATTGAAAATTAAATTAAATTAAATTAAGTTTTCTGAATTTATTGTCTGTGTAAATAAATGAGCTGACATTCTGTAAGATTTACACTGTTCGTTTCCATATACGAGAAGCCGTGGAGAGTGAAATAGATCGTTTTGTGTAGAAAAGTTAAAGTTCCGAAAAAACACAGTAATTGGGTTTTCACCAGTAGTGTGTATGTGTGCCAAAGTTTATAAATAAATTTATAAAAACGGAACATTACCCACTTCGAAAAATGGAAGACATTTTTGCAAATCTGGCTAATAGTAAATTTTTTGTGTTTTTCATTTGGCTGGTTCTTACAAACAATTGGAATTTTCTGAAAACTCCAGACAGCCTTTTACAATAAATGCTAATAAAGGGTTATTTTAATTTACTAGCCTGGTTTTTGGTGTTGAAATTTTTCAATCGATAATTGATCAAATTATCTTTGGCCTTCCAAATGTATTCGGTTACCTTGATGATATTATCACAGGGGTACCTCCCTTGAGGAGGTAAATCACAATTGTCAGAACTAAAACCTCCCTGGCCCCTTCTACAAGAATCTGTTCTGGGTCCAGTCCTCTTTAATTTATGTGTATGCCTCCGATTTCCCCAAATTGATAAACTGTAACATTGACCGATTTACTGACGATAATTGTATTTATTTTTCAAATTCAATTGAATTCAACGTTGAAACTATTCCGCAATCTGGCTTAAATGCTGCCGAAGTATATAGTAGAAATTTCAAAATTAACATTAATGCTTTAAAGACTCAAGCTATCTTTTTTACTCGTAAAAGAAAAGATTGTTTACTTCCAAGCAACAACTTCCTTATCAACGGTGCTCAAGTTGAATGTAAATCAAATGCAAAGTATCTTGGTGCTTGGATACACGCATAACGTACAATCTTCAAGAAGTCATCAAAAAAGTTAATGTCACAATAAGGGTTCTCTACCTATTTATATGCAGGAATTTCGAATTGAGCGACGATAATGTATTATTAATTTTTAAAGCTACTCATACAATATTTTCCAAGCAATTATATTCTATGGACGTCGTGCCTTGGGTATGTGTGCAAAAAGCCATATGCCCAAACCTTTTCGATTTATTTATTTATTTATTTTTATGTATATTAATTTATTTATCTTCTACCGCGAGCATCGAACTTGTCGAGTTGTAGAGGATGAGTAGGGTCAATGAATCTCGAGAAGAAATTCTCCAGACGAGTCCTGAAACCAAAGGATGCTCCCCCCCCCTTCCCAACTCCCAAAGCACTCCATCATTCCTCTGGGCTGGATCAAGGTGTTATACGACCCGTGCCGAAGATCAACCTGCTACCAAAACTCCTTCGGGGAGAGTTAAGACTGTGGCAAGCCATGGTCCTATCACTTCCCCCGCCCCCAGCAGCAGCAAGTTTGTGGCAGGCCACGGACTTGTTGCTGCTACCAAAACTCCTCCCTCCAAAGAGGAATCTGGAGCTCAGCCGCATCGGCAAGCTCCATCTAAGGCGCTCTACATAAGACGCCGAAATGCTTCACGCATCATCAAAACCTTCGGATCCATTCCGGAGGTGGAGAGAAGTGCGGAAATAAAGAGCAAGGTTGAGTGGGCTAAAAACATCCTAAAAGACGGATTTCCCACTGCTTCCACTGCTCACAAAACGTCAAAAGACTCCTCTAAGCGTCAGAGATCGTTGGAGGAAACCGTACCGGTTTCCAAGAGGCCCAAAACACACAGTTTCACAACCCCTGGGCCATCCAACAGCAGATCTCTGAGGTCTTATAATGAAGTCCTAAAGGACGCATTGGTGATCGCGGTGATCGACAGAAGCGATACCGACGGTTCCATTACACCGGAACGGTGGCAATTGGTCAAGTTGAAGCTCTCGAGCAACTTCTTGGCCATCATGCGGGAGAACCCAGGACCACCTCCTATCACAAGCGACGCTGGCTGGCACCAAGGCCATGTCAAGCTCATCGCTTGCTCCAACCAGAGATCTCTCGATCTCTTCACCAAGGCCATCGATGGTTTAGGAGAGGTTTGGCCAGGTGCAAAACTCGAGGTCGTATCTAAGGAAGACATTCCTAGTAGACCTCGAACTCGTACCTGGATTCCAGCCGAACCATCCTCTCCAGAAAGTATCCTGGAAATCATCCGGTTCAGCAACCCGACTCTTCCGACTCATGACTGGAAAGTCGCGAAACTGGAGGAACTAAGGGGTTCTTATAGATGCGCGTTAATTGTGATCAATAAGGAATCCCTTAATCCTCTGGCGCAGACGAAAGGCATGATTCGGTTCGGATTCGAGTCCATTCACTTAAGGGTGTACAAAAAGGATGAGCTGGATGCTGATAAGCAACCTCCTCCTCCTTTAACACCTGATATCACAACCTTGGATCTTGGAGCGTCGATATCCTTTCCAGAATTGGATAGCGATGACTCCAATCTGTCCGAGGTGACTACCAAGCCATCGGTCTCCTCTTCTGACACATTGTCGGAAATGGAAACCGATGACGAAGCAATTAGAGGTTCTACACGATCAGAGATAGAAGATGAGCTCTTGGGCACATCTTCAGAATCGGAGGACCTCAACAACACCGTGGTGGAGGCGACTCTGGAAGACTGTAGCAATGATACGGTTTCTCCAGATTAATCTCCACCACTCAAAAAAGGCTTCGGCCGCACTCATTCTGCGTCTTTCCAAAAGCGCAGAAGACATAATTCTAATCCAGGAACCATGGATTGCAGAAGGCGTGGTTCGTGGACTTAGGACACCCTCATACGTTCCGCTCTATACAAGAGACAAAGGTAAGATTAGAACTTGTATATTAGTGAAACGTAGCCTTAATGTATTTCTACTTCCCAACCTTAGTGACCCCGACCTAACCGTTGCCAGATTAGAGACTGCCAAAGGCTCTTACTGGCTGGCATCGGCTTACCTTGGCCACGACCAAGTGGGCCCTCTCCCTGGTGATAACCTAGAAAGGGTGGTACTGGAAGCGGGAAGGCAAAAAACTGGCCTCATAATCGGATGCGATGCTAACGCACATCATACGGTATGGGGCAGTACCGACATCAATGATAGAGGTGAGCCACTTTTAGACTATATTTTAAGTACTAACCTCTTAATTTGCAATATTGGCAATGAGCCCACTTTCATAACAAAAAACCGACAAGAAGTATTAGATATTACTTTTGTCTCCGACAGCATCACCCAAAGGCTAACAAACTGGATGGTATCGTCTGAACACTCCTTTTCAGACCATAGATACATCCAATTCAGTCTGAGTGATGCTCTCCCCAGCCAACCAGCTTTCCGGAACTACCGGAAAACTGATTGGACAAAATATAGAGGAATACTGTCGGAAACGATATCCTCTAAACTATCAAGTCCCCCGCGTGACACCAATGAGCTCGACATGAAAGTCAGGGAATTTACTCTGACTCTCAATAAGGCTATGGCCGCTTCCTGCCCTCTTATTCAACCAAGAGGCAAGAAAAAGCCACATTGGTGGACATCGGCACTAGGACTGCTCAGAAACACCTGCAGAAAAACTTTTCAACGCAGCAAAAAGCACAAGAAAAGTGACCGACTGGGACTCATATAAAGAATCCCTCAAATTATACAAAAAAGAACTGAGGAAGGCAAAACGACAATCCTTGAGGTCATTCTGCGACAAAATTACAGAAACCTCTGAGGCTTCGCGGCTAAGAAAAATCCTCTCCACAAATCCTATGATGCCCAGCTGTTTGAAAAAAACCTTGGACTTGGACAACCTCAAGTGATGAATCACTCAACCTGCTTCTGGACACCCACTTTCCAGGTAGCTCCCAACTCGCGGCCAGTAGCAGCCCAAACAAGCCTACTGCAACCGTGACCAAAATTCATAGTCTGATTACGAGAGACAAACTGCTCTGGGCGCTGCATAGCTTCAAACCATACAAGTCTGCTGCCGAGCTACAGAGATCCTCAGATATTATTCTACCAGTGTTGGAAAATATTATGAGGAGCTGTGTAGAACTTATCCACATTCCACTGTTATGGAGAGAAGTCAATGTAGTATTCATTCCCAAAGCTGGAAAATGTTCTCATGTGGTCCCAAAGGACCTCAGACCTATAAGTCTATCATCATTCCTTCTGAAAACTTTAGAACGACTGATTGATATTCATATTCGAGCTAAAGTTGATCCAAGACTTCTGTCTGCGGCTCAACATGCCTACTGTAAAGGGAAGTCGGTGGAAACGGCTTTGCACTCTCTGACTAGCCACATCGAACGATCCCTACAATATAAGGAGTACACAATGGTTGCTTTCCTCGACATAGAGGGCGCCTTTAACAACGTCAACACATCCGCAATCACGACTGCGCTGTCAACTCTGCAGGTAGACGGCTCACTTGGGGAGCTGATTAATCTAATGCTAACAAGCAGGATAATCAACTCCAAACTGGGTGAGACTTCTGCTAAAAGATATGTCAGTAGGGGTACGCCGCAAGGCGGTGTCCTCTCCCCCCTTCTCTGGAACTTAGTGGTTAACGAACTACTGATATACCTGGAAGCGGGTGGTAGCAGAGTGATTGCCTATGCGGATGACGTTGCCATAGCCGTCTCAGGAAAACATTTAAATACCATTAAGGAACTTCTCCAAGTAAATCTTAACAGATTAACCTGCTGGGCAGATCGCTGTGGATTGGGAATAAACCCCCATAAAACTGATCTTGTCCTCTTTTCTAGGAAATATAAAATTCCAATCATAGACCCTCCTTCAATAAACGGTACCAGTTTAACTTTCTCCGATACAGCAAAATATCTGGGTCTCATTTTTGACAGGAAACTAAACTGGAAACCTAACATTCAAGAAAGAGTCAATAAAGCTACAATAGCTTTATTCTCTTGCAAGAAAGCCATTGGGAACAAATGGGGCCTTCAACCTCGCATAACCCACTGGCTATACATCTCGGTCATAAGACCGATACTTACTTACGGGGTGGTTGTCTGGTGGACGGCCTTGGAAAATGCAGTCAACCGCATTAAATTAAGCAGAGTCCAAAGAACAGCATGTCTATGCACAAGCGGAGCCTTGCGGTCTACCCCCTCTGCGGCATTAGATATTCACCTTCACTTGACACCCCTCGACATTTTTAGCAAGCAAGTAGCTGCGACTGCAGCTATTCGCCTTAAAGCGACTAAACAGTGGACAAATAATTCATTTGGCCACGCCAACATTCTTAATACATTAGGAATCCTCACAGAGAACACCGATTACACCATACCTGAACTTTGGTTTGACAAAAACTTCCATGTAAGCTTCCCCTCTAGAAAATTCTGGGAGGAGGATGCTTTCATGGAGGACAAGTCAATCCATCTCTACACAGATGGATCTAAACCCGACAGCGGAGTTGGTGGCGGTGTTTTCTCAAATAAGCTAAATCTAAGCCTCTCTTTCCGCCTTCCAAATCACTGTAGCGTGTTCCAGGCGGAAATTTTGGTGATTAAAGAAGCTCTGTCCTGGCTGAAGAAAAACGTGATATCTGCAAAGGATATCCGCATATTTTCGGATAGTCAGGCCGCCATCAAGTCCCTGGACTCGGTCTCATTGTGTTCTAAAACCGCCCTTGAATGTCGATCATCTCTCATGGAGATGGCAGAGCAGTTCAACATTCACCTCTGTTGGGTGCCGGGCCACAGAGACATTCCAGGGAACTGCAGAGCCGATGAACTCGCCAAAATTGGAACCACTCTACCTATCCTACCGGACAAAGGTAGTATAGGTATACCAATCGCTACGTGCAAACTAACACTAAAGCTAGATGCCAATAAAAGAACGGACCTTAAGTGGACTGCTGGACAAACATGTCTAGCGACCAAACAGATCTGGCCAAGGCTGGATCTGAGTCGATCTAAGTGTCTGATCCTTTTAGATAGGAAACATCTCAGCGCCATAATAGGTGTCATTACCGGACACTGCCTCATAGGCAAGCAGGCAAGAAGGCTTGGCGCTTTTACTAACGATTTCTGTAGAAGCTGCATGGACGAGGAAGAGGAGGAGACAATCCCCCACCTACTCTGCACATGCCCAGCTCTCTCTCAGAGAAGGAAGCTTCATCTAGGAGCTTTCTTCTAACACGACCTAAACGATCTAGAAAAAATAGACATTAACAGTCTCCTACGCTTTATTATAAGCTCAAACTGGTTCCAGTAGTAAGAAGATCATAGATCCACGTGGCATCACAATGGGCCAATAGGCCTAAGTGGGTTGGTATTTCCAACAGCCACTCTTACCTAACCTAACCTAACCTAATTTATTTATATATTTTCTTATTCATTCATTCATTTATTTATTTATTTATTCATTATTTGTTTACCTAACCATTTATTTATTTAATTGTTCATTTGTTGTTATTTATTTATATTTGTACGTTTATCTATTTAATTATCTGTTAATCATTGTATTTTTTCATTTTCAGTTTTCCTACAGAGAAATTATGTGTTTCATCTTTAATATAGGTTTTTTGTGGCTTTTCCATCCAACCTATAATAAATTCTGTGATATAATATTTAAGAAATTGTATATATATTTTAGTATAATAGTAAGGTGTAAAATCATATCACTATACAGTAAAATGATAATTGTATCTTAACGATTGTAAATTGCAGGCACAATAAAATATGTAAGTATACAAATTCAAATTGAATTCACGGGTAATTTAGTAAGTTCAATTGCGATAGTACACTGCAGACGGCTGACTGACGTCTTCTTATACTGATAATGGCATGCCGATCGGTTAGCTTGAACCGTTTCCCTACATACGTAGACCGATTAAGTATCAGCTGCCTTTCTAATTGCTCCCAAAAACAATAGCGGTGTTCTTATAGGATATCTATAAACTTTTAATGGAAATGAATGTATCAGGCCTGATGCAAAATGTATTCATATATATGAGCAGTGTTTCGAGATGGCATGATGGCATTCGCAATACACAATCATCCCGTGATCAACACTAGTCCAGAAGAAATCCAGGCTCAACAGAAACGGTCAGATAGCAAATCAAAGTCGCAATGCAATGAAATCCAATATAGAAAGCCAAAATTGTAAGCACGAAATCAACACGAATACAGAATAATGCGCAGTAAGCGAAGGAACGTAACGTACGGCAGTATTGTCACTACTTAACAAGGGTGGCATATCTATCTGTTTCACTCACACTAGTCGAAATGGTGTATTTATCTGTCTCAATTACGGCGTCACTGTCTATCTGGCTCACACTTGGTACTCATTTTAACTTATTTCGTCCACTAGCCCCATTTTTGACCCCCATCTGCCTCTCGCAGGTAAAATAACTCAACAAACTTTTGACACAACAGAATCTCGTTATGCACTTTCTAGGCTTAGAGAAAAAAAAACGTACGAGAATATACGTCTACTTCTAGCGTATCTGTATGACAAATCCGACTCAGTTTGCTATGAGGGAAAAACGAAAACAAGTGTCATGGTCTCCATACATCAGGAAGGTCTCCCTACTGACCTCAAAAATCTGAGGAACTTATATATGAAGTTCCACGAGATTTTCAATATGTCTCCCCAAAAAGTCTCAGACGACCGTGCTGCTTTCGGTAACTATGTGCACTCAAAAAGTATCTCACACCTTCAACGGAGCAGAGCTGACAACGAAAAATTTTTTCGTCCCTAACGTGCCAACCATCCACTCCCACGTGCTCTTGAAATAACCTTCCTCTTACCTTCTACTATCAAAATGTAAGAGGACTGCGATCTAAAACCCATGCTGTCTTGCGCCAGTCTCACGCTCTCCCATTTGAGGTTTATGTTCTGACCAAAACTAATCTAATTCCCGATATAAAGAATCAGGAATTATTCCCCCCTAGTTTCAACGTTTTTTGAGACGACGATCTTACCCGTCCAAAGGATGATGCTCCTTGTCGAGGTGTCCTACTGGCCGTTCAAAATGACCTAACCTCTTCTCCAATCGCTGTTTCTACTGCTTCTAAGCTTGACTACGTTTCAATAAAGATAACACTCCCTTGCAGGTCCCTGTACGTTATGTGTTTTTACATCCTACCTCCACAATTTATCGAATGATACTCGTACCAACTTGCTATCGATGCAATTGATCAAATAATTAATTTATCTGATCCTCTCGATGATATCATCGTATTCGGAGATTTAAATATACCTCAATTGCTCTGGACTAAATCAGAGGATGAATCTTTTTTTACCGCAAACCCTAAGTCGAGTAAAGAACGCCCCTTCTTGGATAAGCTTACAGACTCTAGCTTATGCCAAGTTAGTGGGGTCTCCAACTATATGGGTAGGCAATTAGACCTCATTTTCACCATTGAACCCATAAACTCGTCTGTCTCGCTCTGTCCCGTTTCACTATCGACCATTGTTAACTTTCACCCACCACTTCTTCTTTCTCTTTTCCACCACTTTCCTATCCAGCATTCCCCATCTGCAACTGCCTCTTCTTACGACTTTCATAAAGCGAATTTCGGCAAAATTAACGAATATTTTAGTAAGAGTTCATTTAATTTCGCAAAATATGTCCCTCAGTGATGTCCTCTCTATCTTTTACAGAGAATTATTCGATCTATTTCTTTCAACGTCCCCTTTTCGCGCAAAAAAAAACCTTTCTACGATCCCCCCGTGGTATAATCGTAAACTTCGCTCTTTACGTAACAAGAGCTCAGTATATATAGAGAACTGTCTTCCCTCGATCATATTCCTGAAGTGCTGCGCTCCTTCATAAATCGCCAATAGTCGTATGCACGAGAAAAATCCTAGTGGCTCGCGTGCACTGTTGACTTGATGGAGTACCACCCCAATCGTCACGTCGTCCGAGGGATTTGTACTTATTGAAGCGTTGCGTAAGTTCTCCAAGTCGTTTTTGCATTTCACAAAGGCTTTTTCAGCTGCATTCGTCCACTCAATAAAAGTTTCTCTTTAGTTCCATATGAGGCTTTGTAGAATCACTTGGTTTTCACTTGCATGTGATATAAATTGATCGAAGCGAGTTATCTTTTCAGCTTGATTGCCTTTATTCGGTTTTTCTACTCACAAATAGTCTTGACATTGGATGCGAGCGGCTTGCTTCCCTGGCTGTTGTTGACGGTATGACCATGAAAATTGACTTCACGTTTTTTTTTTTAAAGAACTTAACACTCAAGTGGGTATTATTACACTTAAAATGCCTGAACATGTGTTAAGTTTTTAGGAAAATGGGACAGAGAGAGAAAGAAAAATTTTTGGGCTCAGTGGTTATTTCGCTTCATGAGTGGCATCCAACATTTAATGGGGACACTAAATTATTAGTGTAATTGGACTTGTTGTTGTATTATAGGCAACCAATCGTCTTACGTGAATTGAGTTGACTGAAAATGTCTTTCGGGCGAGGCTGGGATTCGAATACCGCACTTTCCGATTTCGAAGCCAATACATTATCACTTGTGCCACGGCCACCCACCACCCACGTTACCAGAGCATACACTTTTACTTGTTGATTGCTAAACCAAAATCTTTCAAACTTTGGACACCTGGCGAAGATGTTGCGCATGTTCCTCCTTATCTCATGAGGCAATGCAGATATCGTCGATGTAAGGAAATGTCAAGTCTTCTCAACCGCTAAGAACTTCGTGCATATAGCGCTGAAAGATTTGTGCTCCGTTCCGCATCCCAAACGTCGTGTACAGAAACTAGGAGCTTCCAAATAGTGTCGTGATTGCTGACTTCGGGACGTCGCAAGGCTCCAAATGTATTTGATGTATTTAGTAAATAAATTGTCGAAAATGATATTAAATCTGTAGAGTTATGTGACGACACGCCTTCAAGGCGCGGTCTAATTTCACTTTTTTATTTTATATTATACATACAAAGAAGAAAGATGAGTAAGTGCTTCAGTCATAAAGTAAATGCAGTACCAGCACCCACCACGTCAGAGTACCTGCAGGCTGATGCGAGCGTAATCCGGACACTCACAGAGGTAGTGCAACGCGGTGTCGTCATCACTTTCACAGCAATGATCGCAGGATGTTGTATAACTTATGACCAGCACACTGCCTGCCACTGTCTGCCTGCCTCCTGGGTAGTCATGCCATCTGCAGTTGTGCTCATACTGATGGTCCTAATAATGTGAATCTAGAACCTCTTGCGTCATGGCAAATAAATGACAAACCTGTTGTTGTTGATGTTACTTATGCTACTGCGGATGTTGCTGTTCATAACGTTATTATTGGTTCGAATCCTGATGCTAAGGCTCTTAAAATTGTGAGAAGTTTCAAATGGTATCATATTGGTAGGTTTTCGTCATCTACAACGAATTTCGTGAGTAAATGTCAAAATTGCTTGAAATTGACTCTTCTTTGATAATGTGCTACAAATAAAGCAATACGAACTCTACACTAAAGTTCGTTAACTTTAAAATTAATGTTCCTTTGGAACTCTCTAAAAATGTTTATATAGAATCTTTTTGGCCAAGTGGAGTAAAAGTAAGAACTTTTTTATTTAAATCAAAAGCTGATGTAGTATATTCAAAAAATTAGATGTCACGGTCGGCTCCAGATGTGAAGAAACACTCGCACAAACGCCTTCTTCGATCTGCCTTCTAATACATCGTTTGATTGCTATGAGGAACATATGAACAATATTGATTTTATTTATAATAATTGTTCTACATCAGAATACATTTGTGTTCTTGGTGACTTTAATCTCACTTGTATTAACTGGATTTGATCTGAGCACTCTAATTCAGCTCATGCTTCAATTATTGGAGATACCTATGAATCTTACTTTGTTGATTTTATTAATTCTCCAAATTTAAAACAAATTAATGTTATCATGGATTCTCTGTCTATAATAGTAGACAATAATAGATTTGGTTTTTTTTGTTGTGATGAACTTAAAGCTCACGTTGTTAGTCCCCCATTTTCCTTGTTAAATGAATCTATTAATCAGAAAGAATTGTTTATTAATATGAAATTTTACACATACGTTAAACCTGATAATTCTAATGTAAAAAGTAAATTTAAATGTAACTTTAATGAACTAAATAGTTTCCTATCAAATATAAATTGGAATAATGAGTAGAAGATGGTTTTGCTCGATTTGTTCCTATGTCTAGAAATTGTGTGCCAACTCAGCCGCCTTGGTATAATAAACATTTAAGACATTTAAAAAACTTAAAAACCAAAGCATTTAAAAGATTTAAAAATTCAAATAATCCAAGTGACTATAACGCGTTTAAAGATCTTCATAAGAATTTTATATCGTTGAGCTAATTTTTACATAACAATTACGAGTACATTATGTTCTATTGAAAGCAGTATTAAAATGATAGATCATTCTGATATTTCATAAACTCGAAACTTAAGTCCGCCGGCATCCCAAATACTATGTATTACAAAGGCGTTGAATCATTCGACAATGATACGACACTTAAACTGTTTGTCTTGTTTTTCGAGTCCGTTTTTTCAAATGCATCTTCGTCTGGAATAGTGAGAAATGACATACTCGTTAACATTTGTGTAAATGTTGGGTCTCTAAAAGGGTAAAAGTTCTTCTGGCGCTTAAGTCACTGAAACCAACTTCAAATTGTGGTGCTGTTGGTATTCCTGCCTTTATTCTTAAATTTTGTAGCGAATCTATCTGATTTTCACTGTGGCGTATTTTCAACCTGTCGCTTTCAAATGGCGTCTTCCTTGATGGAAGATTTCATTCTTGGTGCCTATTTATAATCAGGCGACAAAAATAATATTGAAAACTATCGTGGCATTTGCAAGCTTTCAGTGATTCCAAAGCTATTTGAAAGTATTGTCAAATCTAGAGTTGAGTTTTTGACAAAAGAATATTTATTTGAAGCTCAGCATGGTTTTGTTTCCGGTCGGTCTACAGTTACTAACCTGACCTTATTCTCATCTTATACTTTGAAAGAGATGGAAAACAAAGTTCAGGTTGATGCTGTTTATGCCGATTTCAGTAAAGCTTTTGACTCGGTTGACCATTTAATTATTATTAAAAACTTGGGATGCCTTAGATTTCACTCTGAAATCCTTCGCTGTTTATAATCTTTTCTTATTGGTCGCACTCAACGAGTTAAATTTGGGACAAACATTTCAAAATCGATCAACTGTTCTTCAGGAGTACCTCAAGGAAGCCATCTAGGCCCCTTGTTATTTGTAATTTTTATAAATGACATCATTTCAGTTGTTAAAAAGTGTCGTTGCCTCCTTTACGCAGATGATCTTAAGATATTTATGATAATTAAGAGTATAGAAGAATGCTTTTTGATTCAATCGGATCGTAATAATTTTTTACTGGTGTAAGACAAATCAAATCGCCTTGATTTGAATATAAAAAAAGATTATGTAACGTTCTACTCCAGATGTTCATTAGCAACAGAATTTAATTACTCTATTAATTCGACTTCTTTAAAATGTATTTTTGAAATTAAGGATTTGGGTGTAATCTTTGATAAGAAAGTTTCCTTTAGATTTCACATTGATTACGTTGTCTCGAAGAAAATTCAAACATCGGATTTATCAAACGTAATGCAAAAGAACTTAAGGATTTATTTCCTCTACTTCTGAGTAAGAATACGCAGATGTCATTTGGGATTCTTTGTGCGTTTCATACTCTGATCGTATAGAAAAAATTCAAAGGCGATATACAAAATATATCTTTTACAATATGAATTCAAGCTTTTCACCGGAATATAGGGCCAGATGTCTTTTACTCGGTATAAAATCCTTAAAATCACTCCACCATTTTCATGATGTAATGTTTATGAGAGATTTGCTTTCTTACCACATTAGATGTAATACTCTTCTCTCAATGGTTTCTATTTATGCACCAAGTAGAGCTTTAAGAACTAGGCATCTTCTATTAGAAATTAACCATAGAACTAACTATGGCCAAAATGGGCCTTTTTCAAGAGCCATACTAGGCGTCAATGAAGTGTATCCAATCATCGACTTGTCTCTATCTAGAGAGAATTTTAAAAATAAATTAATCTTCATAATTGCTTTTTAATTCTATCATTAAATAAAAAAATTCATTTATTTTCTTGTTTAATTTATATTTTTAAATTCCTACATACGTTAGCCTTAAGCACTTGTAGATTAAATAAAATAAAATTATATTAAATTAAAATTAAAAATTAAATTAAATTAAACATGCACCAACAAGAAGTGGAGACAGAACGCCGTCTTGCGAGCAACCCCTGTTTAACTCCGCCACCACATATTAGCCACAACCAGCATCCACAATCAATGTCCTATACACCAGCATAGCTTTTATACACATAACTAGTGATTCATCTACGCCGTGTCGCTTGGCCGAGTTACACATGCCGTGAAAAGTTGCGTTGCCTTCTATCAGATTCTGAAACGCTCTCTCGCAGAATCTTCCGCCATGGTAGGCGTGTTACATCGCCGACAAAGGATGCATTTGCAAGGCGGTTTTGCGCAGATGGAAGTCAGACATATAGGTCTGAAACTCTTTTCAAGCGAGTATTCCTCCTTTCCGATTTTCGGTGTCAGGGTTCACCAGGGTTCCCGTATGTATGCCAGTGCCAGGCTAGAAGTGAAAATTCTTTTCAGAGTTGCCAGTAGCTGGTCTATACCTTTTTGTAATATAGCTGGGTATATACCGTCGGTGCCAGGCGACTTGAAGCCACCAAAGCAAGCAACAGCATGTTTAATGGTCTCATCCGTCACCACAACAGATGAGATATACCAGATACGGTGTGTTTTGTTGAGCTAGAGCTGGTTCCGATTAGGTTACCTAGGAAATGGGAATTAAGCATGATGTGGAGAGTCTCTGCTTTTGACTCAGTATAGGTACCGTCAGATTTTCTGAGTGATTCTAGCCTGGTTGTTCTTACCCTTTAGTTTCGATCTTTCGCAAAAAGCTTTGTAAGAGGCGCCCTTCAAAATCGGAATAAGCCTCTCAAAATCTTTTTGCTTTGATCTGTAAACATTCCAGGCTTCGTCCAAATTGGTCTTAAAAAGTGAACTGTTAAAAAATTTTCTGGATTCTTTACGAATACTAGCTGGACATACCATTTCGAAACACTTGTTGACGTGGACACGTGTCCAGTTGGTTTTACGCGGATTCCTCCTCTTCAAAAAGGTCGAGATTTCGCATCCGATTCTGAATTCGATGTATCTATGGTCCGATATTGAGATCTCCGATAGTATCTTCCAGCCAGTAATCTCCTTAGCATACCTGTTGGATAAAGTTAAGTCGATTACTGGCTGCCTTACTCTCGTAACAAAAGTTGGCTTAGAGCCAACATTGTTGACAGCTAGGTCAGACAATAGTATGAAGTTTAGTAGATAATTTGCTACTACCTGAACATTTTTCCACTTTTCAGTGTCGAGTCCAGGGCTCTGGGTATGCAGACGCATCAGAACATCCCCCGTTTCCCTGAGTTTCCCTGGAACCCAGAAGATGGCGTTTCGGCACAAACTTGTTTAAGAAGACCTTTGCTTGAATGCAAACATTATCTGTACAAATTATGGACAATTTTCCTGCGATCCAATTCCTTTATGGACTATTCCAACTACCTCGGGTTATGCCTCCAATTCGCGCAGCTTTATAACGTTCTCTACCAGCGATACCTTGATAGCGCGCAATCAAGGCTTATACACGATCCTAAGTCTTTCTACCAATCTGTTAACAACAAAAAAAAATCCAACGGTTTTCCTCCATCCCTCTCATACGAAAATATATCACCAACTGATCCGCATACCATGGCTAACTTTTTTGCTACTTTTTTTCAGCAATCTTTTTCCGATAATTCCTTCGTACCGGATCCCTCCTATTTCAAATACCTGCTTAATTTCCACATTGGCCACTCTATTTCTCAAAGTTTTGATCATATAGTGATAGAAAATAAATTACAACAACTTAAAGATGAATACTTACCCGGTCCAGATGGCCTTCCATCTATATTTCTTAAAAAGTGTTCCTCAACACTTTCCCACCCCCTTTCAAATCTCTTCCAGTTATCGCTTTCTCAAGGTGAATTTTCACAGATATACAAGTCTTCTTTCATAACATCAATACACAAAAAGGGATTAAAGAGCGAAGTCATTAATTACCGCCCCATTGCCAGGCTTTCACATATACCCAAACTCCTCGAAAGCATTTTGTACGAATCCTTAAGCTTCCAGTGCAAATCTCTTATTTCCCCTAAAAAACACGGATTTCTGAAAGGTAGATCAACTACCACTAACCTCGTAGAATTCGTGTCCTCTGTTCTCTCAGCCTTAGAAAGTGGTAAAGAAGTTGACGTTATAACAACTGATTTCAGTAAGGCTTTTGACAAGATATGTCACAAACTAATCCTGTTCAAATTGTCCGTCCTGGGCTTTGAACCCATTTTGCTAAAATGGATATCTTCTTACCCGGATAATCGCTTTTATAGTGTTCGAATCAGGACTGTCCTATCGGCCCCTTTCTTGGCCACTTCAGGTGTTCCTTAAGGTAGTCACCTAGGTCCACACCTCTTCATCCTAACTATTAACGACCTTCAAAGGCTCATTCAACACTCAACACTTTCTCTCTATGCTGATGATACCAAATTTTTTAAACTAATTTCCTCACAACAAGACTCCAGCCTCCTTCAAATAGATCTAAATAGTTTTTCCATCTGGTGCATCAAGAACTGCTTAGAACTCAATGTCTCCACATGTCAATCGATTACTTTATCACGTAAATGCAAGAAGTCTCCTCAACGAATTTACCATCTCCACGGCCATCCTATACCCCTTATTGAATCTATCCGCGACCTTGGCATACTATGCGATAAGCAGCTTAATTTCCGCTCGCATATTGATGAGATTTCTAAAGTAAACTCATCACTTGGCTTCGTTAAAAGATGGTCCAAAGAATTCTGCAACCCGTACGTGATCAGATCACTATACATTACTTACGTTCGCCCCCTTCACGAGTACGCTAGCCAAGCGTGATGTCCCTTTCACCGAGTTCATATATCCCGTATTGAGAGCATCCAGCGTCGTTTTCTTCAATTTGCTCTTCGAGGTCTACCTTGGAATGATCCTCTAACCTTACCTCCCTATCGAGATCGTCTCAAGCTCATTAACCTGAATACCCTTGAGGAGCGAAGGGACGCAGCTGACATTCTTTTTATTCACCGACTGCTCTCAGGCCCCGTCCATTGCACGTCTCTTTACAACTCCATATTCTTTTACACTAACCCTCGTAATCTACATTGCCATCGTCTCTTTTACTTACCAATCTATCGCAGAACATATGGCTCTAACGAACCAATCTCCCGTATGCTGCGTAAGGTAAACTCCAACCTTTCCGTTTTCAATTTTAATCGCAGCAATCTCTCTCTTAAATCCGGTCTCCTTCACCATCCCTAACCTTAAGCCCTAGAGATAAGTCCTAGTTTTCTTTTAGTTTTTAAGTCCTAGTTTTTAAGCTTGTATTAAGCCAAATAAATGGGGGCGTCAGCCCCCACCAAAATTAAAAATAAAAATTATTAAAGAGAATTAACTATGAATCGGGTTTCTTTAACAAAATATTTTTTTTGTTCTCAATTAAGCGTTAGTCTAGCAAGTGTCATACCATTTTGGAATCCAGACTGAATACGCCATCTTTTAAAGTTACTTGCAAAAATGGCATAGTACATTTTTTTTTGTCAGTACAGTCAGTTCAACTTGGATGATTAATGATTTTCAGATAGATGGATGACAAAAAAGCTATATTTTAGTTAAAACCGTTATGTTTAGTTATGTATCAATTTTAGACCGTAATTTACAGAAGAGTTACTCAGGGTTACGTGACAAAAAAAATCGAAGAAAAGTAAAGATTTGCGGTCACATCACTTGAAAGATCGTCACAGGGTGTCAGGTTTCTCAATTTTTTTTAAGTGCCAATAATTTTAAAAGTACATGACTTAGATTTGTTTTTATAATTTTGTGATAACCGACACCACTTGACCTATCACCCGTTTCCGGCTTGACGTTGATTTTTGGGACACCCTGTATGTACCTACTAATATTTGCCAACATTAAAAACAAGAAAACAGAATAAATTAAGAGTCTCATAAGTAGCTCAATAAAAAGCACTCGGAAGGCCACTTTTCGTCAATCGTTCCCACTTTTAAAATAGTTAAAACCAATATCATCTCAACCCGTTTTAAAAGAAAAATTCCGGTATTTAATGGGCATCATCTCCATAAGCTTTGACAGCAAAAATAACACTTAAATGTTAATTATTCATTTAGGGCAGCCCTTAATATGTCGACGTAGATCAACGCTCACTTAAGGGTCTCATCATAAAATATTCCAAGTTTTTCTTTGCTTACACGATTTTAAAGGATCAAGTGCTAACTTTTGAAGGGGAAAATACCAATCATCAAAATAACTCCAGTTTATCCTTTCACAAAATGTAAGTACCTTAAGATCCCTAAATACGTAATTACTGATGTCCTTATCATTTTAATAAGTCACCATTATTTGTTCATTTATCCTGCTAAACTCTTCAAATTTCCAACGGGCTTTAATTTAAAGTTAACTCATAAAAGGTCTTATGATACATTCCCATCAGACGTACATAATTACACCCTACGAGTATATCTACGCTTTTAAATAATTACCCCATGTACTTGTAAGTTGGGTACAACGCCCACTGTAGTAATCTCTGTCGTAAAATTTCCATATCATCAGGATAAACTTGTTTAAATGATGATAAAAATAGCAAATGACAACCAGGATCAGCGGACATGATGTCACAAGCCGGCATCTTACATCATAGACATATCAAAGACGACACAAAAACAAAGTAAACACAGAAGGACAAGGTTATGTATATAATAAAAAGAAGACAAAATAAAGTTTGTAAAGTAAAAAGTACAAGGACAAAAAAAATTAGCAATTGTTTTTCTGTTTTTTTTTTTTAACAAACTTCAGTCCTCTTACAACACTAACATTGGAGTGCCACACGTTGAAAGTACCTACTCGTAATTATCGCTTCCTCTTAAACTACTTGCACCACAGGTGTGCGAGTATTGTGTAGGAAAGTGGAACATCGAAAGTCCTTGTACATGATAATGAAGTCTCCAGCCGCATCCAATTTCACTGGAGGAGACAATGTTCCATACAGGAAGGCCGTGCTCTGAGAGGTGATAGCCGGTCAATATACTTCAGGATGATAATTAGGGCGTCAGAACTTTAATTCACGTTTTCTTTTCCTGTGTGTACGAAATGAAAGTGAGATCCGGGAGGTGTGTACGTACGCCGAGTACGTTTAAGATACGACAGCCCTGTTCACGATGATGAAGACAGTTCTTGCATGGATCTACATGGCTTATTTTTTTTTGTATTTTCCTTATTTTTAGTGCTATATATATATGACACATACATATTTGTAGGTATCCACACGTATTTATAAGGTATTTCATGCAACTTGTAAGGATGTATCTACTCGTACATATTGTAGTAGCATTACCTTTCTGGTATTGAATTACGTGATACAATATGGCTATAGCGGCCTTTTATTCTGAGAGTAGGAATAGTATAAAAGTACTAGAAGCTAAACTACCAGCTGTTATTGATTCTTGGACTTCATCCGTTTTCGCTACTGCTTACTTGTTTAATATGATTGACTGCATTTCGTGCAAGAATGTAAATATTTTCAGAAACTCTAGCTTTGAATTTATATAGGGTGTTCCAATAAGGACTTGACAACTTTTTTTTGAAATAAAACGCAAACCATTTGAGATATTTCAAAACATTTATGAATGGAACTCGACTTCGTTCGTATGGCCACCGCAGGTACGTTTGCAGCGGTCGATTGGTTGGAACCAATTTTCAATGACTTGGCCACACATTTCGGCCGAAACGGCCGCTATTTCGCGTACAATGTTGGCTCTGAGCTCTTCCAACGTCGTCGGCGTGTTGGCATAAACCAATGACTTAACGTAGCCCCACAGAAAATAGTCAAGCGGCGTTAAATCGCACGAACGAGACGGCCAATCGACTGGCCCATTTCTTGAGATAACACGCTCACCATACTTGCTCTTCAATAAATCGATTGTAGAGTGTGTTGTGTGGCCTGTTGCATCATTCTGTTGAAACCACATGTCGTCCAAATTCATATCTTCCAATTCGGGCCAAAAATAATCGGTGATCATGGCGCGATAACGTCACAATAACGTGACGATCGTTATCGTCGACGAAAAAATATGGCCCAATAACGCCGCCGGCATGCTAACCGCACCAAACAGTTATTTTTTGTGGATGAAGTGGTGATTCATGAAGCACATGTGGATTTTCACGAAGAAAAAATATGGCCCAATAACGCCGCCGGCATACTAACCGCACCAAACAGTTATTTTTTGTGGATGAAGTGGTGATTCATGATGCACATGTGGATTTTCAACCGACCAATAACGCATATTTTGCTTATTGACGAACCTATTGAGCCAAAAATGAGCTTCGTCATTGAAGATGATTTTGCGATGAAATTCATCATCTTGGCGCATCTTCTCCAGAACCCAATCGGAGAACGTACGTCGCTTCAAATGGTCCATCCGCTTCAATTCTTGAGTCAGCTTGATCTTGTATGGGTGTAAGCCAAGATCCTTACGCAAAATACGCCATAATGTGGTCTGAGCGATGCCCAATTCTTGAGAACGCCGTGGAATTGACTGATTTGGATCGTTTGCTACGGACGCCTGAACGGCAGCGATATTCTCGACACTTCGACCAACCCGTTGTCTCACTGACGCGGCAACATCACACAACGAACAAATGTTTGCACTAAATTTGTTATTGCCTGTCTACTAGGGCGAGAATTACGACCGAAAATTGGAGTTAACGCTCTTAAAGTTGCAGTCACCGACTCCGAATTTCGGTAGAAAATTTTTATAATTTGCAGACGTTGCTCGTTCGTGTACTTTACCATGATGAAAATGTTGAGTTTACTGAATAAATTGACAGTGACAGTTTGGTGATTAGTGAAAGAGTGCGTTCACAAATTAAATTCAAAGTTGTCAAGTCCCTACTGGAAAACCCGTTAAAATATAAATTGCTACTGTTATTTCCGAAAGCACGCTTTTAAGATTTTATAATTTTCAAAACCAAACTGTTTTTAATTATTTAATGAAAATAAGGTATAATGACTTCTCTATTGATTGGAAATTGACATATTATGTACGCTTATATTCTGGCAAAACTCCACAGAACATAAAAGAAAATGAACAGTGTTAGCGTGTGCTTGTATCCCATTTTTGCCATGGGATATTCAGACCGACGTTGGACTTTTTGACATCCTACAAATTGTTTTTGCATCTGTAAATGTTCTTGAAACTTTTGAACCACTTAATGGAATCAATCCATATTCACAAAATATGTTCATGAGATCGAGTAAAAGTTTGTTGTATATGATTTGGTATATATAATGCATACCAATATTGTTTATAATGTATATCAATCAAGTATGATGTACATATTTAAACATTTTTTTCAATTAATAAGGAGTTTGTGGAATTTAAGATATTTTGTCAAATTTGTGAAAATTAATTCAATTTGTCGTATATTAAGCATAATAATATATCGTGAAAGTTTATAGAAAAAAAAGTTTATATAAAATATACAAATATCTATTTAAAATGCTGTTGGTATTTATTTAACAAAAAAAAATGGTAAGAACAGGACGAACAAATCTCGGTCGAAGATCGCAACATAATCTTAATAATACATACACTACAGACTGCGGCGTTAAATTAATAACACATTCAAACTGGCTAAATCAATTACAAAATCGACAAGGAATTCAACCTTAACAGGAATTATTATTATCATTATTTAATCGAATTGCTTTCGAATACGACCCTAAAATTGACTATTGTTCACATTCAAATATAATTATGGGCAATATGGATAAAGTGTTTCAGTTTTGTGATGAACTAAAATTCAAATATAAAACAGTTTCACTTTTGCAAAAGTTGTTTTGTCTGAATTAAATACGTACTCCTCCTGAACCATGCATATATAGTATTGGTATTAAAAAGAAAGTACTGAATCGATATTGTTTTTCGAAAAAGTTACGCAAGTTCAATTCGTGCTTTTAAATGACATCTTTAGGTGGTACGGAAGTACTCGTAGTAAAAAAAATTCAAGACAGTATTTAAAATTCAATAGTATGTGTATCACTCTTTACTCAATCCTCGACCAACAACCTGAATTTTTACAAATTTATTTCATGGAAGATGAAGAAGGACAAGTTGAAATGCCTTGTCATTACAATCACATAGAATCTATACAAGAAAGTTCCATTTTGCCATTTACAGGCATATAATCTTCTGATAAAATTTTTTTTCAACAAGTTCCTAACAGAATGCAAAATGATAGTGACATAGCCGTCATTGAAGCAGCCAAAATTCCAGTTTGGTATATTCCCGATGTTTAAATGCGCTTACTATTGACCAAGTATCCGTTGTTGTGGTTGGAGATCAATTGGAGCAACGAGATATTAAAACTATGTATAGAAAAAATATACATACAACATATTCATCGTTTATATGATGCTTTGCAATATCCACTTATATTCTGGGAAGGAGAAGGTGAATATCATATCTACTTATATCAAACAACCAAATCCTTCAATAAGTGCATTCATAAATTATGTTAAAAAGCTGAAGCTAATAAAAATGTCAGCTGCATGAACCATTACACATATTGATTGATGAGAAGATATAATAAAGAAAATCATATCTTGTAGCGTCGTCAATTAATTCTTCAATACATTAAGGATATGTAAGCAAAAAGCAAAAATTGAAGGCGGACGTTTACGATACATCCAATTTAATCAAACCAATCTACATTTAGAAGAATGTGTACATACATATATTTACATGATGCTATGAATAATAACATTGATGGCAATTTCAATATCAATGAGATAGGAAATACCATATGTACATACTCTCATCTTCATAAACAGGTAGTTTACGTCTTATGCAATATATATACAGGATACAATGGCTTATGTTCGTGTTTATGGTCGACCAGATTCATTTATAATATTTACTTGCAATCCAAAATGCGATGAAATTCAAAAAATATTACGACGACATCACGTAACTGCTCGTATATTCAAAGAAAGATTAGAATCTTATTAATTTTATTTTTAAGCATCATGTATTTTTTTCTTTTGAAGAACTTAACACTCAAGTGTATTCGTATTTATAATACCTAAGAATGTGTTAAGTATTTTGGAAAATGGAATAAAGAGAAACAAAGAAGTTTGTGTTCAGTGGTTAATTCGCTAAATGGGTGGCATCTAACATTTAATGGGGAGATTAAATTGTTACTGGAATTTGGCCTGTTGTTGTTTTCTTGTCAACTACTCATCGTACTTGACTTTAGTTAATTGAAAAAATGAATGTCTTCGTATTTGGAGGCCAGTTCACTACCATTTGAGCCATGGCGAAACACGCTGTTGTGTGTACTCTGTTGAGTGACAAAAATGTGAACTATGAACTCGTAGGTACCTCATGTACATATTTTAATTTGGTTAATTTGAAAAATTAGACCAGAAGAAAATCTAAATTCAAATCTAATACCCGATAAAAATACAGATCTTTGGTTTTTTGATATCGTAACAAAAATTATGATTCATGGTCTATGCGGTTCAATATAATATATATGTAGATTCTCTATGTATAGATAGCAGAAGGATTTACTGTACTTACAGATGTATGTATGTTGTCGAAGATCAATAGTAAATGGTGGTTTACATTGCATAACTATGTGATGGATAGTGCCATATTGAAGAAATCTTTAAGTCGAAATAAGCACAACAACACTCGCTTTCTTCATTTTCACACCAAATGCGCAATTTATTTTCTATTTTATTGACAACATTTTTCAAATTAAGTCGAAGCTTTATGGGACAAATATAAACATTCAATTAGTAAAGACATACTCGTATGTGTATATTACACACATAACATAATTTTAATTTACATTTCACACAAGAAATACATCTACGAGTATAATGAAACATTAGTTATGATTGAAAACATTTGCTAGCTAATTTCGAATGAACCACTTAAAAATTTAGGAATTCCACCACTAAATAGATCAGCTGGTCCTCTTTTTAATAGTGATATGCAACGAAAGTAATCATATAAGACTGAAGACCTAAATCCATATGCTTAATTTATTGAATACATATTACACAAGAACAAAAGGCTATTTACGATACAATTATGTATGCAGTTGTTTTAAGTTTCAAGTATATTTCAAATACGATCCCCTAGTACAATTAAGAGCTAGCCTCTTTTACAAGTTCATACGAGTACATATGTATTTAACGAAAAAATGAGGCTATAAAATTATAAAACTAAACAAGAAATTCAAAACAGAAATGAAATAAAAATATAATATAAAATATAAAAAGGAAAAAAAAAACAACAACAAAATTATACAAATTATTTACATTTTTCAAATATCCATCATATTTTGAATAAACTTATATAATCAGTTATTTGTTGATTATTTGTGCCCCTATTTGTCTCACCGATTCTTCAAATGGTTGAAGAGAGAATACCCAAAATGTCTTGTCCCTACCATATGCTTGATTTCGTAGCCAGCGTAAGAGTAACAGCATGAACAAAGAACAGACCGCTACTTTGTAAATAGTTATGACAAGGAGAAATTCAAGTACCAGTCCTGGAAGATCTAGGAAATTACAGTTTAAAGTATAAGTAATTGGGTCTCTGATAGGTTATTAAATTTCCAAAAAATGAGTAGTTACGATAGTTTGTTGAAGCGAACACCTTAAGATTGACCATCTGAACTTAAAAATATGGTCAGACTTTCGTAAATGGAAAACACATCTACTATAATCATTGCGTTGAAAGCAAGTTTTAATTTTCGAAAGCGATAGCTAATCAAGAGAACTGTAGACTAAACAGCAGTAGCATATTTGAGGTACTAGCAGAGGTTTCATCAGTCTTAGCCGAATGCTTATTGGAGTATAGCAAGCAGAAGACCACAATATGCTCAACGCTGTATAAAAATTTCTTGCAAGTAGGTGGTTGATGCTCGAGACGGTGGTTTCTTTTGTTTAGATGAACTGGGTGGTACTGGGAAAATATTTTTAATTACATTTATTTTAGCAAAAATACGTTGCCGAGGTAATATTGCATTAAGAATAGCATCATCAGGTGTTGACGCAACTTTATTGGATGGTGGTAGAACACCTCATTCTGAACTAACATTTCCATTTAATCATCTATGTACTCGTACCTTGGCGAAATATTACTAAATTTAAATTAATAAGAGAAATATACGTGTAACACTTCACAATGATCCATTAGCTGACACATTTTCAAAATAATTGCTAGATATTACAAACGGTAGTCATGTAATGGTTATTAATCCAAATACTCAAAATAATTACATTGCCAATAACTTTTTGCAACATCATAAATACAAAAGATGAATTGATTGAGAGCGTTCTTTCAGATATTCGAGAATACTTCCTAAATCATCAATGACTACGTGAACGTGGGTTATTGGCTGCGAAAAATATTGATATTGATGTCATAAATATAAAAATACAAGATGTGTTACAATGTTGCAATTTGAATCATATTTTGATATTGATAAGATGTTAGATGAAAACGAAAGTGTCAATTTTATAATGGAATTTCGGAATTCACTTGATTTACCATATCTACCACCGCACAATTTACAACTAAAAAATGGTTCTCTGATCATTTTGTTACGTATCCTCTATGCACCAAGACTTTGTAATGGTTAGTGGTCAAAAAATTTATGAGAAGCGTTATAGGGGCAACAATTTAAATGGAAGTTCAACAGAGAGCATGTTTTGCTACCAATGTAAACCAATAACACCGGCTGCTTTGCCAATTTAATTCAAACGAATACAGTTCCCTATCCTTCTAGCTTTTACAATGACCATAAACAAAGCACAAGGTCAAACAATGACCATAACCATGTGGCCTGGACTTCCACATATGGATGTTCACGGGTTGGGGACCCATTCAATCTATTTGTTTATGCACGAGAAACAAAAACCAAAAAATACTGTGCACGAAGCACGAATTGGCATTAAGATAGAAATAATATAGTATTAAAAAAATTTATAAAATGCTGAGCAGGACATTTTATATGATTTTTTTTTTGTGATTAAATGAATATGTTGCTACTTCTATTACAACTTTCTGAAACTTAGTATTCACAATTCCTTAAGTATTTTATATATAAAGAAACAAATATATTAAAATAAAAAATGTTTAAGGGCAGAACAACGTTTGCCTGATCAGTTAGTAATGATAAATAAGAAAATAAAAATAAAAATTATTATTATTGATGTTATGTGAAGAAGGTTGTTCCAAGGCAGAACAATATTTCGAAATGGTTTATAAATCGTAAGTCACAACTGAGTATTGAAAACAAAATAAACCTTTGAAAATGATCTTTACCCTCCCGTGGAATTCCGATCTCTACAACATATCTTGTAGTCCGTCTGACAACTACTTGATTTCCAATTTATTCACATAAAAAAAAACCCATTCTGTTTATTATTTATTCTAAAATATCTATTATTTATTTATTATATTTTATTAGTTGATTATAATTTATTATTTATTGTTCATTATTTATTTTTTATTACATATTTATTATTTACTATTTGTTTTTCATCTTTTCTGTTATTTATTATTTGTTGTTTCCTGTTCACTGTTTATTATTTATTACTTTTCGTTGTTTTTTCTTCCGCTATTTATTTATTTATATCGTTTTATATATTATATTTCGTTTGCAATTTTCTATATTTATTTATCTTCTAAATTTGGTCTCAAACCTGGAATTATAAATTTATTTTATTTAGTAAAGAAGGTGTTTGCAGCTTAAAGACAACTTTTGTCTTCACCCTAAAGCGTATATGGTTTTGACATTTTACCTTTTTTGTTTCTTTCTGTACTACTCTTTTTCCGGTATTAATAAACTGTTATTTCATATCTTGTAATGCAATAAACATTGGGCTGGATGCGATTTGCATTCAATTCATTTACCATGTCCATCCATCGAGAAAATTGTATCCTTGCGTCATTCTCACATTGAATTTGTTATTGCAAGCGATTCCAATGTACACAATTCTAGATGGTTTTCAGCCGACCGAAGATTGGTGTTGAGATCTTTGTTGCGAAAACTTTACCCAGCGAACAACAGACATTGATAGTCATACCGTCAAGTCCCTGGACTTGTTATTATCTTTTTACCTTGATAAGTACTCTGTCGAAATTCTCTCCAGTCTTGTGAGCTCTAAGTAACGAGATCTTAGAGCTAATATAATCACAAACACCACACTCTTTTGGGTGAGAGCGTTTATTCCAAATCCAAAGTATAATCTCAAACCAAATGAATGGTTGTGGTACTACTTCAGCCTGTTAAAGCAACAAAACTGATTTCTGTATCTTACAAGACTAACCCGGAAGTGAAAAATCGAACATAGTTTAAACAAACCAGAAATGACTACAATGCCTTCCTCAAGTGTGTGAGTTTTTAAAACGACTAGAAACTGAAGCAACAAAAAAAAGCTATTGTACAATGTTCCAATATAAATATCTTTAGTGGTTTAATTAAATCATTAGGAATTCCTCATCCATCATATCAAACCTCACTTATAATGACATTCCAACTGTCAGCTCTTTGATTAATAAGTCCAATTTGATTGCTTCACACTTCGAAGCCAACTTAACGTTTCCAAAATATGACATACTCGGTAGCTCAATTTGCACAAAAACACGTCGAATAGTCTCTTTGACGAATCCACTTTAGCACTCGTGTACTATAATAACAAGCGTCCTTAAAGATCTGAGTAAATACAAGTTTGCTGGTCTAGATAGTACATGTGCTTTCATTTTATGAGGTGTTCTTCCATGCCCTTACGATGGCGAAATCACTGTTTAAGTATTTTCATCAACACTACACTGTAGGGATTTTTCCGCGGATTTACCTTTCTCTTATACTACAAACCCGGGCTACGGCCAATTATCAAGACTACGCCTATCACTGAAGTAGTCTAATGGCGAATCTGAGGCAGAGCAATACCAGTCTTATCGTAATGGCTCTCAGATTAACGCACCGTGACTCTAAAATCGGTTTTGACTCAAATCAAGGGTGAAGCTTGTTCCCTCAAACCATGTTCCGACTTTGGTAGTACTGAAATATGGTAAGCCACGACCAGATGTATATCCTGGCCCCCGTGGAAGTATGGGCATCACGTGAACTTAAGTCTCCATGATAGGTGTTCACGTAAAATACCGACTTAATCTGTAATTAAGTCCCTTCTTTCCGGGGTTGATAAACCTCTAGCTAATGAAATATCTTGATACACGAAAACATTTTAATGACCGACTGTACCGTATTCGTAACATATCTCACCGAAAAGTGGAGACAAAGTCAACACCGATCTAACAAAAGCAAGTTCGTTGACTTGATATTTCAAAGACTTTGACGGAGCTTGGTATCAGACTCATTTGTCAAAGATACAATTGAGATCGACGACTCTCTTCTTCAATAAATTGGAAATAACTTGAACAGTTTGAATGGTTGTGTGGCAGAGGGCTCCGTTCTGTCATCGATAAGATTATTTTAATTTTCTTAAATGATTTCTGATTGGCCACTTGTAACCCAGTGTCAGTCAAAAGAAGTGACGACATTATTACCCTCTACTTTCGTTTCAGGTCTCACATCCTGGTCTTTACCATACAACGGGGACGACAGGGTTTGTTAGTCTCATTAAAATCTTATATTAACAACACAACTAATTAGGGAACCCCTATCAAAGTAGGATGCTTCCAACAGACAATGCTATCTGGAGTCTTAAAAATTAAACTCAAACACCCATGTCATGTCATTTGCATTTTCTAAATCGAAAAACTTTTCATTCTCGGTATGTATGACAATGAGAATCTACATTATATCTGTGTTGGAATGACCACATATTCGATAACCAAAAATGCTTCCTAATGTTTAACACACGAACCTGTGTTATATCTTAAAACCGTCCACGAATAAAAGATTTTCGAACATTTCAATATATTCCCGCGAAGACTCGTACTACTAAAAATAGTCAATTTACGTCTTCAGATATCTCAGTCGCCATAATAATGCAGCAATACGAGTACTGCAACGTTGAAGGGCTGAGTTTGCAAAAATCATTGCTGATTTTGTATACCTTAACATTAAACATATAAGCCTGTAGAGATGAGCACATATATGTATATTAGTAGTAGAGTTACAGTCGGTGGACGGTCGGTGCTCTGTTGAACTGCGGGGACTAAAAAATTCCGCTGGGAGTCAGAACGGACCGCTTAACCCAGGTCCTACTACTTCACATACCTAAAATATAGTACAGGTAGCAAGTTTCGGTATACCATAATAGTTTCAACTTTCAATAGTGTGAGCATCCATTAGAAGGAGAACAGTCTAAACTGCGCGTAAAAGATTTTGTCTGACGTAGTTTGTGAGTTACTGAAACCTTTTTTCGACAATCTCATAACTTCACAGGTAACCTAAGAAGCTCAGATCAATAATCAGTACCACTTTATCGGTTTTAAAGCCGAATATGATATTATGTAAAGAGAGTGGATATACGTAGCCATGTGTCGTTATGCGTCCCTGCCAAACACGTCAGATGTCAAAAAGAGTTTATACAAGGTTAAATACTGTCACGTGACTTCTTTTACATCATACTTGAAAAAATCAGGCGAAACTGGCAACCCAATATGAGAAGCATATTTTTCCAAAGGTCTGTGATTCCTTAAGTTCCTTTGTATTCCTCTTACTTTAATTGTTTTGAGTCTATTCCCAGGACAACACTGCCATCAAGCAGAAATTTTTTTTGCATTAGTTTCCATCCAGCGCAACTTATTCATCACCTTTATGCAGTGGTATTACATTTCATCGGTCGCGACAAATGGCCCAATACGACTCGATTGGTATGCGTAAAAGCAAGGCACACTGCATGTAGACGGAAAATTCGTGGAAATCATTCAGTAAAAAATGACACCATGGCGGCGCTGATCTGGGAGGGAAAAAGTTAGTTCTGTTCCGGTTTGTGACTCGGGCGGTTTTCTAACTTCAGTCATCTTTGAGTTGACTCTTTTTTTTTTAATTTATTTTAAATTTTTCCAATAAGTAATTATTTAAAATAAATATGCAATAAATAATTATATAAAACTAGTGAGTGTGTTGCTCTTTAAATTCCACAATTGGGCGCTCAACCGGGATTTACGAATCGAATTAAAACCAAAAGAAGAATTCGAAGGGAAAGATACGATAGTTTGTTTTATCAAAAACAGAAGTGGTATGCCGTAGAAAAGTGAAGATATAAATTGAAAAAGATAAGAAGTGTTTAATTTAGAGAAGTGTTTAACAAAATACTGAAAAAGGAAGTCTTATTCAAAGTTCAAGTTCAACGTTTATTTAAATATCATTTAGGTCAAGAAGAATTAGAGAAAAGTTACGCAAAGAAAACAAAAGTAAAAACGTAGAGAAGTATTGAAAAGAAAATATAAGCAAAGAGAATAAAAGTGTTTAGACAAGTGAAAGGTTAAAGAGCATATGTCGATGTAACCATCTATGGATGAATTACATAGTTGACAGTGAAACACTTACAGGAGTTCTTAAAAAAGAAAGGTCTTTCGTATAGATACAAGGTGAAGAGCGATTTAGTTAATCGGATACGGGGTGTGTTCGAAGAAGGTATTATAATTTAAGCTCAGAGGACGGGTTAGAGGTGATTGACGAAGAGGAGTTGGAAGACAACGGAAAGTAAAGACACGAGTGTGAAGACAGGGCATTAGAGCAGTCAGATTTGAGCGACGGAAAAACATACAAATCGAGAGGAGGAGCCGCATTAGTAGCTCATTTGATATCAGAAGAAGAACAGCAACGACATCGGAATGAAGAAAAAGAACAACGACAAAAGGAGGAACAGCAACGGGGGATAAAAATAACTTTGTTTTCAGAGATATGGAGGAGTCTTTAAAAAGATTCTCCAGAGGAGCTGGCAGGAGCTATGCGCGTTGTTTCAAGGACTTCGAAGAAATAGCGAAATAGTGGAAAATACCTTTACGCTAGAAGATTATTGACAGGTGCCTCCAAGTTAGCGGTGGAAGCAGCAAGAGGGGTCGCGAATTGGACAACGTCGAACGAGACGCTACAAAGGGAGTTTCACATCCTGTATAGAAGTCCACTATGCGCTCAGTTAAAGGAAGAAAAATTCAACCGAGAGTTTTTTTGGAATACTTATTCGCAATGAAACAGACAGCAACCAAAGGAGCGGTAGACAGTTCATCAATCGTGAAATACGTTAATGGACGGCATTCCTGACTCAGTGCAAAATAACATCATTCTATACGAAGCTTCCACCTTAGAGGAGTTGAAAGTTAAACTACAGTAAAACTACAAGAGATATAGTCCAGATAAAGGAAAGGGGGCTCAATGTTTGAAGTTCAACTTGTTTGGTCACATTTCCCCAAACTGTCCTAATGCGAGCAGAAGTGCGAATTCGAAAGAAATACCTCAAGTAAGGTGCATCCACTCAGAAGAGAGTCATATATCGGTCAAAATTAGAGGAAAACTGTGCTATGCCTTTGTGGATAATGATAGTTACGTCTCTATCATAGATACGTCTAGGAAGGAATTGGGAGTAGTATGTAACCAGAGTCATAAGATTTGGAAGAAAACGACGTTTTTAAAATTCAAGCCGAAATCAGAAAAGAGGAATAAATTGTAACTGAAGGGTAATTTTGTGATAAGCAGTTCGAGTCTGATATCTCTAACCTCATTTCGAAATACTCGCCAGGTAATGTTGACAAGTCATGCATTAGTCTAAAGATAGAGTTAAATGACGATAAGTAGGTGCATCAGAAACCGCGCAGACTCACGTGCAGGGAAAGAGAAGCATTGAATCAACAGGTAGACGAATCCTTACGAGACGGCATTATTCAAGCAAGTAAATCTGACTATGCTCGTCACATAATTCTAGTAAAGAAAAAAGACGACACTTATCGACTGCGTGTTGATTGTCGCTTAATAAATCGCAAAATCATCAAAGATCGGTAACCTCTGCCGCTGATTGAGGATATCTTCGAAGAACTATACAAGACCAACCTATTTTCTAAACTAGATCTGAGGAACGGATTCTTTTACGTAGAAGTTGATGAGCAAAGTCGGAGGTATACATCATGAGTTTTCAAAATGTTCTTTGGACTCTGCAATTCACCATCTGTGTTTCAAAGGTTTATCAACACAGTATTTGACGATTTAGTGCGCAAACGGATATGTTTCGATTTATATGGGACGACTTTATAATCCCTAGCAAGACAGAGGAAGAAAACCTATAGAAGCTGAAGAGCATAGCATGGACTATTATATGGGAAAAGTGTTCATTTATGAAGCGATCCATAGAATTCTTGACAAGATGAAAGTGATCAAAAGATTGTCAGAACCAAACAGTGTAAAATCTATTCAAAGCTTCTTGGGATTAAGCGGAATTTTCCGGAAATTCGTTCCGAATTACTCAGCAATTGTGACGCCATTGTCCGACCACCTCAAGAAGAATGCAAAATATGCAACATCGAAACAGATAAAAAGTTGGCGTTGAAAGACGTATTGTGCAACAAACCAGTTCTTAAGCTCTTTGATCCAGAGTTGGAAATCTACCTACACCTACTGACCTATCTAAAGCGACCTACTACATACGGTCGCGAGTTTCTTGGGATACGAAGGAGTGCTGATGCAGAAACATGACGTAAGTTTCCACCCAGTATTTTATATAAATTTTAAAGCAATGGAGGCCGAGAAGAATTACACCAGTTACGAGCACGAGGTGCTAGCTGTAATTAAGTGTCGGAAACTGAGAGTGTACCTGCTGGGTCTGAAGTTCAGAATAATAACTAATTGTTCAATCAACAATGAGCAAAAGAGATCTTTGCCCACGGGTAGCACGATGGGCCATTATGTTATACGAGTATGACTGCAAGGTAATTCATCGTTCGGGAAGTGCTATGAGTCACGTCGACGCACTTAGCACTTAGATCAAGGATGGAATATTACATCGAGTACGAAAAACTCAAAAGAGTGACGAACACTGGTGTCAACATTTTTCAAAAAAAGCCGTATCAGGATTATGAAATACATCATGGAGTTTTACACAAGTTGGTTGAAGGAAGCCGGCCCCTGGTGGTGCCAAAGTCAATGCAACGTGAGGCCTTCCGAGACATCCATAAACAAGGGCACTTCGGACTTAAGAAAATGGAAGCAGTAGCGAAAAGAGATAACTTTATAACACGAATGATAGAGAAGACACAGGCAGTGGGGAAGCAGGAAAGATTCTTGAATCCTATCGATAAAAGCGATATCCCAATATGTTACATTGATCATATGAGCCCAATACCCTCAACTATAATCATAAGAACTATAATCATCTTTTCGTAATTGTTGACGCTTTTTCGAAATTTGTTTGGCTGTATCTAGTGAAAGCAACAACTAGTGAAGAGGTTGTGAAGAGAATGGAGTCTTAGGCTGATACCTTTGGAAATCCTTATCGCATTGTGTCCGATAAAGGAGCGGCATTCACATCAAATATTTTTCGTCAGTTCTGTGAAGATCCGCGAAATTTAACATGTTTTGGTAACTATCGGAGTCGCTCAGAGCTATATTTGAAGTTCTAACGAAGTTGTACAAATAAGACCCCCTTTGAAATCGTTTTTGGAGTTCCATGCAGGAGGAAGCTGGTCCTAAATCTGTCACAAATAATGGAAGAAGCCTCACGAGAAGAATTCATGAGTGAACGTCAAGATCTACGACAGAAAGTCAAGGAGCAAATAGGCCGTGTTGGAGGGTGTTATGATCCGAAGCGAAAAGAAGCCAGAAAGTACCAAGTTCACGATCTGGTAGCCATCCAACGGACGCAGTTTGACGCTGGACTCAAAGACGATACGAAATTCATGGGGCCGTACGAGGTGACGAAAGTGAAGTGAAATGACCGCTACGAAGTACGCAAAGTCGGACAATATGAGGGCCCGAATGTCACATCTATAGCAGCAGATTACATGCAACATGGTGTCTGAACTGGAATGATGACAATGAAGATGAATATGCAGACAACGTTGATAACTCCTAAAATGCTGTCTAAATTGGCTGAGGACAAGCGAAAACCCAGGACGGCCGAATGCAGGAATATCAGCTGCATTCCTTAGGATAAGTTCCTTTGTGTTTCTCTTACTTTAATTGTTTTGAGTCTATTCCCAGGTCAGTGCAGCCGTTAAGCAGAAAATTTCTTAGCATCAGGTTCAGCGCCACTGATTCATTATCTGCATGCAGTGGTATTATATTTCATCGCTTGCGACAAGCAGCCGAATACGACTCGATTGGTATGCATAAAAGCATGGCACACTGTATTTAAAACAAAAATTCGTGGAAATCATTCAGTCAAAAAGGACACCGAGAAATATTGTTCTGATTATCGCGGGTGTGTGCGGTGCAGATTACATGATGTCTTTGATCATCAGACCCATGGCGTGGTGCAAGACGCTGAACATGTTAAAAGTGTGGAAATAGCAGGAACGAAAAAAGTCAGTTCTTTTCTGGTTGGCGACTCGGGCTGTTTTTCGAACTTCAGTCATCTTTAAGTTTACGCTTTTATTTTCAATTTTTCCAACAAGTACTTATTTAAAATAAATATTCAATAAATAATTATAAAACTTGCGAGTGTGTTGCTCTTTAAATTCCACATATATTTCAGTTAGTATTTCCGATACTGTTCCTCATCTTCTTTAGTATAGCTCTAGGTAGTCGTCATCGCGATTTATCCTCAAGACTTGATGATTGCAGATCGTCTCTCAATTGTGGATTCTGCGACTTTTCCGATTTTTAACGAGTTTTTCACTCAAGACGTGAGGAATTTCAAATAAATTGTTATGGCTTCAAAATATTGCTTTTATGTAAGACCCTTGCAATCTATGTCCACAAGTTTTGGGATTTGATAAACGTTTTGATATAAGGAGTCATAAACAAGAGCTGAATCAACAACCAAATGTCATAAAATTTAATAAATATGAAAAACCTAAAAACATCTCAATAAACTTCAAAAGCGGGTTTATTCACATTTGTAACTATTGTATGTGTAAAATCCTACTTTTATTATCTGAATTCAAGTAATAAAACCCAAAGTTGTCTAGGTCGGCTCCATTTTCATTTGGCCTGCAGTGTATGATACGAATACAAACATATATCGTCATAACAAGGAGTCGGATAGAATGTGATAATAGACAACTCTAAATCAGACGTGTTTGGCATAATGAAATCTCATCAGAAATCAGGCGAAAAATTACACATGCCAACCACTTGGTGCAAAGCATGGACGATAATTAACGAAGACAGATAATAAGACATCCCTGATTTTGAACGCAAGACTTTTCAAGTGATATTTTCATGGACGACGCAGTTGAGGAAGGCTTTGCCTTAAGCGACGCTCTTAAGTTAAAAATATGTACATCAACCATGTTAGAGTCCGGGACTGAAGGCGGTTGGCTGAAAAATGTGCTAACTGCAGAAGCTTATTATTTGAGATACAGGCCAATCCAGGAAAGTAGAGCATTAATTACAATAGTTAGTTAAATATGACAACTGCATCAGTATTTCAGATTTTACTCTTGCTAATCACTGCTTTTTTAGCTAGGGAGGCAACTGAGTTGCAGGGCCCTATGTATTGAGTGGGTGAAGTGACTTTGTGTAAACTCCACAGCACTCCCTTAATCACATCATAATTTTACCAAGTTTTTCCATTCGGCAGATCCAAGGTTTGGATTACAATGAAGCTGAACCTGATTTTATTTTAATGCTTTCATAAAAGCCAGCTGGAAATACGAATAGCATTAAAATGCGCATAATTGTCATCAAACTTTTGCTATATTTTTGCTAACTGACGCTAAAATCATTCGTAAAGATTTTTGAAATGTTTATTTTTGGAAAGAAGTTTTTATTTTATTGCTCCTAGCTGTTTTTCATATTATTATGGATTGCCGTAACAGTTGACTTATGTGTTTTCTATAATGAGATACATTATTTCAATTCAATGTTCTACATCGCTTTTCATAATATTACTTCCTGATAGGGAAGTTCTTGCATTCATGAGAATTTGGTAAATTGTTTACATCTTAAGGTGACTGTAATGTTTTTAAACAATGTATGTATTGCCTACGAACAATGCTATCGACTTGAATTCTTGTCAGAGGATGCGCTTTTATTATAGTTTTATAGTTATAGTATTTATAGTTGTTAAAAAGCAAACATATTTTTTTCTTAAAAACAATGGACGGAAAGAAATTAATCGTTTTTCAAAAAAGAAAACAATACTCGTGTGTCTTTTAGTCAGTCAGTATTTTAGTTCATTGGTTAAAACTGTTTGCAAGCGTTTTGGAATCCAATCAGTTGAAAAGAAGTTCTAGCTTTTGGTTAAGTCCTGTAACACTTTCCGATTCACATCAACTGTGTATTCAACTGGTTCTTCATAGGCGGAAAAATGAGATAAATCCACCTGCCACACATTTTTTTTTTAGCTTTACCAAAATCTTTCAAACTTAGCCGGTCAGGCTTAACCTGATTTTTTCCATTTCGGGCTTAACTTGTCCTAAATTATAATAGGACTTAAAATGTCATAAACCATTGAGCGATACTACAAGTTCGCACCCATTTCGGCAAGTTTATTAAATGAATTTCTCCAGAGTAAAAGAATGGAAAAAATGGTTACGACATTTTTTCATCCTCAAATATTGAAAAAAATCATTCCATATCCTTAATGCTTTCAAAGGTAAGGCATATTTCTAGCTGCATGTATAAAGTAACAGAAAAATTGTAAAGAATAAAAATACAGTTAAATAAGGATATTAAAAAAAAAATGTTTCCTCAAGTTTAGAGAAGCGTTATATTTAATGCAAATGATTTCGGAAGGCTCAATAGAATGAAAAAAATTCACTTTTCTGTTGATTTTTAATTTCATATTCCAATGCAAATTTAGAACTTAATTTTCGCTTTTATGTACATCGTGGCTTTCTTTTCGATTTACACCGATGGTTCGCCATTTTGCTGGAAGTCGTACGTTTAAAGCTGAAACATAGTATTTTTTAAAGATTTAGTTGAATGCTTTTTGTTTTTGTAATAAATTAAATTTTTAGATTTTTATTGTAAAATGTGTTCAAGTGTGATTATTTAAACAAAAAATTCTACGGCATAAAAACATACGTAGCTTATTCTGTTTTACTTCTACTTACAAGATGTTTCAAAAAAATTCAACCATTAAGAACACTTAAAAGTAAAACGAAAGTGAAATGTCTTAAGTTACATTTTGTTCAAAACTGGGCAATTATTTCTTTTTTATTGTTATTTAAACGTTATAAGAAATGTTACACATTGCAACTAGTATAAACTAACGAGCAATTTTCGTCTAATCAAATAAATGTGGTATCTTTAAATGTATGTATATAAAATCAAAATTATTAGTTAAGTTAATTAATTTTAATTATATATAATTATCTAGAAGGTAATTTATCTACAAAAAGTGATTGAATAACTCGTGTGGTTTAACACGTTTGAGTCTTCGGGTCTGCCCATTGGTGTCACTTAACCTTGATGCTTCCTGGTTGATGTGATGTCGCAGCTTTCTGCAGTGCGTTCTTGCGTATTTAGAAATATCCTCTACAGTATCTAGATTAAAGTCACGTTGTAAGTCCGTATTCCTCACATACCGTGGAGCTCTGACAATGTCTGTAATGACTTTATTTTGGAATCTTTGAATTATGGCAATATTTGTTTGGGAAGTACATAGTACGTAGCTAATGTGCAATTTGAAGATGTTGGTAAGTCTTTAAATAAAAATAAATAAATAAAAGGTATAATACTGGGCCTAGAGTACCCCCCCCCCCGTGGGACCCCAGCATTGATTTCCTTCAGTTTATAATAGGAATTACCTTGTTTAATTCTAAAATATCTGCTTGAATGGTTTGATTTTAGTACTTTTATATAGTTCTCGGGAAAGAGTAATTTTTGTTTTTGAAGAAGGCCTTCATGCCAAACTTTATCAAATGCCTTTGCAACGTCCAAAAATACATCTCACCATATCAGTTTTTCCTCCAGAGCCTTTTCGATGACGTCGGTAATTCGATATACCTGATCTATGGTAGAACGTCTATCTCTGAAACCAAATTGATGCATTGGAGAGATGGGCCAATAAGATAATGGTTCGTGAGGATCATTTTCTGGTTCAGGGATCATAATGACGTCTGCTACTTCCCAAAAATAGGGAACATGGTTCAAGTTAAATCCCTCATTTATTTAAATTGTCAGTTTTATCAAAGTTCTTGGTGGTAGCTTCTGTAGGTAGTTCGGTAGTTATTAAATCGTAGCCAGGTGATGATTTTCAATAATTAGATTAACTTCATTTTTTCTTTCGGTTGCTGGCCATATTTCATCGACTTCTGATTCATTAGGTTGAAAAATATCCATTAGATACTCGGCAAATACGTCAGACTTTTCGGCATCTGTCCTAGCCAAGGTGTTCCTTGATCTTAAAGGTGGGCTCTGTTGAATGGGAGGTTTTAGGTATTTGGTGAACTTCCAAGGAGAGTATTCTGTTTAGTTATCGGCTGTAAGCTCACTTACAAATCGGTGAAATTATTGATTTTTGAACTTATTTAGTTGACGTCTTATCAGTCCAGTTAATCTATTGAGCTGTGACTTGCAGAGCGTTTGTTGCTATTTTTTTCTAATCTTTCTCTTTTCAGCTATTAGATCAGTTGACTTTTTATTGACAAGAGGAGTACTTCTCCAGGCTGCATTTTGTATTTGTGCTGTAAAACTAAGAACTTCGCTCACTAGTTCAGTTTTGGTAGTTACTAGTTTGTTAAATTTTAAGTTTTGATCTAACAGATCCATTATTGCCAATCTGTGCGTTTGTTGGTGAGTTCGCTAAGAGACAAATATATTGGAGAGTGATCAGAATTCTCCTCCCTCTTCTATTACAAGAAAGTTTTTTGAAACTTGTTTTATTACGAAGAAGTCAATTAAATCTGGTATTTTATCTCTATCTGTGGGCCAATACGTCGGCATACCAGTGAAGATAAAATCAAATCCCTCATTTTGAATTGCTTTTAATAGCTCACGTCCTTTTGTTGTGGTTAACCTGGAACCCCAATGTGTATGTTTTGCGTTAAAGTAAATACGTGTTCAGTATACATATGTATAAGGAGGCAAGCAATGACAATTATTGACAATTCCATATCCCGATAGAAGGATTTGTACGCGGACAAGTTGGAATTCTCAGCCGATAAGAAAATCGATATAAGAAGTCACTCAGTCAGACCAGCTCCACGACAAGTCGAACTGAATCAAAAATAGAATGCCGTCAATCAAAGAAAGCCTAGTTTTTGCAATGTAACATTTGGATCTAGAACGTAGTTTTGCTTCTTAAGAGTTGCATAACTATTTTTCTAAACAATAACCACAGGAACTGGGCTGGATTCAAAAGTTTTCATTCATTATGAGAAATGGTTTTGAAATGGAATATCATGTGTACGCCTGCAAGCACATGGCTTCCAATTTTAAGTCGCTCTTTCAAGCATCTTGTGTCGCACGATCCTGGTGGCGAATTCAGTGATCTGATAGAACGTTGTCATTAAATTGAGCCAAAATGAATCTATGGATATAAGAAAACAAATTATATCCTATGCGTTGCTCGCCTAGTGGAATAAGCTTTCAGAAAAATACATCTTTGTTGCTTTTCCCAGACTCCAAAGGACGGGCTGCCTCGGTTGCGTGGTATGCGGGGTTCACCTCTAGACACACTGATGAATGTCCATCCCCTTGAAATCAATATCATGGGCTGCACTCTCATAGCCATTATCCGATTAAAGAGAACCGGTTTTCGGTACTGTACTAAATCTTGATTGGATCACAGGTCACACTAGGACCACTTGGGAAATGCGATCACAGAAGAATTTGTTACGGTTTCTTATGGCCCCAATTAGAATTCAGACTGCCTACGTCCTCTGTTAGGGCTATCGTTCACACTTGATTTTTATATTATCCTTGCTGGGGATAACATTACTCTCCAGAATAACAACAGACCAAAAAAATGCTTCCTGACCTCTATAAGAGGTTAGCGATATTCATAGAATTCATCAGTAGGAAAGTCCATAGAATTTTTATAGTTATCGTACCAGGTCACTACGCTTATGCCAAGCAACTATGATCGGTGTCAGGCTGCAGGCTGCTGTTCTCCTCGTTGTTAGTCCTGGGGACACTCATTGAAACGTTTACCTATTCTACTATATAAGACTAAGCAATTCCAGTAAAAGGAACATACGAATTTGTTCCGAGGGAGAAAAAGGTCAATGATTTCATAGCAACTATTATATATATTTATCTTATCGTCTGGATAAATGACGTCAATATTTTTGACGAAATAATAACCTTAGGCAGTTTTTCTTATTCAAAAATCCATTGAGCCAAAATTAAGTATCACCACTAAACACTATTCTCCGATAAAAATAAGGGTCAGTTTCATGGTGCTCAAGAACATAACCCATGACCTTCAATTGCAACTTCGGTCTTCTTGATTCTTCTTCTTTTCATATAGTGAAGGAACAAAGGTCAAATCCGATTGACAATCCTCATACTGAAGTCGTTATTATGTGCGATTTTAATATACATAATACGGGGTGGCTTCGACTTTCCTAAGAGACAATACCTGTGGAAGGTGTGCTGAGAACTTCCTTGCGGCAAACAAATTGACGCGGCTTATAAATGAGCCCACGCGAATATCTGATGGCGATAGTCATACTGCCCCAACACCTTGGACTTGTTTTTAACTTCTTATCCTGATAATTACAAAGTGATGTGCTATCCACTTTGGGTTCACCGGGCAACTGCCTAATATCAACTAATTTCCCATATACCGACCATACAGTAAGAGAAAATACTCCTAATTGGAGCGAAATAAACATCTTGTTTAGCAAATTTAACTTATATTATGTTTCCTGGATAACGACGTGGATGCAGCTTTTGATATGATCACAGACACTATCCTGTTTGGAATTATCAAAATGTTTTTCCAGTTCATAAGACTGAACCTACAAAGGAAAACCAAAAACGGCTGCAACGTCTTTCTTAAGCATGTAAAATTTCAATACGACCAAAAGCTGATGGAAAAAATACTACAATATCCGAAGGGTAGTAAACATTCTCGCTTGTTAATCAAAAATATTAGAAATTCTGCCCCATCCTCCATCCCAACGCTCATTTACAATGCACACTTTTCGTTCAGTTCAACACTTCCAAATCGTGTTTTGTTTTCGCCTACACTTGAGTGCGTCGAAACTTCAATGAGAATAATCCACTTTCGCACTCATGTAGTAGCAAGAGTACTTAAAGATCTTAATATACATAAATACGCTGGTACAGATGCTATATCTTACCATCTTCTGAACTCGTGTCTCCCAAGCTGGCAAAATCACTGCGTAAGCTCATTCATCAAACTTGATCTGTAGGACTCTTTTCGAGTAAGTGGAGAACACAATATGTTCAGTTGAATCTTTTTCTCCCTCCTCCTACAAACCCATTGCACTTATGTCCCTTCTTTCCAAAGTCATTGAAACGCTGATAAACCGTCAGCTCCTGAAATATCTCGAAACACGAAAACTTCTCAATGACCGGCAGTACGGTTTTCATAGCAGCAGTTCCACTGGTGATTTGATTTCATGTCTCTCTGAAAAGTGAAACCATTAAGCTGGCAAAATCAATAAAGATGCAATTGATATTTCTAAGGCATTTGACAGAGTTTGGCACCAGGTTTTTTTTGTCGAAAATCTGTACATTTGGGATCGACGACTCTGTTCTCTAATGGATTAGCGAGTACCTTTCGGAGCATCCAATTCAAGTTGTTTTAAATGGTTTCAAGTCTGGTATTCAAAAAAGAAATGATGGTATGTTCCAGGGCTCCATTCTTTTTAATTTTCATCAACTATCTCTTGTCTGCTACTCCTAATCCAATACATTCTTTTGCTGACGATAGTACTTTCTGCTTTCCATATTCGTTCCCGGACTCACGTTCCTGCTCTTCGTCTGTAGAATGGGAACCTCTAATTGCTTCCTCCCCTTCCTCCCCTTTCCTTCATTTTAAGGGTACATAGTCCCTAGAGCGCGCGCTATTCCTAAAACAAAAATATAAAAAAACCTACACCATACTTTCACTGACAGTTTCTTTTGTATACTTACTAAGTCCTCGATAATTTTCGAGAAAGCGAGCTTAGAGAAAACCCTTTCCGCAAACAGGATTTTGTCAGGAAAGTCATTAAACAAGGCGATGCGCTGTGATATAATATTTTCAACATCGCTGTTGAAAGAATTTCGCGAAATTCACAAGTTAACTCTAGAGACATTATTCAAAAGGTTGTTCAGTCACTAGCATATGTAGACGGCATTGACACAGTAGGAAGAACGCAGTGAGCTGTCAATGGAGCGTTTGCGGCTATTGAAGCAGAAGCGGCAAAGATAAATCTAGTTAGAGAAGACGAAGTAAATGCTATCAACATATCCAAGAGCGGCACACAACATAGGTGCCTCGGAGAAAACGTATGTATTGAGAACTATAACTCTGATGTAGTCAGGGATTTTATCTAGCACCTCTCCGCTATCAATTTCGACACCAGTGCGGAAATCATGCGAAGAATAACTTTTGCTTATCACAGCAAAACGACAATTGAAAAGAAAAGCCCTCTTTCGAGTAACCATAAAGATATTATACAAGACATTGTCATCCCTGCTTGCTTTACAGCATAGAATCTTGGGCATCGACGAAGTACAATGCAAATATTTTTGGGCGCTTCGACTGAAAAACTATTCGGGTAATTTTCAATCCTGTTTGAATTATGCCGAACTCAACAGAAAATTCGTATAACCCATCTTAGATGGCTTGAGCCCATGAACACTGGCGTCCCAACCCTGTAGATTTCGATACCAACCAACATAACTGGGAGGTAATCTCAACCAACTTCATGTGCGCAACTGGAGGCACCTGGCAAAAAATCGCGCTTTAAATATAGAAACATACTAGCTGAGGCCCTGGTTCACATCCGACTATAACGCAGTCTAAGTAATTAAGCTCCTAATGCCACTCTACATTTTATAGATAGGATTCAAAACCATGTAGTAAAACTCATAGTTGATGACGATATTGGCCTACTAATTGACACTCTTCAACACCGCGTAATGTTTTTTCCATTACCATCTTTCTACCACCAGTAGTCTAACGATATACTCATAGACAGTAGCACTCAATCCCTTTTAATCTTAAACCGTAACACCCGTCACGCTATGAACGCTCATCGGTGGACCATGTAAAGGGTGTTTTTTTTTTTTTTTGCTGTGTCCGTTTATATAGAGATTAAGTATCAAATCGGGTGTTACATTGACTGCAAGCTTCATTTATTTTCAGTACAGTTTGCACTTCATCATGGAAAGATTGATGCCACAATTTACTTCCTAAATCGAAGCTCTGTTCACGAAACTTAGAGAGCACTTCGTGAAATTTACGGTAGACATCATCGGTCATCAATTTAGAGTGGATATTGCAATTATACGCAGGCTAAAAAGTAATCATTTTTTTTGCGTACGTCCATGTCTCTAAATACAGACCAGCTGTTTTGGCACTTAGTGAAACACAGGTAGTTCCCCGCACATACCTCTCAGATTACTCTGATCTGAAGCTACCTGGCTACGAACTAATGCTATTATTCTTTTTTCACCGCGGTCTCGACATTTACGTGCGTAGTAATGTAGCTTCCCAAACTTCACCACAATTCAGTCCCTGTTCCAATCCGGAATTCAATTTCATGTGTTAAAAATTTCATCTCCGTAAGCAAATTATCCATTACTACTTCATTTACAGAAGCTCATACTGAAGTCGTTATTACGGGCGATTTCAATATACACAATTCTGGTGTATTGAGATCTTCGCCGCGGAAAACAACTTAACGCATCTTGCAAATGAGCCCACGCGAATACCAGACTTTAATATTCACATCGCCAAAACCCTGGACTGGTTTTTAACTTCTCAACTTCTCCTCTGGGCTCGTCGGACCATTGTGTCATATTAGCAAATTTCTCGTATACTGACCACACGGTTAGAGCAAAAATTCCTAAAAGAACCGTACGGCAACACGCATCTTTACACGCGCCTCTACAATTTCTCTGTTTCTGAACATTCGCCCGAATAACTGAACGCACCAAAGATCTTATCTTTGACATTTATTTTCTTATTCCTTCGTCAACTCTCGAATTGTGTGCTGGTGCTGAGATTGCGCCCCAACCTAAAGTTTCATCTTGTGTAAAAAGTTACAAATCATTTTTGTTAATAGAATAAAGTTTAAATTTTTTTAAAAGCAGACGTTTTTTTTATTATAGAGAGCTTTTAGAAGATTCATCATAAATGGATAGCTAGTAAACCAGTCCTTCGCATTGCATTCCAACATAAATTTCTATGTTAATGCACTGGAACGTGCAATCGACAAAGGCAAATACTTTAGTGCCATATTAAGCGATTCCATTAAAGGACTACACTAATATAAAAATCGAAATCCTTATAGAGACATCGTTGTACGAAACAATTCAATTCCACTTCTATCAGTTCCCCATAGGTCTGGAAGATTCAATCGATGCGCTTTATCTAAACGAGCCAAAAACAATAATCTGGTCTGCTTGACCAAAGGCTGAGGTATTTGGTCATAACTAGTAGCTATAGCTAATGAGTAATAATATTTTTTGAACGAGTCCTTACATCGAACTCCTGCCACAGTTTTCTCAAATATTGCAGTTCTCCCTTGTACGACATTTTTAGTTCACTAAATGAAACTGGAGACTAAATATAACTTCCCTTAGCTCGCACTGAATTTTCGAAATACAATATTGAATGCGAAACCAAAAAACAAGTTCGTTAATTTTTGAAAAATTCAAAGACTCCTAGATCATCTACAATATGAATTTGCCTTAAAGAATTTTTACTCAAATTCTATGCTATAGATGTGGCGGGGTATGACTTAGAACAGGTCCCTCAGGGTTATTAACTGATAGCAAATTTCAAAGAATGAATATGATAAATGAATGAATATGCTAATTTGATTTATGAAAATATTCTGCACTTCTTCAAAAAAAAAACTCTTTTTTATTTATTTAGAGAGAAGAGATGGTGAATAATTCAAATAGGCTCAGAAAATTACTGGGGAGTTGACTGCCTTCGTAGCACAGTAATAGCAAATTAGCAAAGCCGAAGTCATCTTGATGACTGAGATGATTCCCAATGCTGGAATTCTGTTCAGGACTTAATGCTCATCAGAATTTTTGATAGTGAGACATTGTCTGGTAGCATGGATGAGGTCCCAGCAAAATCGATGGTTAGAATATTGTCTAAAGCATATGATGGATTTAAAATTCGCTACTTAAATGCTCATAGTTTAAATTTGTCTAAATTAGACTACTTTCGCCATGGTTTTGTTGACTCGGGAGTTGATGTTATTTGTGTATGATACTTTGTTCCAGTCAGATAAGTCGGACCTAGAACCAGAAAACAATACAACCAATAGTTTGCATAACATCCCGGGCTATAAAATTGTGCGGCACGATAGGGTCACCAGTACAACTGGTAGAGGAGTGGCAGTTTATCACAGTGAAATAAAAAGTAGCTGAATAAAATGACGGTGTTATTGAGTATCTCTGACAACTTCACTAAATGTATTGATTTCACTAAATGTTGATCCTCTGTCCCCTTGTTTTCTGAATTTCAAGTATGTTGTTCACTCTATCTTATCTGCGGTGACTTCAACGTCGCACCTTTTAAATCTGACTTAAAGTCATGTCAGCTTTTAGACAATATCGCTGCATCTGGACTTGTTGTTACGAATATATATGCCACCCTGACATAAATAACTGCCTGGGATCTGATCGAATCAAAGTTTTACTTCCCTACCAGATATCGCTAGAAAATGTGTCAGACTACGACGTAATTTTCTGCACATACGCCATCGACCTGTAGAGCTTCTACTATTTGGTCATCATTCCAGTATTCCAATTGACAATAATGCCCTCCAGCTAGATGCGAGCCTCCTCTCATGGAGCAGTTGTTATTATTTCTCAGGCGTGGACAATAAAATTAACTTTTTACAGTCACTACTTTTGGACCTCTGTAACAGGCATGTTCCGCTGAAGACTGTAGTAGTACGTAATTAGAATTGCCTGATTCACATCAGAATCACGTCTTTTATCTCCATAGAAATACAGAGACCAGGTTTTGTTCCAAATGATCAGCTGCTTATCGCTCCGCCGAACGACTTTGAATTTAGTGTTGTATCAGAGATAAAAGTTATAAATGCTATTCGTTCTCTCAAATCTGATGCAGTTAGTGTTGACGTAGTATGTACCACCTCGACTTATAAAAATGATTTTGACGCACTTTCTGAGTTGTCCGACACATGTAATCAACTTTCGCATTACTTTCTCGACTTTTCCGGAAAAGTTAGAATGTGGCTAAGATCATTCCAGCTCTAGTTAAAATAATGGATGACTATGATAACTATACCCTTCTTGTTCAATGTTTCGAAAGCATTTGATAGTGTATACCATGACATCCTATGTATGAAATTAAGAATGTACACGTACTTTGCATTTAGTGTAAGATCGGCGTGTGTCTTAAGTGCATTCCTACGTGGTCATAGTTAAAGAGTGATGGCTGGTAATATAATTTGTTTTTCAATGTCCCTAACATCAGGAGTATCTCAGGGTTCGATACTAGGTCCTATCTTATTTTGTCTCTTCATTAACGACATCACAACAGTATGCTCAAATGCTTCTGTTCACTTTTACGCCGATGATAGACAAATTTATTCGTCTAGACCGAATGGCTTGGTTGAAGATCTCATTTGCAGGCCTAGCGAAGATCTATCTCTGACATACAACGGGTCACAAAATAATGGGCATAATTTTAATACCACTAAAACGCAACTAATTGTACTAATTGTAAAATGGAAAAAAAAACATTTTAATACTTAAGAACTGCACCCAATATATAGTCGGCCGGTCGAATTTATGCGGGACTTCGGAAACTCTAGTTGTTTCCCAATTTCACACCAAAAGACCCGAGACTGAGACTCATTAAAACTTTACTGGTGCCTATTATTGAGTATGGTATGGTAGTTAATCCAAAGTTGGACTCTGTGTCACACGGGCATTCGCATGTATGATCATGTCTCGGACTGCCAAAATAGTATTCTCGGTTTTACACTCCACCAGTTTTAGAGTATAAGCTGCACAAAATTATCTACACCAAACCTCCCACGTATCTTTTTGATAAGCTTTAATTTGTGATTGTCACCCAGAATACTTATTCTCACAACACCTCTTTTCAATTCAGTAAACTCTGCGTATATTCTCCGTCCATGCTATCAGACTTTGGTACTCTTAACCAGTGGCAACAAAACAATTAATGGGAACCAATCAATTTAAAAATCCAGCCTTGTCACACTTTTGAAACTAGAGCTAGTTAAATCAGAATCTTCTTGTTTTCCTTCCTTCTCTCTTTCTCTTCACTTACTACTTCCATTTCCTAATTATAATCCTATTCTTCTTATTTTTAAAATTGTTAACATTTATATTAATATTCTAGAATTATTGTATAATACACATACCCACTCTAATTGTTATAGTACTATAAAAGACCGAGTCTTGCTCGTGCGTTCGATAAAACAAATCAATTGAAATTGAAATCTGATGGCAAAAATATTCAAAAATATCCAAATGCTTTTGGTCTGAGTACTTTTTTTCTATATTATATAGTAGATGAATTCTTGCGATATTTCCATGTGAAATGGATCAATTTTTTTTTATATTAGTTCATTTATTATTACACATTTCACTCAAGGAGTAGAGTTCTAATTCAGTACGATGAATCAGCCTCTATTTTGTCATACATTAATTAGTAGTGTATAATGTACTTATGAATATTATGGAACACTTTTCTATTCGTTACTACAAACTATCCTCCTTTCTATGAGTTACAACGATATCAGATGTCAACAGTTAGCGTTGAATTATTTTTATAAAATATTTGTGTAGATGCGATTGATACCTTCGGTTACCTTCAATGGATCGTAAGAGATAAATTCTCACAATACTTTTCCTTATTCAAAGAAATTGATGTTAGGTAATAGCATCTCTCCAGATTCTTGGAATCTATAAAAAAATTCTTAAAAAATATCTGCCCCGAATTTATCTTTTCCTTTCGAATCATCTCTACTGCTGCTAACTACCATTTGAATTTTACCGTAGGTCACTACCGACAAATTTACCTCTGTACTGCTGCATTCTAAGTGCACAAAAATATGTGTATGCTATCGTTTCAGCCATTGACAGTTTGGGCTTTGAAATGGTCATGACAGTCGTTGGAAATATATTTTCTGCTCTATTTAGCCAGGGTAATACGAGTAGTTGTAAATATTTCACGGGGTTTTGATCTGGAGAGCGGTACTGGACATACCACAGAGTATATCTGGGAGAACTTCAGCAACTTATGCGTCGGGACGAAGATGGAAGCAGACCATTAGGATCTGTATTTATTTGCTAGAAGTTGGCACGCTAGCCAGACCCCTGATATAAAATGCATTTGTCTGGCTTAGAGGATCATCTCAGGAGTTTTCTGACAATGTTTTCCAACTAAAGATTCTTGCTATCGAGGCAGGTCGCTAAATCGCTCATGTCAGCTGATGCCCTGGTTCACCTCGGACTGTAGCGCCATCTTAGTATGTAAGTAAGAAAATATGAAAGTTGGTGAACTTCATTTTTATATATTACTGTATTTCCAGGAGAAAATACAGCGATTACAGAAATGTGGTTGCCCATACAGGTTTACACAGATAGATTGAAAATGGTTTACCGTGTAGAAGACCGAGTTTTTCCACCTGGAAAAATGCCAACCAATTCATTGTAATAGCTAATCATTATAGTTATTACAAACATAAATTGTACTTTCAGTACTCCCAAATTATATTCCCTTTTTACATTAATAGTCAAATAATAACCCAAGTCTTGGCTTCTTTAACTTTAAGACACATGCTGGCGAAGTTAATCCTGAGAATTTTAGATGAGTGTCTTATCCTATGATTCTACAAAGCGAACGAAGTGGTAACATAAATTCCTGGACAGAGCATCTGTAATCCTGAAAGAGCTTAACCTGTGTCTTTTAATCAATAAAACTTCTCATAAAGTATGCTCTATTTGGCGAAACAATCAGTTGGCGGAATGTTATAGATAAATGTTTCGGCGCTTTACGTCTAGACCGCTCTGACCAATAATGAAAACAACTAGCAGGAAATATACAAAATAAGCTGAAAGGCTTTTCAAAGGAAGAAACTGTCACTTGCCAGTTTTTTTTCCTTTCGATGAGCAAGTTCTCGACTACAGTTGTACTTGGATAAAACTATAATAGTTACAAATCCTGTATATTATATAGGAACTATGCTCATCATTAGCAAAATATGACTAGCAAGTGCCCATTTAACTGACTTTCTGACAACAGATCAGCTTTGGGCTGAGTTCAAATTTGGCAATCCATGTGCTTTGATATCTGTGATAAACTAATCGTACTAACCAGCGTAATTGGAATCAAAAAATCAGGCATATATGTAGCTTTAAAGCCTGCTGCTCTATAGTTTTAGGTTGGCATGAAAAGATTTAATTTTTTTTGGTTCCCACATTCAAATTGAATTTAAAGGTGCACTGGTGCTACAAAAAGTATTGTGTTAATCGCAGAGATATCCCATTGTCTGGCACCAACACTTTTTGGTGATTCAATCAATTTATTTTTTATTTTTTACTGTATCTTTTGAAATTTATATCCCTGGGGTAATGTTCGTATAAGACGAATTACATGACTTCGGTTTTTTTTCTGTTAAATTGTTTGTTATATATTCTAACTAGTTTCCAAATCTATGAAGTATCTAAAGATATCATGAATCTATAAGCTTTGGAATGGAATTCACGAAAAACTGTGATATCTTCTTCCAAGCCCTTTCCTTCAAGTCTGTAGAGCAATTGTAAAAGGGCTTCCCTATCCACCTTTCTGGGTTTTGGAGCTATAGTAACATAGAAGAAAACGACCGGGAGGACCGTTCTACTACACTGTAAATCTAGTCTTTTTTCTGTCCCTACCCTATGAGAATGAAATTCTGCACACTATCTGTAGGCATAATGAATTATCCAATTGATAGAAATTTCGTCTACTTGAGCAAGGTGAGGTCTAGATGAGGTTCAATAAATCTACTGAAGCAGACGAACTAGCTCCTTGTAAATTTTGTAGGGGATCAGGAAGGAAGGAGCATATACCAATTCATTTGTAAAATGTGGTTGCATAAAGTATGCTAGATAAATAGATCTCGGCATTACTTAACAGATTTTCAAATGCCCAAAACCACTAATTTAAGAAGTATTTCTTAATATCTTCCAAGAACATATCTAGCGTATTATGTGAACGTGTTAGCTGTATTTCCTTACGCAATACTAAGTAAATGCACTATCAAACTAATATTTTCCTCACTGCAGATTTTCTGGAAATCCAGGAATGGCTATTGGAATACAGAAAGATGAACTTGGTGTTTGTATTAAAGAAGAGCACAACAAAATATACGCTGTTGGTGGTTACACCTTTAAATTCACTGCCTATACGAGTATGTATAGTGGCAATGACCTTGTCAAAGGATATCGTATTTATTGCCATGACTCATCTTCAAATAAAGAAAGGCGTTGGTTTTAGCGGCTAGAGTGGAAGATGATTTTCCAAGGTTGATATGACAACTGAAGGGCAACATGCAGAAAACGGAGAGAGCTATTGGTTGAAATCCAGATTCACTTCAGAATGTAGTTCTATGAGAGAAGGTTTAAACAATAATACAATATCTTATTAAAAAATGGGCTTTACCTGTCGTAAAAGGCCACCTTATTGGAAAAGATCATATGCAGGCCCTTTAACACCTAAAATGAGCTTGAGGCGTATTTAACATCTAATAGACTACCGCAAACCTGTATACGTGACTGGGTTCCTACATCTGCCCATTGGAGACCAATGAGTCATAAATAAATTCGAATATTCGAGTATATTCATACATTCACACATTCCAGTGTCACACGGTTCAAATGAGAATAGTACGAAAGTAAGGCGTCATGGAAGTGAACATAAGGGTATGACAATTTTTGTATTTATATAACACATAGAATAATTGAGATATTGGACTAAAATTTCGATTTCATTCATATGACAACCGCGAGCACGATTGCAGCGATCGATTCTTTGGAGCCAATTTTCCACCACTCTTCCACACATATCGGCCGGAACGTTGACAATATCCCGTTTGATATTGTTCCTGAGCTCCTTTAACGTTGTGGGCTTGTCGGTATAAACCAGCGACTTAACGTAACTACAAAAAAGAAATCCAGCAGTGTTAAATCGCATGAGGGAGGTGGCCATTCGATCGCACCATTTCTCGAGATTACACGACTACCGAACTTCGCCTTCAATATTGGATCAATTGTTTGACCAGTTGTGTGGCATGTGACACCATCTTGTTGCAACCGCATATCACTGATGTCAAGTCTATCCAATTCTGGCCAAAAATAGTCTTCCAATATGGCACGATAGCGAACTCCATTAACCTTAACATGGAGATCATTTTCATCGATGAAAATATAAGGTCTAATCATACCTCCGGCATGAAATCCACACCACACGGTCACTTTTTGTGGATGCAATGGAGTCTCTTGAAGCACATGTGGGTTTGCTATTGAAGACAATATTAAGCCAACATTAAGGATTTTCTTCAAATGTTTGCAGAGTTCAATTGGATAAGTTTCGGCTTTCAAATGATCCAGAGACTTGACTTAATTTGATCTTGTAAGGGTGAAGGATAAGATCTTTACGTAAAATTCGACACATCCTGATTTGAGAGATTCCCAATTCATGTGAACGGTGATATTTTCGGTATTGTGGCCGGGAGTTGTCTCACTGGCCAAGAAAATTCAATAATGAATATCTTCACTCGAATTTATCCACTATAGTATGCAAAGACTATCGGGTGAGACAATAACTACGACCGAAAATTGGAGAAAACACTCTTAAAGTTACGAGTACGACCACCGAGTTAGAATTTCGGTAGTAATTTTTCATAATTTCCAAATGTTGCGCGTTCGTGAACATCACTACGATAAACATGTAAACTTTGACTCACAGATCATAAAAAAAAATCGTTTGTATTAAAATACAAAATTTTTATGTTCCCGCTTATGAATAAACTACCCCATCCTGTCCCCTTCCCCACAGTAGTGGAGTAATCCTGGAAAAATAGAAATATTTGTGTTCAAACTCAATGGTTTCTGGGGCGATATGTTCCATTTCAAAAATAAACTAAGAGTTAAGAACTGAAACTCCGGCATATTCACGGGCAAAAGATTCGAAGTTTAAAACATATTACCTCAACCTAAAACCTTGATGAGCGAGAGCTCAAGGGGCCGGAATCTTTTCTCGCTTATGGATGTTTTTCACTTATCCAAATTTTTCACTTATAGAGTTGCAGGTGGGGTTTTTTTCACCTACAGAGATATAAAAAAATTCAGAAAATATTCATAGATATGTGAATACATTTGTATTTGAATTTTGCACGGATACTACTTTACAAAAACTAAATAATTACATATGTATTGTTATACTGATTATCTACTTAAAAAAATCCGTTAATTTCTTCTGCGTTTACGTTCGTTATGGATCACGATTCATAAGAATGAGAGTACACGCTGTCAGTTAAAAACGACGGAGCAAAGGGCTGACGGATTCTGTGGGTCGGAACCTTGATGTGCAATGACACAAGAACGCTCAATTTGTTGTTACTGTTTTTGATAGCTAGGCGAACCATATGCGCATTAATTCCACAAAATAGCGTTGTAAATAACAGATAGTAGATACGACAGTAGACTCTCTCTTATAGAGGTATATGGCTAGAGGTTCAGGCGTGAAAAACGGCTCTCTCATATAGAGGTTTCTGTTTGTCACTTGTAGAGATTTTCGAGGGTTAAAATGATGCGACCTGGCAATCACTCTCACTTGTATAGTTTTCTCACTCATCCAGGTTTGACTGCAATATGGATGCAAGAAGCCAAGTGGCTATATGTACGAAGAAGGTACTGCTACTTATACTTGTAAAGGAAAGCGACTATTAACGGCCGATTAATATCAATAAAACTGATAATTGAACAATAAACTGGGAATAGTGTAAATGTCTACGCCTTGCATTAGGCAGTGAGATATCAGATAGATTGGTTGGGCTCCAAACGTAGTTAGATTAGCATATATTGTACGATACTCCCAAAACTGCATTATAAAAGATTATAAAGATTATAAAGTGAACTTGGGCGAAACACTATTTACTTATTTATTTCAGTCTAGGATTTAACAATCAACAGATTTCGAATTTCAGATACGATTGTATCTTAAACATAACTTAAAATAATATAACTATTTAGATATTAGTAAAATAAAGAAATTAATTTATTTTTAAAAATATTTCTGGGCAAATATATATCTAACTCTTAGCTATACATAAACATTTTGATACGTAAAAAAACTAGTAAGTCATCACCGATTTTTCATAATGAAACCAGAGTGGCTCCTAATTGGTATTAAAAAAGAATAAAGAAGAAAATATCCGGAACATCCGAAGCTAAATGTTAGAGTACTGCAGAAAATTTGCACAGTATTTCAAATGGCTGGCTGCACATAAATAAAGAAACGTGGAGATGGAAGCATGGAACGAAAATGACTGTAAGTAACAAAGGGAAAGCCCTTTAAGAGTAGACTAAGTATGGCGCAAATAGCGAAACCGATTACGTGCCATTCAGTAAGAAAAAGAGGCGAGAAAACTGTATTTAGAGTATGTACGATTACGAGAAATATTAAGAAAAAACGACAGCGGAAATGAAAATATTACGAATAACAGCGGGTATAATAGAGAGCGATCTAATGAGAAATACGCGCATTCGAGAAAGCTTCCAAAATACGATTCACATATAGTTAAACTCAATGCCAGGAAGTCAGCTGATTTTGCCATGTTCAAAGAAGGTCGTCAGAAGATCGAGTACAAAAGGTAGTAGAGCCTCGAATTCCAGCCGAAGTTCGAAGAAGTCGCCCTCAGTAAAATAATTGGATTTCTGAAATGCAGTAATAGCAGCAAACTCTTGGTCTGAGCTATAGAGTCCTTCTAGAGTACGCAAAGTTAGCCAGCCCCACAAGTGCTACATTAACTATCCAAATACGTGAGAGAAATGTGTAACATTGGACGTTATTATAAGCGTTCCATATTTTAACGGCAAATAAGGGAAGAAGTTGAAGCACTTTAATTAGTATGCGTCATAGATATACAAGGGTAATAAAATAATAGAAATAAAAATAAAAAGGGGAATGTTTTTTTCGTTTGCCCTGCCTTCGCAAACTAAGTAAAACTTTCCTCTTCTCTCCAAATATTAAAAGAATATCTAAAGTAAAAGATTTATAGCCTAAATTCCATCTTGTACATTCTACGTTCACTTACTACTAAATATAGAGTCTATATTCAAGGCACGAGTGTATTTTTTATAAAACGGCATATACGTGTTTCATAGGCTCCTGAGCATGCCACCTCAACAGCCGATCTTCCATTTAAAACCTAAGCTGACGTATACAAAGATTTTTGCATATATGTATGTACATGTAAAAAATTAATCTTAAAGGATAAGAACTCCCGAAGATGATAAGGCATTTTATATTTATCAATACCGCCAATTCATCATTAAAACTGACCGAATTTATCATATATATCGTATGTGCAATATTTTTTCCATGGTTCTTCTTAGAAAGGGTGTATGTGGAACTTATTTCGATTTTCAAATAAACTTTTAAAATGTTAGATTACTTTTTCCAAACCGAGATAAACTATACACCAATGGTGCATAAGCGAAAACAATAACCAATAACATTTTATTATATATTCTCGTATCCTAACCGGTCTAGAAATATTTAAATCATCAGACTCACCTTTTTCTTGCATCTCACGAAATTATTCTATCCAACAGGAAACAGCAAAACACTCCTTTCCTTTGAATGTTAAAATGTAATCCAACTGGAAAATCCTCGAGCACACTTTCACTTGTTATGACTTTAATTTCCTTTAACTTTTGATTTTTTAATTTTTGCTTTTTTAAAACTATTTAACTATTTTTGAGATTAGCATAAAGGCAGACACCAGGCAACAGAAGTTTAGAAAAAAAAGAAGATCAGATTTCACAAACACAAAATTCCACGTTATTTTTGCTTTTCATCTTTTTCTGCATCCGACATTTAATTTTTTTTTCTGCAAAGAATCATTATTTCTATATATTTTTTCTCCACATATTTCCCTTTTTTTATATGCACATAAAAAATTCGTTATCTTTTCTGTTCAAGCCCTTTAGCACTTCAAAGAAAAGAAACCCAGAGTCCAACGAAGAAACACTGCGAGAAACATTTAAAAAAAAAATCACAACAAAAAATTACTATAGACAGCTTATCTATTTATTTAAAAGTAAAAAACTAAATCAGTAAAAAATATAACAAATAAATATCTGTCATTCTTTTATTCCTCGAGATACTCCCTTCTACTCGTATACTTTTTCTTCCCTGAAAAATGAAATTCTAAAGCAGATGATGATACTTTGTTTGTCAGTTGGCGTTGGCCAAATAAAAAGAAGTCTTTCGGATAAGTTAAGCTAAAAGCAAAAACAAGGAAGAGTAATAATCATAAAAAAAAAAAAACAAAATAAGCTAAACACAGAAGGAAAAAACAAAAGTCGCCAGCGAAGCACAAAAAAACAGAGATACGAGTGAAGAAGAATATCTCTGTCAGGAGTGCGATGTCAAGTTATTTCTTTCAGGATAACCTCAGAAAAAAAATGATTTGTAAACAAAGTTGCTAGTTTAAAGGAATTGAAAATCAAAGGAACCATTTGAAAAAGGACGAAGATGGGTTTTTTCTTTCTACAATATTTAGCCCACGATAAATATTAAACGACAATTATTATTAAACGTGGAACATTTTCGCCACGCACAGCATTTTTTTTTTTATATGGACTAAAAGGTGGGATCTTAATTTTTCTTTGAGCTGCAAATGCAACAGAACATGGACAGCAACCAAAACAAAAAAAAGCGCAAGGATAAACTTTATCCACAAAGCTGGTTCAGTTATTTGTGAGTGCACTCATTCAATCCTAACACAAGCATATTCGGTTACTTTTTGAATATATTTACATTTTTCTTCTGCATCTTCTTTTTGTGTTTTGGTAAGGATTTCTTTTGACAACTTTATTAACTCGTTATTTATTTGGGTTTATTTTTGTACCCCGATCAAAGGATCAAAGCCAATGAAGGAGTGGAGTAAGGGCGAGCGAGTATACCTTAAACGGTCTGTTTACACCATCTTCAGTGTCCTTTTCCTTTCTGAGAAAAAAAAATAAAAAAACGAGAGCACTTATCCTCTTCATATATTTTTGCATTTCACTCTATGTTTGCATACTTAATAAATAGACAGTTCCTTCTCCGCTACGGTCTTTATCCTTTGACGGAAAACAAAAACGGAGAAAAAAACTGTGATTCTAGGGTCGTGAGAGTACTGTTTTGAAGATCAAGATGTCTTTATATATATGAAGATAGCTATTTGAAACATTCGCTTTTTAAGTAACTTCTACCCGAATCTATGGTGGTTGGAGGAAGCTCTTTTCTTTTTTTTGTGTTTACATACAAAGTGCAGCAAAAACGTTTAGAGGTTCTTCTTTCAACCGAATAAGGCCAACTTTAAAGGTACACACATTCAAAATTTGTATCCATTAGATAGAGCATTTTGCACATGTTAAACAAAAATCACTTAATTGAAATGAAATAAAGAAAAATAAATAAAAAAAGGACTCAACAATTGGGACAGGGATATGAGCACAAAACTATTTTTTTTACAGGGCCGTCTTTACATATAGTCTACGATTTATTTTAAAAGAAAAACAAATATTTCGGCAATTAATTAAATGGAAAAATAAATCCTTCAGTTTAATTGAATTCATTTTATTTATCCAATTTCTTATTTTTTGAAACCTGTTTTTCCTTTCTTATTTTTCACAAACTTCGACGAATGTGCTAAGCCGCACGGAAAAGATAAAACCATACGCTCGAACTCCAATCGGCAAACTGACGATAAGTTTCGTTTTTATCAGGGAAATTTTCGAATTTTCTTCCGACGACTAGAGAAAGTAATTTTCTGTTTTTTTCTTTCTTCAATTTTTGTTTTTACTTTTTATGTTCTTAGTAAAAGCTGAACCGCAAAGATGCGGCTGCGTTACAAAATCACTCTCTCTATATATTCTTTAGTCTAAACCCATTGTACTCCCAATATCTTCTTATTGCCTCTCCAGATATTAAAAGTAGAGTATCTATGGATCTTTTATAGAAAACTGAGTATATGGGATAATGTTAAAAATATCTTCTAGATTGTTGATATCCATCAGATGCTGTTGAGCCTCTATTACTAGTCTAAGTAGTATCTCTAGTCTACAATTCCTCTCTCTCTCTCTCTCTCTCTCTCTGTATATATTGTATTTTATCCATTTAGTATTTTTCAGATACTCAATTTCCTCTCAGTGTGAGGAATCCGAATATTCAAGGCGAAAAAGGCTTTTCGCCGTGGGTATGGAAAAAAGCTCCTGGAATAAGGTGGTATTGCTGGAAATTTGTGGATAGGTTGAAAAGTAGAAGCTGTATTCTCTTAAATACATTTTAGAATTTGTACAATGTAGGATAGTGGAGCAAATTGTTTTTTTCTGTGAAACATGCACGTGCAAAGCAAGAGGTTCATTTACATAAATGATTTTTCGATTAAAATTCAATTATGATGCCCACACATTGTAAAAGAGCAATTTCATTAGTTTGTTTGTTTTTGTTTATTACTTCTTTACTTTTCTTACAAATAAGTGAAAATATCATCGCAAGTGCACCGGGAATTTATTTCTTCTAAATAATATACGACTATAACTCATTTTTTAAAGTGTATGAATGGTATAGGTATGGATTTGTACGAAGTATATGGTTTTCCAATAAGGACTTGACAACTTTTTTTAAATAAAACACAAACCATTTGAGATATTTTAAAAACTTTATTACCGGCTTGAAGTATAATCAAAACTCGACTTCGTTCATATGGCCACCGCGGTCGATACGTTGGACCCAATTTTCAACGACTGGGCCACACATTTCGGCCGAAACGGCCGCTATTTCGCGTTCAATGTTGGCTCTGAGCTCTTCCAACGTCGTCGGCGTGTTGGCATAAACCAATGACTTAACGTAGCCCCACAGAAAATAGTCAAGCGGCGTTAAATCGCACGAACAAAGCGACCATTTCTGGAGATAACACGCTCACCATACTTACTCTTCAATAAATCGATTGTAGCGTGTGCTGTATGGCTTGTGGCACCATCCTGTTGAAACCACATGTCTTCCAAGTCCATATATTCTAATTCAGGCCAAAAATAATCGGTGATCATGGCGCGATAACGCTGAACATTCACAGTAACGTGACGATCGTTATCGTCGTTAACGCCGCCGGCATGCAAACCGCACCAAACAGTTATTTTTTGTGGATGAAGCGGTGATTCAAGAAGCACATGTGGATTTTCACCCCAATAACCAATAACGCATATTTTGCTTATTGACGAACCCATTGAGCCAAAAATGAGCTTCTTCACTGAAGATGATTTTGCGATGAAATTCATCAACTTGGCGCATCTTCTCCAGAACCCAATCGGAGAACGTACGTCGCTTCAAATGGTCCATCGGCTTCAATTCTTGAGTCGGTTTGATCTTGTATGGGTGTAAATCAAGATCCTTACGCAAAATACGCCATAATGTGGTCTGAGCGATGCCCAATTCTTGAGAACGCCGTTGAATTGACTGATTTGGATCTTTTGTTATGGACGCCTGAACGGCAGCGATATTTTCGACACTTCGACCAACCCGTTATTTCACTGACACGCCAACGTCACCCAACGAATATATGAACCCAAATTTTTGCACTAAACTTGTTATTGCCTGTCTACTAGGGCGAGAATTACGACCGAAAATTGGAGTTAACGCTCTTAAGGTTGCAGTCGCCGACTCCGAATTTCGGTAGAAAATTTTTATAATTTGCAGACGTTGCTCGTTCGTGTACTTTACTATGATGAAAATGTCGGGTTTACTGAATAAATTGACAGTGACAGTTTGATGGTTAGTGAAAGAGTGCGTTCACAAATTAAATTCAAAGTTTTCAAGTCCCTATTGGAAAACCCTTTACAATATAACTGTTAGCATACGCTGACAACATTATAAGTATCGAATATAAAACCCGATTATGCTCTTGACAAGAAAGTACACTTCATTCCGACCATTCCAGCAGTACGAAGATCGTGAGCATATAGCTTTAAAGATTTTTCCTGAGCTCCAATTTTAACTTAAATAACAACAGTACGGTGGAAATAAAGTGAAGAATCACTCTTAGTGATCGTAGTTTCTTTGGATCAAAAAAGTAACCGACAAGTGGAACTCTTTCACGCACAATTTACGAATAACTTTCTAAGAGCCTTATTGTTTCAGTTCTGATGTATTAGCAGAATTTGGGGGAGAACTTGCAACAACAAACTATAGTCTCTATAAGCTGGCTTAGATAACCAGAACAATTTAAACCAATGGACACCATCGACATGGAAAGTCTTGAAAGGATTTCCCTCCTGTTATGCGGAACTAAATAATTCAATTCTATCTCGCCTTGTGACGCCACCTTCCATTCAAGAAAGTGAAGTTAGATCACTCGTTTATGACAAGCATAACAGACTTATTTAAGGTAGCCCACTTCAGGCTAGTTTTTCCTTAGCATTACATCCGTGGTCGTGATTTCTATTCCACATTTTATCCCTTAGATTTCTTAAAAATCAGAGTTCAATACTGGGCCTCCTTCAAAATCTGAGCAGTAGGCACCCAGTTGAATACTCAGATTCCGACTTGAATTGACTCAACGCTCGCCTTCATAAAGGTTTCCCAGAAAATAATGGTTTATAACATTCCACATGCAATGAAAGCTGTAACAAGTTTGACAAATTCGTCGCTCCGTCTGTAACCTAATTTGTTACTTGTCATACTAGCTAGGTTTGGATTTACTCAACAAATATTTGACTACGTCCAAATGTTTCTTACGGTATCATAACAATTAATAAAAATAAAACATTTTCGAATTCATTTCCGCGGAGTTTTGAATAAGGCAAATATTTTCCAATTATTTCAGATTAATTAGAATTAATTCTTAATGAATTGAAATCAATTGAAATTCCTTCATCCCAAACCGCCCAAACCTAACACTTTTTTAAGCACTATAATGTGGTTTTATCCTGTCACTAGTGATGGTAAAAATGAACAAAAAACTGAGCTAATCCATCTATAGCCGAATATATAACACATTTTTTTTTATCTGCGAGTAAACCTCTCTGCGGTCAGAAATACCGCAGTTATTACCCATTCCCGAGTGGCACAGGATCAGGTAGCAATGTTTTTATACCCTCTCAGGCTTTTTACAACAGCGTTAATAATTAAAATCTCAGATGATATGAATCAACTGTCAAAAGTGAACAGGTAATCAACTTTGAATTACTTTTTCATGAATAGAATATGTTGATATCCCATGGTAGTATCCAGATACCTAATCGCATTTATTGTCAATTGCTACAGTGCTTGCATTTATATTTTTTGTTAGTTAAAAATGAAATCTTGATCGAACAAACTAAATGGGTTGACATATTACTCGTATTTTAAGCGGCGATTTATTATAGTAGTTTCCTGTGCCATCTAGGTTAGTTTAGGTAAGAGTTGCTGTTAAAGAGACCAACCCACATAGGCCTGGTGGGCCATTGTAATGCAACGTGGATCTGTGATCCTCCTACTCTTGGATTGAGCTTGAGCTTATGATAAAGCGTCGGAGATCGTTAACGTCTATATTGTTTAGAAGTGGGGTTTTTCATCTTTGGGAGAGAGCTGGGCAAGAACAGAGTAGGTGCGGATTGTCTCCTCCTCCTCGTCCATTTATCTCCGGCAGAAAGACGCTAATCGTTTTTGCATGCTTGTCTATAAGGCAGTTTCCAGCGATGGCACCTATGACAGCGCTGAGATGTTTCTTTTTTTTAAATATCAAACTCATAGAGCGATCCAAAAACAGCTTTGACCAGATATGTTTGGTCACTAGACAGTTAATGTAACAGTCCCTCTAAGGTCTGTTCTTTTATTAGCATCCAGCTTTAAAATTGATTTGCATGTAGCGATTGGTATACTGATACTACCCTTTTCTGGTCGAATAGGTAGATATGTTGCTGTTTCAGGGAAGACTGGACTGACACTGTAGATTGGGGGAGGATCTATGATTGGAATTGTATATTTGATAAGGACAAGATCAGTTTTATGGGGATTTACTCGCTATCCACAGCGATCCCCCACCGTGTTAATCTGTTAAAATTTAGCTAAAGGAGTTGTTCAATGGTATATAAATATTAAGATGCTGACGGATATAGCAACGTTATCCGCATAGCCAATCACCCTGCTACCACCCGCTTCGACATATATCAGCTCATTAACCACTGAGTTCCAGAGAAGGGGAGAAAGCACACCGCCTTTCTGCGTACCTCTGCTGGCACATCTTTTAGCAGAATACCCACTGAGCTTGGAGTTGATTTTCCATTTAGCATAAGACTGATCAACTCCCCAAGTGAGTCGTCTATCTGCAGAGTTGACAGCGTAGTCCTGATTGGCACCCTCTATGCCCAGTAAAGCGACCATTATGTACTCTCTATATTGTAGGGATCATTTTATGTGGCTAGTCAGTGAATGCAGTGCCGTTTCCATCGACTTTCTCTTACAGTAGGCATGTTGAGCGGTTGACAAAAGTTGTGGATCAATTTTCGGTCACATATGGATATCAATGAGTTGTTCTAGAGTTGTTCTCAGAAGGCACGATGGTAGACTTATAGGTCTGAGGTCCTTTGGGACAACATGAGAGCATTTTTCGGCTTTGCGAATGAAAACTATTTACATTGACTTCTCTCCATGAAAGTGGAATGCGGATCAGTTCTACACAGCTCCTCATGATATTTTTATTTTATTTTTTTTATTTTTTTAAACAACTTAACACTAAAGTTGGTATGAATACTCTTATAATGCCTCAGCATGTGTTAAGATTTTTTGGAAAATGGGAGAGGAAGAGAAAGAATGATTTTTGGGCTCAGTTTTTATTTCGCTCCATGGGTGGCATGCAACATTTAATGGGGAGACTAAATTCTTAGTGGAAGTTGGCTTGTTGTTGATTTCTAGTCAACCACTCATCTCACTTGATTTTAGTTAACTGAAAAAATTAATGTCTTTCGGGTGAGGTTGGAATTCGAACACCGAACCTTCCGATTTGGAAGCCAGCCCACTATCACTTGAGCCACAGCCACCCATCTCTAGCGTAGACCTTATAATATCTGAGGACCTTTGTAGGTCGGCAGGTATTATACCGTCCGGAACAGCAGACTTGTATCGTTTCAAGCTTTTGCAGGGCCCAAAGTAGCTTTTTTTTTGTAATCAGACCATGAATTTTGGTCACGGTAGCAGTAGTCCTATTTTTGTTGCTACTGGTCGCGAATAGGGTGCTACCATGCAAGGGGGTGTGAAGTAGTAGATTGAGTGATTCATCACTTGATGTTGTAGAAGAGTCATCGGTTTTTTTCAAACAGCTAGGCATCATAGGATTTGTAGAGAGGAATTTTCTTAGCCGCGATGCCAAAGAGGTTGCTGCTATTTTGTCACAGAATGACCTCCGAAATTGTCGTATTGCCTTCTTCAGTCCTTTTTTATATTGTATGTTTTGAGAGATTCCTTGTATGAATTCCAGTCAGTCACTTTCTTTATGCTTTATGCTAGGTTGAAATGTTTCCTGCAGACATTTCTAAGTGGATCCAGTGTTTATATCCACCAGTGTCTTCTTTCCTGTACGTTAAATAAGAGAACAGAAAGCAGCCAGGGTGAGAGCTAGGGTGAAATCCTTTACTTTTATGTCAAGCTCGTTGGTGTTACGCGGGGGACTTAGGAGTTTAGAGGAAAGAGGTTTGAAGAGTATTCCTCCATTTTTTTCCCCAATTCCGGATTGCTGGTTGCCTGTGAGAAGCATCATTCAGGCTGAATTGGATGTATCGGTGATCTGTATAGAGCGGGTTGTATAGAGGTGCCCCAAGTCCACGAACCGGGCTTTCTACCATCTATGTTTCCTGGATTAGGATGATGTCTTCTTTGTTTTTGGAAAGACGCAGAATGAGTGCGGCCAAGCCCTTTTTGGAGTGATGCATATTAATCTGGAAAACCCGTGGCATCATTGCTACACTATACCAGAGGAGCCTCCACCACGGTGCTGTTCGAGTCCTTCGATTCTGAACATGTGGCCAACAGCTCATCTTCATCCTGGGATCGTAAAAGATTTGTCGTCGGTTTTCATTTCCGACAGAGTGTCAAAGGCGGAGATTGACGGATTAGTTGTCGGCTCGGATAGGCTGGAGTGGTGTTAATTATTTCAGTAAAGGATATCGCCGCTCCAAGATCTGAGGCTGAATTTGTTAATTCGATTAAAGAGCAGAACGTTACTTATCAACATTCAGCTCATTCTTTTTATAAACCCTTAAGTGTATTGACTCGAAGCCGACCCGAGGCATGCCTTTAGTCTGCATTAGAGGGTTAAGGGATTCCTTATTGATCACAATTAATGCGCATCTATAAGCGCTCCTTATTTCTTCTAGTCTTGCGACTTTTCAGTTATAAATCGGAAAGGTGGGGTTGTTGAGCCTGTTGATTTCCAGAATGCTTTCTGGGGAAGAGCCCTCGGATGGGATCCAGATGCGGGTTCTAGGTCTGCTAGGGATATATTCCGTACCTACGACCTCGAGCTTTGTACCCGGCCAAACGTCACCTATGGGTTTGGTGTAAAGATCAAGAGACCTTTGATTGGAACAGGCGATAAGTTTGACATACCCTTGGTACCAGCGATCTTACCATCGCTTGCGATGAGAGGTGGTCAGGGGTTTTCCCGCATGATGGCTAATAAGTTGCCAGAAAGCTTTAGCTGAACCAACTGCTACCGTTCAGGTGTTATCGATCAATCGGTGTCGTTTTTGTCGATTAGCGTGATTGTTATTGCATCTTTTCGGACTTCGCTAAAATGACCTCAGAGATGTGATTTTGGAAGGCCCAGAGGGAGTTTTGGTGTTTTTAGATGTCGGGCCTTTTGGCAACCATCACGGTTCCCTCCAACGATCTCTGGCGTTTGGAGGGGTCCTTTAGCGTTTTGGCAGCAGTAGGTAATCCGCCTTTAAGGATGTTGTTAACCCACTCAATTTTGCTCTTTATTTTGGGTGCTCATATAAAGAACTTCTCGAGATTCATTGACCTTAAACAGCCAAATATAAGTGCTCCGAATACAAGTTTTTTTTTTAATTATACATTATTATGACACTGACGGCTCCTTCCCCCTGGGGTGTCAGTCAGTATCTTACCTTACAACAACAAAATATCATTTTTTCTAACGAGCCGCATTTTCATCTCGACGGCTATGTTAACAAACAATATTGAAGCATATGATGGTCGAAAATCTCACACGTAATTATGCATCTGCAAGGAGTGACAGTATGGTGCAAATTTTGGAGTAGGCATCATTAGTCCATTTTCGAAAATGCTACTGTATCGTTTATCTCAGTAATTGATTTATTGCAATGGTAACCGGTATTCATTTATGACCACCAATAAAAGCAGCACCCCGGCGGCGTTCCAATTGGAAGTTATAATTTTTTTTTCATATAATCTTAATAATTCTAATTTAATATACGAGTTTATGCGGGTTTCATTCAAAACAATCATGGAAATAGAACACACGGTACACCCATTGTGTATAGTAACGTTTTTTATTGGCAATAACTAGAATTAAATGTCACTTCAAAAGTTAAATACAATATATTTATTCTTTTAATTCATTGTGGGGTGGCAGGGTAATACAATTTTTTTTCTTTTTTAAATATAATAAACAAGATAATTTGTACGCAGTTAAATAGTTCAGCTATTGAAGCGCAACAGAATCTCGACATCATTAAAAATAAACTCAAGAAGCCATAATATTTTTATTTTATCCAAAAAAGTGTGTAAGTTCCTAAAGATTCTTATATCTAGAAGGAGCCTGTTAAGCAAACTGCGGGAGAAAATACTATAAAAATGTTTGTAAAAAGCGGTACGAGGTTGGAGGTATGGAGGTTATAACTAAATAACTTGCGTTTCTACGTAGGTTATGCATATTAGGCACTGCATCTTACGACGCCTTATAGAGAAAATTTTCATAATTTTAATATAGTAAAGGTGTCTCAGAGGCAAAATCTTTAAAGATCTATCTAGACGGATCCAAAAAATGAGCTAAATGATGATTTCTTATCGTTGCAATTAGAAATAGAAAAATTCTATCAAAAACAATCAGCTCGATAAAGAAATACATCTATACCTGGAGGTATCGAGATACTTAAGCTAAAAAACATTATTTCGTTGTATTGCTAATAAAATTAGCTTATACGATATTTCGAAAACCAAAGTCGTAATGTGTGAATGTCATGGCTTCTGTCGGCCAACGGAGCGATATGCAATTCCCAAGTCATTGTCACATGCTGTGACCTTACCCATAAAAGGCAGAGAGAAAAACGAGTTTATATAAATATATATGTAATGAAATCGTATCGAGTATTGAACCTTGCGGAGCACTTTAGAAGCACTGTATTTGTTACCAATCTTAAGCAAATTCATGAGATTCTTCTTTATGTAGTTTAGCTAAAAGTATATTATGGCTAACCATATCAAAATCTTTCGTTATGTCAACAAAATACCAAAGCAAAACCGCTCTCCCTCAAGTCCTTTTTATGTATATTGCAGAGCAAATATCTAACAAAGCATCAAAGTAGAAAGTCCAGCTCGGATTCCATATTGATTAGAACTAAAAAAAAATAATTCTACTGAGGTAACATAAAATTCGGCACCTAACGGCTATTTCAAAAACTTTGAATATTGAATACAACAAGGAGATAGATCTTTAATTTTTAGAATCTTTTCTACTACCCTTTTCTCGACTAAAGGAATGCGAATTTCACCTTTTAATTCATCCGGAAAAATACCAGATGTAATGCTTAAATTAGAAAGATGAGCCAAAATGTCAGCAATATTCAGCGTGTGAATTAATTATTCTCAAAACTTATATAAATCATCTCGTAGCACGTTTTCAGGAAAACGTGTGCATGTCATGGATACTTAGTGATGATGATTGCCAAAACCGATACAAAATACTCGCTAAATTCATGCGCTAGAAATGTAGGATCTGAAATGTCAGATTGCAACTATTTAATGTGATAGGGCCAGTAGAGTGATTACAATTTCAAAAGACAATATCATTTATGACCTGCCATTCCTTCTTTAGATCCCTTTCGACAACTTTATCTTGTTATCATAATAAAGGTACTGCGACAAACGAATCTCTATGTTAACTTGCTTGCTAACCCGATATAAACGGTTTCTTAAGTTTAGATTGAGAATTTTTTTGTAATATGTACTTTCGTTGAACTTTGTGTTATAGTTTTATTTTATTAAGTAGTGCAGAACTAACCCAAGGTTTTACTTTTATATCAGGGTTTTCCAATAGGGACTTGACAATTTTAAATTTAATTTGTGAACTCACTCTTTCACTAATCATCAAACTGTCACTGCCAATTTAATCAGTAAACTCAACATTTTCATCATGGTAAAGTACACGAACGAGCAACGTCTGCAAATTATAAAAATTTTTTACTGAAATTCAGAGTCGGTGACTGCAACTTTAAGAGCGTTAACTCCTATTTTCGGTCGTAATTCTCGCCCTAGTAGACAGGCAATAATAAGTTTAGTGCAAAAATTTGAGTATACATATTCGTTGTGTGATGTTGCCGTGTCAGTGAGAGAACGGGTTGGCTGAAGTGTCGAAGTATCGCTGCCGTTCAGACGTCCGTAGCAAACGATCCTAATCAGTCAATTCCACCGCGTTCTCAAGAATTGGGCATCGCTCAGACCACATTATGGCGTATTTTGCGTAAGGATCTTGGTTTACACCCATACAAGATCAAGCTGGCTCCTGTCCTGAAGATTTTTCTACAGTTGATTACTTTGATAATATTTCAACCAAAGATATTGACCTTCTGATAATAAAGAGTTTTCCAATAGGGACTTGACAACTTTAAATTTAATTTGTGAACGCACTCTTTCACTAATCATCAAACTGTCATTATCAATTTAATTAGTAAACTCAGCATTTTCATCATGGTAAAGTACACTAACGAGCAACGTCTGCAAATTATAAAAATTTTCTACCGAAATTCGGAGTCGGTGACTTTAAAAGCGTTAACTCAAATTTTCGGTCGTAATTCTCGCCATAGTAGACAGGCAATAACAAGTTTAGTGCAAAAACGTTTTCGCTGTGTGATGTTTCCGTGTTAGTGAGACAACGGGTTGGTCGAAGTGTCATTTTCGACACGCTGCCGTTCAGGCGTCCGTAGCAAACGATGGTCAATTCCATGGCGTTCTCAAGAGTTTACACCCATACAAGATCAAGCTGATTCAAGAATTGAAGTCGATGGAAGATTTGAAGCTATGTACGTTCTCCAATTGAGTTCTGGAGAAGATGCGCCAAGATGTTGAATTTCATCGCAAAATCATCTTCAGTGACGAAGCTCATTTTTGGCTCAATGGGTTCGTCAATAAGCAAATTATGCGTTATTGGTCTGGTGAAAATCCACATGTGCTTCGTGAATCACCACTTCATCCACAAAAAATAACTGTTGGGTGCGGTTTGATCACCGATTATTTTTGGCCCGAATTGGAAGATATGTACTTGGACGACATGTGGATACAACAGGATGATGCCACAAGCCACACAGCACACTCTACAATCGATTTAGCGTGTTATCTCAAGAAATGGGGCAGTCGATTGGCCGCCTCGTTCGTGCGTTTTAACGCCGCTTGACTATTTTCTGTGGGACTAGGTTAAGTCGTTGGTTTATGCCAACACGCCAACGACGTTGGAAGAGCTCCGAGCCAACAATGAACGCGAAATAGCGGCCGTTTCGGCCGAAATGTGTGGCCGAGTCGTTGAAAATTGGGTCGAATCGACCGCTGCAAACATGACCGCGGTGGCCATATGAAAGAAGTCGAGTTCCATTCATAAATGTTTTGATAATAAAGTTTTTGAAATGTCTCAAATAGTTTGCGTTTTATTAAAAAAAAAGTTTTCAAGTTCTTATTGGAAAGGCCTATATAACATGATGAACTAACACTTATATGTTTTGACAATTTTGAGAAAGGCTTCAAATCTGCACTGCTACTGCTGCTGATACGGCTTGTAGTGTTCTCTAGAAATTTGGGAACCTTAGGACCATACTGTAGGCCTCTCTATTTTGAATAACTTGTTACTAAAGCCAAAAGATTACTGATCCAAATATTTTTCTTCTGGCCACACACTTCGAATCTTGGCTGAAACCTGATCCTCTAATGCTCTTTGGACCAGATTTTCTGACGACCTTTGAAACAGTCGGAAATTCTTCGACTATCGGTTTCTTAATTTTGAGACTTGCTAAAATGCACGTACTTTTTCTTAGATCACGTTTGGTTCGTGGCGTACCATTTTTATAAACGTAAAAATTGCATATTGAGATTTTATTGCTGCCCCAATAAAATTGCTGGGAAGACGTTATGCTGATATTTCGAAGCGTTCACGACGCCTCTCCATCATTTTTCGTAAACTTAGAATAGCGCCCTATGTCGACCTTCCTCCAAAAAAAATATCATTGATTGCCACGGAACTCAATAATATGGCGTTATCGACCGTGTGGAATTCTCACGTATGTATATTCTCATATTATGCGGCATTAGTTTCATAAATCGGTAGTTCTTGCAATTTCACGTGTCGCCTTTGGCTTATCTAGAAAGTTTACCCTCCATTGGTTAGGCAGTCGTTCGCCTCTTATCATTTTATTGAACAAAATCGCGAGTCATTTAAATCCAAGGTTTCCAATTGTGGACCTAGCTTCAGAGGTCGTACTGCTCCTTATCTTTTCTAGTTAAGTAGGCTCCCGGAAATTGTCGTGCCCTGTGATAGAATTGACTGGTAGGGTACTCTTTTCATATAACTCTTTGGTTACAACTCTATTTCCCTTGAGATGAACCCTCTTAACAGACCTCTCTCAATGTACCGGTCCCTAGAATGTCTCATCGCAAACCTCATCGTTTTCGATTTCAACTGCACCACCTTTTAGGTCATAGTTTTAGGTTTAGGTCCCAGTTTTAAAGCCTTGCTTCCCCACCTAGATTACATTAATCTGAGACTTTTATGATGGCTTTAGATCTGCTAAAACCTTCTCTTTCAATTTTGAGTCGCTACATATAAGACTACATTAATTCTTGCCCATTCATCGATCCGTGCACACAACTAAGAGGTTCATAAGTATTTCGTTTCTGGTCCCCGTAACTTTTTAAAATTAATTGTTTACATACGTGCTCGTATATCATATCGTAAAAAAAAGGTTATATTGTATATACTCGTATATACGAGTAGATAATCATCTTATTTTTGTTCCAGAATAAACCTCTGAGCTGAGTGTCTTTTCTTCACGTTTCCGTCTTAACTTTTTCATCCTTAAATCGATTTGTTTGTGAATCTAATTATTCTATTCACAACCACATCCGTGGGGAACAATAAAATGAACTGCCTCAATTTCCACTCTTGCCACATCCAAATGGTAGATAATTACCAAAATCCTAAATAAATCTATAAGAGTTCCCCGAATTTGGAATGAAGAAAACCGCACAATACTAAGCAAATTGTGCTTCGACCTAAATTGGGTCTCGTACACACTCCAAACGCACCACTCAGCACTCCAAGTTCGGATGGCACGAAACGTAATTTATAGCAACTAACTGAAACTTTCGTCATAACTCATTGCATCTATTCGTATACAAAGTATCTGAAGATGGAAATAATAAAGACTGAAATCAAGGCTACAAGTTAGAATAGTGGGCGTGAGGGTTTATAGACCCAAAGCCAGGACGATGTTCAGTCTAACCTCATCGAGGGACCGGAAAGTTAAATTATTATTCTCAGAAGAACAATAACATTAAGAACAGTTTATGAGTGCGAGTATTGCCTTAATCTTTATTGGGTTTTGATGCTGTTTGGGTTGTAATTCGTCAAAGGGGAATACGAAATTGGATACATTTTCCTATCTCTATCGTCCAACACTTAGCTCTGATCTATTGAGTTCTTTAAAGTTAAATAGAATCTGGGTGACATGACTAAGTGTCATTGACATAAAACAATGCAGACAAAACGACATGAAAGTTTATGTTTTGGGTTCTGTGTTTACTTACATTAACATGCAGAATGAAACATTGAAATAAAGTAAAGAAAACGAATTATATTGTATATATTGAATACCGTGACTGGTTTATTTGCTGAAATTTACATCAGACATTTCATACGGATCGAAGCCTGCCATAGGCTGGCTCCCTGTGAGTTGCAATTTTATCTTGAATTACTTCATTCCGACGAATGTACGTTTATTAATGTGAACATGTGGTGCCTCAAGGCACGCATATTAATTGTATTTGAGTTCTGATTCTAGTGGTTGTTTCCAGATTAAATTAAACGAATTGTTCTTTGTAAAAAAATATAGTCAAAAACGTGGTCCTACGGGACTTCCTGAATGACGCCAAACAGCTATTCGTGTATTATACGGGAAGTCCTGCTTTTATGTTCAAAATGATATACGGCAAATACTTCACTCGCTTGCCATCATAGCCATTTTGGTGACTTCCGCCTCAATACTCACGAGAGCTACATTAACTGTTTGCTACGTTCGTCCATTTATACCAATGTCAACTGCCTACACAAATACAATAATTGTGCAGACTTGGAAAAGATAATAATTCTTTTGTTTTGCACTATCCTTTTTAGAGTGATAATAAAAAAGTCATCACATTGCAGGTCTCGTTATCCGAGCATCCTCCATAGACATCCTTCATAATCTGACTAGTTTGGAAGGAATGTCAAAACTAGATATGGCGTTGTTTAGTTCGTCCCTATGAACTCTGTCATATTTGGTTTTAAAGTCGGCAAATATGTGGTAAGTGTCGATATACAATTCCTGGGCCCTTTCCAAGATCTGCCGTAGTGTGAATATTTAACCGTTAGACTTTCATGGGCTTATAAAGCAGAGTTATGTACCAACCACATTAGTGAGTGGTTTTAGACTCTTACATAATACCGCAGATAACATTTTGCAGGCGATGTTTTGGAGATTTATTTCTCTATAGTTGGCGCAGTCAATAAGGTCTTCTACTTTGTAAATGGGCAAAACGATGGTGCGATCCCATACTTGCCAGTTTTTACAGATGAGCTGTTGCACATTAACAACCAGGTAATCACCAGCCGTTTTAAATAGTGCGGTATCTTTTTCATACTTAAGCTTCTTCATTGCTATCTTAATCTCATTTTGGACAAGGAGACGAAATTCAATGTCGCTTTTGTCCGAGCCTTCTGAAGGTTACAAGCTTCCAGTCATAAGTCTTGTTGGTGGCAGGACCAGCAGTAGTCCATACCAGGACTTAAATCACTGTACCGTGGGTGTCAGGACTTGTTAAGGTAGGCCCCCTATTGGGAGCATATAGGTGGCTGTGGTTTTAAAATCACTGGAAGCGTAATCAGGTCCTTTACAACAGGGCGAAACTAATACGAGTGAACAACTTTTTTTTAAGCTGTCTCGATGAATAACCTGATATCTGGGGCTTAATTCCCCAATTACCTTTACCACGAGAGTGTGCGATCTGGCAGCTTCGTTCCACCGGAAGCATTCCTCTACCTAGATCAGATAGGGTTAATCCAGGATAGATCAGCTGTCCCCTTAATCTTCCATGTCGCTCGGACTGCTGGGGACAGGCGACTCAACTACAACAGAGACGTCGCACACGACAGTGTGGATCGTATCAGGTTCAGTATCGCGATTCCCGATAAGAGGGATGTCGTTCGGCAGCAGCAGCATTTCTGGTGGTTGAATGATGGAGAAGAAGTTTCGTCGTCGTTTCCGTCAATTACGGACCAGCCTCACTAATGAGGCAGAGCTGACCAATGTATTTGCTTGTAAATAGCGATAGCCAGCTAGCATAGGTTTAGGTTAGCATCTAAGAAACATGTTTGTATATAAAAAGGTATAGGTATACTAATGTATATAATATTAGTATGTAAATATAATTTCTATGTGCGTGAATATGTGTATTGTGTATGTAAGCTAGGTAGACTAAGGTCTATTTTAAATTAGATATTAAGTTTTTATAAAAATAATAAATTATGTCCATATGCTAAGTTTTTTGTTAATTATTTTTTTCCTTGGCTTTAAGTATAGAAAATAAGTATTGCTAAATAAAATGTAATAAAGTCGAAAGACATAGATATAGGAATTTAGAGTAGCTTAGAGTGTCTGTGTGGGGCCAGTAAGTTAGTATAAGATTGTTAAGTAATTTTAAGCTAGCATTTAAGCATTTTTTGTTAGTATGTAAGAGTTAATGATTATTAAAATAAAATGCATTTAAAACTAAACTAACTAGTTAATGTGAAAAATAATGTGAAGGGAAAAGTCCAACTAATTATAGTTATTGTCAAAATTAGTAGCATACTGGGTTGCGGTTTGGCAAGGTGCATATGGAACTTCAATCGTGTGCACAACTTTGCAATGCTACAAGGATCAGGTACCAGTTTTGGAGCCGAAGATTATGTATACGAATGGCAAAATAATATTCATTTTAGGGCAACATGGGCAACGAGAGGAGGATGAATCAACCAGACCATTTTGTGAGATACTTTTACGTATCTTTAACCAACCTTATCAACGTGAGAACACAGTAATCCCATAAACGTACATATTGTACCTGCAAGGAGATATGCTATTCCCAGAAGGTATTCGTAGACAGTATGTAGGTAGAGCTATGAAAGGCATATGGTATTCGATTCCCTCTACCAGTAGTCAACATACTGCAGTCTTCGTGGAAGTAAACACTTTGCCATTTGAATACTTTTGAACGTAAGATTCTACAAGTGATTTTTTGTCACATTTGCATTGACACGAGTTATTGACGAAGAAATATAACAGCAACCCTTACAGGCTGTACAGACGCAGCCGACTTGAAGTTCACCCTGAGATCACTTGTTTATGTACAGTGAATGGATAATAACAATCTAGACAAGTGGCCGATTTGGTGCGCACAAAGAGACTTGAAGTATATTATAGTGCGCAGATAAAGCAGTTTTCTAAAGCGAGCGCTAACTGAAGAGGTTTGATGGTTGAAGTCTACCCCTCACAAATTTGTGAGAGAAAATCCGCATTTACAATCAATTTTCAACCTGAGTGTAATATGCGGTCTTGCCTCCGCAGAATGAATATGTTATAAGGTGTTGCCAAATAATATTTCCACGAGCACCTCGATAGCACCTTGAGCAAAGTTTTAGTATTTTGGACGCCAACATATGAAAGGCAGATTTTTTTTTTCGTACAACCCGAAAGTAAAACCTACATGATACCATGGCCCAGGATCTGAGCCAGGAAACGAATGCTGTTGGGTGTTCTCGTATGGTTCCAAGACCGATGCGGCGCTGCTGTCTTCTTAAAAGACAAAAACATTAAATTTCATTCATTGCTATCACCGCTTTCAAGCTAATTCGAGAAAGCTAAGCTTCTCTGAACGCAGTCACAATGGGATTGCTGGAAATGACACCCCCGATAAGCTTGCTAGGCAAGGCTTAAAGGATAATTCAGGGGTCTAATTGTGTATTCCCTTTCTATTGCACGTGTATTCCAAATGCGGAAATTGGCATTTCCTATTTCTATAAAAAGAGAACTTTACCCAAATTCAGAAAGAAAAAGTAATCCCGATTATTTCTCGAAAATTTGGCATTTTGTACTTCGAAAATGTATGCATGTATGTCAGTTACGTGCATTTACGGAAGTTCACTCAAAAGGTTTCCTTCAGTTGAATGTGTGGCTATGAGTCCTTTCTTGTTGAAAGTATATATGATAAAGAATATAGCTATATTCTTGGATTTGATTCTTTCAAGGGAGGCAGAAAAAAGTTCATACACCAAAACATCGCAGGTTACATTGACCCATACTGAAATTTTATCTTTTTATAATTAATGTCTTCTAACTGGGTTATTAACACCCTTATAGTGTTTGTACACAGCGCGGAGAGGAAGAAAAGCGAGGTACCGATGTTCGTTGGTTTTGAATATTTGGAGGTTATAATGACTAGGAAATAAAGAGCTCGGCGGGGCATTCCGTAAGCAAGATGTACGGGTAGGGAAAGAATCACTTGGCCGTGGAGTATGTTGGCTTCTGAATCGGACGGTTCGTGGTTCAATATCAGACGCTTCCGATGGCATTCTTTTTTTCAGGCAACATAAATCAAAAAATCAAATGAGTAGTTGCCTACATACAACAACAAGTCTAATTACATTAATAATTAAGTCTCCCCATTAAGTGTTGGATGCCTCGAATGGAGCGAAATAACCACTGAGCCCAAAAATCTTTCCGTCTAATTTTCTTAAAAATATACCCATATGGGTGTTAAGTTCTTTTTACTTTTTTTTTTAAAAAAAAACGTCAAAAGTGGGCTTAATGGTATACTGATGAGCATTAATAGCGAGGTGTACGGTTAAAAGTTTGAAGGGACGAAAGCTACTGGCAATTTCGTTTGAGCACTCGTGGTGAATATAGCGATAGAACAAGGAGAGGTCAGAGACGTTATGTTGATGTTTAAGCACGTCACTTGACTGTGCAATAATGGCGTCACCTACAAGTTTTATCAAACGGTTTTGAATCTTATCTAGCAACTGCAAATAGGTCTTGGGGCCACGTGAGCAGATGATGGCATTGTACTTTAATTGTGGGCGGATACATTCTTAAACATATTGAGTTCAGGTCAGTGGTGGAAAAGTATTTCTTATATCATTTGAGGAAATCTAGACCATTCGCAGCATTTTTGACGGCATCGAACATATGGTCACTCCAATATAAATTGTCATTGACACACATACCGGGAGTGAAAGGTTTTTCTATTTCGATGGCGCAAATACCATTCACGGATAATAACTTGGTGTTGAAATTCCACTTTAAAAACAGAAGACACCATTATATTTTGTAGCATTAAATTCCACCCTATTGGTGGTTCCCCATTTAGTAATGATGTATTTATATCAGAATTTAATGAGGTTAGTATATGCTGTCATTCCCGTTCTACAGTCGAAGAGCAGGGACGTAAGTCCTGGAATGAATATGAAAACCAGAGAGTACTGTGTCAGTAAAGGAACATATTGTATTTGAAGTAGCAGAATTCAATTATTATTTTTGATGGAAAGTAAAAAGAGTATCAGAGATAAAACGGAACCTTGGGGAACACCAATATTTATTCTGTGAATATCAGCACGTAGTTTTGAGAGGGTTATTGAAAAGGGCCTGCATGTGCGTTATTTTAATGGGTGGAAGGAGTTATGCTTAAATTAAGCGAATATCATTTTATTTTAGATAATGTATATAGGCTGGCTTAGAATATCATGCTAAACCTAGTTTAGCATGAATAAAGTGAACATACAGTACATGAAGCAAGTGTCTGCCACTAACACCATAAGCGCAAAATATTTCTGAAATATGACATCTCAAAGTGGCTGTAAGTGGAATGTGGTATTTCGCTGTTAGCGAAAGAACCGAGTTCTTCATTGTGCAAAACATCGCGAATTTACATAATGAAACGTTTTCAAAGAAGCCACCAATCAAGAAAAATATCAAAATAAGATGATCGGCATTCTTGAAGAAGTTAATAAGAAAACCAGAGATGTTGCACGCTGCAGTCAAAGAAACTTGGATGTTTAAGTAAAGAAATAGGGGTTTACGCAAAGAATGGAACTGGCAAAACAAGACTCAAAACAACTTCAAATTAAAGAAAAAAATTAAAAGGAATTATGTTTTTATGTTTTAATTTGATTTATGTTCAGCTTTGACATTGCTGTGTTAAATTTTAACATTTTATTAAACAGATTAAATGATAACATACAATTACATATTTTAATACAAACGTTTGTACATATCTCCATACATACTTTATTCGTACTGGAAAATTGTGGCCGAAGAGTCTTCATTTGGTAATGGTTCTACGGTTGAAAAATCTCAGACAAATTTCTTGCTACCGAAAGCTGATCATTGAAATTGACTTCCCCAGAACTTGCAACTCCCACACGATATGGTGTTAAAAGGCAAGATTCAAGTGGATATCCAAAATCACCTTTACAAAAACAGTAATGCAAAATATTTGTGGGTTTTCACTTGAAGTACTTACCTAAAAGTCTCTTTTCTCCGCTTAAAAAACTCCTTTCTCCTTTGAGTCGTGCTACGCACCTCTAAATTTTCCATTAGCAGTAAATATTTTCATATTGCAATGGCTTATGTAGCCAAAAATAAATTCAAGTTTTGATTCAAAATATTTCGCATTGCTTTCGATCATAGCATAGTTGTTGCTATGTCTTAGCTTCCTGTTGAAATAGGGATGCTCAATCGGCCTAATAATTTGAATGTGTGTACTGTCGATCAATCTTATTACTCCTGGGATATTAGATTTCTTATAAAAAGATAATTTCACCTAAATTTTGCTTTCTTCTAATAAGACAAACGAAATATGCTTCGGGCAAAGAACATCTTCTATTGCCTTTCAATATACGAGCATATGCATACAGACAGTTAAGTTTTGCAAAACTTGTCCTGTCTAATTTTTTGCTGGTAGCCACCCTACGATAAGCACTTCATGGGTGCTACAAGTTTTATTATTACCTGTATTGCGGTTTGGCTTCTGGGACTCGGAAGATTAGGTTCTATTATTTTCAACGTTTACAAAGAGGCTTCGTACGGCAGTCGATAGTTTTCCACAAAACTATAATATTCGCCAGGATATTCTTACGAATTTTTCATTAAAACAATTACCCAAATGAAATTTACCTCTTGTCGTTCAGTTCCAACGTGTTGGTGCTATCTCTCAGTCTTCTTTGTTCGATGTTTTCTATTTGTTCTATGTCATCCTCAGACTACATACTCATTGCTGTCCATTATTATTTAAAAATTAAAAAAAAAAACAAGATTTACTCGAACAAAATCAAATTGCTATATAAGTTAAATCACGTTTGTAATTTGTTTGGACAGCCCAACATTCAAATGTGTCCAACCTTCACATGGAAGCACTTACACTCAATCCTTAAACCATACAAAATACCAATTCATGTCAGAATCGGATTATATTTTCAAAAAGCAATCCGAAACCGAAAGAGCTACAAAATAAGACCCCAGGACCTGTACTCGCACCAACACTGCTTGCGTCCTCGGCCAGAGCTCCCACTTCGAGTTAGGTTTCTTGTAAGCACAAAACAAGTAAAGGGGCACTAGGCTTTTCTTGACACATCCAGCGACGCCTAATGTGAAAATGATGAAGCCACTGGGGACCATATTCTCTGTGAATTCAGACTTATGCTTTTATCAGGCCACTAGTACTCGGCGCCGCTGTGATGATTGCTGGTTCATTATCACTGTAGTGCTTACTATTTTTCCACGAATGACTTGTCTTGTCTTTAAAAAAAAAAAGAGTAACAATAAGTAATGTAGAACGGACTAGTTCTTTGTCTGAATGTTCTATTTTTGCTAATTTTGTTTCCGTACTCTGCTCCTGGATCAATTAGCTTTAATCATTGTTACACATTTTAGTTGTGTATCCGTGATTAATGTATTAAACTGACATTCAGTATTTCGAATAGTTGTTTAATATTATACCTTCGGTGGCAAACACGCACACGTGCTAATGGGAGCGACACGGATGGCAGTCATGCGTATGTGCAAGCTGACATCTTTTGACCTATTTGACCCATTTTTCAGCTGGCAGTGGTCATAGCACATGGAAATTGCACTAGCGCTGCACATGAACATTGTACGTGCAAAGTTTCCGTTTTTTTTGTGGTGCCGTAGAAATGGAAGTGGTGAAGATCCACTTAGAAGTTGACAGTGATCGTTGAACATTTGTATGTACTGGCGCTCTAATAAAACATTGTACAATGTAGTGCATTTTTTTAATCCTTTTTTTTGCTTCGTGCTGCAGAAACAGCAAGCATTAAGGTCCCCTCGAGACCTAACAGAAGGTACATTACAAGACTATCTGACAGTGACATCGAAGATATGTTATTCGATAGTGGTAGTTATAATGATTTTGTGCCGTAATCATCAGAGTGATGATTATGAAGATCAATTAATATATAGGGAGGAAGTACCACCCGCTCCATACTCGCGTTCTTCTGCAGGACAACCTGAAGTTTCAAGAGAATTATCAACAAATAAACCATCAGCAGGAGTATCTAGTATACATCCTCATGGACAGCTTCGTGCGAGATGCAGCGAATTCTATTTATCAAGCGGAATGAGTTCTATGGAAATTCTGGAGTATCAAATTATTCAGGCTCAATGCTTGGCAGGAATTGATAAGCCCTGAACTAGAGATTTTTCTTGCATTGCTTTTTCATACGGGTACAATTGAGCTTAATTGACTTCAGGATTATTGGAAAACAGACAGGTTGTTTTCAATACACGTTTTCGGTGAACAAATGAGTCGAAATAGATGTTTGCTCTTAATGCGATGTCTTCATTGCAGTGTGGCGGAGTAGGATATTAACGACCCTTTATACAAAATTCGCAGTGTTATTGATTGTTTTAATAACAAAATGATCATTATTCTTAAAAAGAGTCGTCTTTGGACGAGAGCATGATATCGTGAAGAACCCGTTGGTACAGTCCTGTAAGTTCATGTATATACAGGCAGTAATGACGTTGTTCTGCAACTGTTAAACTAGAAGCTTCATCATGGCCACGAAATCTACATGGACAACTTTTATAACAGATTCAGTTTGGCGAAACAGCTTCTAGATAGAAATACATACTGTACCGGTACACTGCACAAAGGTTTGAAAGAGATCCAAAGGAACCCACTCACAAAATATTAAAGAAAGGCGAGAACGAATCAAGGTTTCGCGAAGGTCGGTAAATGGTGTAAGTGGATGTGGTGGCGAAAATAATACTCCAGTTTTTGGTAGTAGTAGTAGTATTTTATTTCTAAAGGAAACAATTTTAATAAATGTTAAATTAATTCTAGTTCTCTTACCGCAGTTTGTACTTCCATCCACTTCGCCGTCACACGCTTGTTTAAAGGGAAATGTCAATTCATTTGACGAAAGTACAAACCGTGGTCAGAGAAAGAGAAAGATAATGAGCACTAAATAGTCTGTGCAATAGGTGGCGTTGCGTCGACATAGGGTGTTCTGCGACATCCCCTCCCCCGTGAATCAGTCCGATTCGCCATCAGCCACGTTCAGAACAGCCAACTTTGACACTGGACGACGCAATATTCCTGTCTTCGTGCGAATGTCAGCTCTTCTAACCTCACCATCTGTCCCGCAATAGACGCGCAGTACCTTACCTCGGCACCACTGTTTTCTTGGAATGTTAGCGTCGCAAACAAAAACTAAGTCACCTTCTCTGAGCGGGGTTGTCCTCTGGCACCACTTAGCTCGGCGGGTTAGCGTTGGTAAGTATTCGGCTATCCAGCGCTTCCAGAAGCGATCTCTTAACTGGCGAGCTATTCTCCACTGCTTGCGCAAACCACATAGCTTCTTCAGGGGTTCATTTGAATCTGGCGTCTGGGCGGTGTTGGCGGTACCGACCAAAAAGTGATTCGGCGTCAACGGCTCTTCTTGATCAGGCGAGATTGACAAGTGAGTCAAGGGGCGTGAATTCACGATGTTCTCAGCTTCTATTAGTAGACAATGCAATGTGTGTTCACGTGGCGCAATCTCCTTGAGTGTATGGCGTAGAACTCTCTTTACACATTGTACCATCCGCTCCCATACGCCTCCTTCCGATGGGTTGTTTGGGCAATTGAATACCCATTCGACTCTCCTTGAAGACATCTCATCCTGGATTCGCTCGCAGTCAAAAACTTCCGAAAACCGTTTCGCTTCTCGGTCGGCGCCGATGAAGTTCTTCCCATTGTCGCTGCGTATCCTCACAGGTACTCCTCGGCGATTTATGAAATTTCGGATGACCAGGATGCAGGCGTCAGTTGACAAGTCACTGGCTATCTCCAGGTGTATCGCTCGTACCGTCAAACATGTGAACAAAGCCACCCAGCGCTTCTCGATGCGGCGACCATTGGAAATTGACAGGGGACCGAAGTAATCCAGGCCAGTGTAGGAAAAGGGCCTCACAAACGGCGTCACACGATCCTCAGGCAGTTGACCCATCATTGGCATCACAGGCATGGCTCGCTCCATCTGGCAGACACTACAGCTGGCAGCTATCTTCTGTATGAGGCGTCTTAATCTTGGGACCCAAAATTTGCGGCGTATTTCACAGATCGTTGCCTCGACGTTCTGATGCTTCATTCGGCAATGGTAATGTGTGGCAACCAACTTAGTGAACTCATGATCAGGCGGCAAAATAATTGGACGCCTACTGTCATACGGCATCCAGCTGGCGGCATCAATCCGACCGTAAACACGTAGAATACCCTTCTCGTCAACATATGGCATGAGATTGTATAAGCTACTTCCTTTGGCCAGGCTTTGGCCACTGATAACAAGGCTTATTTCGGAGGCGTAGCTTTCTTCTTGAACTCTTCGACAGAGAAAGGATTCAGCGTCATCTAGCTCGGCAGCAGTGAGGCTAATATCAGCCTCAGCCCCAACTTTGCGGCGGCTTCGATTCACGAATCGTATGATCCATGCGACCATTCGCTTCAACTTTATAAGGGAAGAAAAACGAGAAAAATTTATAAATTTATAACTCACGGCAAGCATGGCAAACTTCGGACGAAGCTCTTCGTTGTCATCTTCTTGTAATTGTTCCTCTGCTGGATCATTAGGCCACATATCCTCATTTTTCCGCAAGAATGTTGGGCCACTGAACCATCTTGACGAGAGACTGAAGTCGATTTGGTGGTTTATACGTGTGGCTTCATCGGCGACATTATCCTGGGTAGGTATCCATCTCCAGTTGGATGGGTCCGTTGCGGCTAGTATTTCGGCAACCCTGTGTGCGACGAATGGTTTATAGCGGCGGCTATGCGATCCAATCCATTTAACAACTGTCTTGGAATCGCTCCAAAGTATACGTCGTTTGATCTCGAAGGAGTGTTCAGCGATGATCGTTTGCATAAGCCTCGTGCCTAGGACGGCTGCTTGAAGCTCAACTCGCGGGATAGTCATCGGCTTTAACGGCGCACACTTCGTTTTGGTACATACGAGAACGACCACTATATCCCCGCTTGATTGGACTATCCTCCAGTATGCGACTGCCGCGAAGGCTTCCTCGCTGGCGTCAACGAACACGTGAAGCTGGACTTCCTTCGGGGCTGCATCGTTGAGAAAGTAATGTCGTGGTATCCGAACCTGAACTGCATCGTTGATCTGTCGACACCATTTTCTCCATGCGCAATTGATATTGTCGGGAAGAGGTTGATCCCAACTCATATCGTACCTCCAGACCTCGCGCATTATTAGCTTTGCGCCAATCAAAAAGTGACTCAAGAATCCAAGGGGGTCGAACACTGACATCACTACACTGAGAAGCTCCCTTTTGCTAGGACGTTTGATTCCGGCGACAATTTCAGGGTTAACGCGGTTGAATTTGAGCTGATACTTGAAGGTGTCACTTGATGGTTGCCAAAACATGCCGAGAACTTTTTCTGTAGAAATGCTTTCTTCCATGCTTCCACTTCCCACTTCTGGTCTCCCTGCGATAGCAGCCATAACCCTTGTAACTCTGGCTGAATTAGATACGAATCCTCGCAGCTCAAATCCGGCTCCTTGGTGAATCTCGCGCACCCGCTTGGCGATGACAATAGCTTGTTCCTCGGATTCAAAGCTGTCCACAAAATCGTCGACATAATGATGTTGTAGAATCGACTTAACGGCACGAGGGTCTTGAGCGCTATGTTCCAGGGCGTTCGTGTTTTTTACGTACTCGGCTGCGCATGGCGAACAAGCAGCTCCGAACGTCATGACCAACATTTCGTAGACATCTGGCGGACGACCATCATCACCGTTGCGCCAAAGAAATCGTTGTGCGGATCTATCCTCAGCTCGGACAAGCACTTGGTGAAACATCTCGCGAATATCACCGCAGATGGCTATCGTTCCCACTCGGAAGTTAAACAGTACGGAGGGCATCGGCTGATACTGTTGTGGACCCTTCAGAAGACATGAGTTCAAGGAAACTCCTTGAACGGTGGCTGCGGCATCGAAGACCAGTCGCATTTTTCCAGGCTTGTTGGGATTTACAACGGCGAAATGCGGTAGGTACCAGGTTCTAAGGCTGACTACATTGGCTTCGTATGGCTGAAGCTTACGAACATAGCCTTTCCTGACGTAACCTTGTATGACCTCTTTGTAGGCGGCGGCAAATGCAATGTCACGTTTCATCTTCCTTTCTATTCCTACTAGTCTTTTTTTGGCCATGGCGTAGCTATCCGGCAACTCTATATCTTCACTCTTCCATAAAAGCCCAGTTTGGAATCTCCCTTTCACTTTGATGGTGGTTGCTTTCAATATGCTGCGAGCGCGAACATCATCCGCGGTTTCTACCACCGGGGCTGGACGAACTCCAAAACTCTCAGTGTCGAAATAATCCATTATAAGGTTCTGTATGTCATCATCAATAAGCAGGCAGGAAAGTTTTGGACTTGGCGAAACACCTGTACTTGGGCCAAACACGACCCATCCTAGTTCAGTCTTGACGGCATATGGACCCTTTTCTTTAAGCTGGACTGTCTCAGTCGGCAGACCTAGGTGGCAGTGATCCAACCCAATAAGTATCCTAGGTTTGACGGCAGAATACGGTTGGATGGGTAAACGCTTCAGGGTGTTTTCGTACCCAACAAGTTCCCTTTCGTCCAATGTCTGTACTGGCAAGCAAAGATCATTAATCGCATACACTTTGCGGAGCATATGTTTCTTTTTCTGTTGGATACCACTGACTTCAACATTCACAACTGTTGTTTGCTCCTGAGCTGTCCTTCCTCCAACCCACTGAATGTTCAGCTTACTTTGGCGACCATTCAATCCGAGTTCTTTGGCGAGACTGAGATCCATCATTGTAATTGACGAGCCTTCATCCAGAAGCGCGTACACGTCAACTTTTTTCTTTGGTCCGAACAATCGAACTGGCAAAATTCGGAACAGCAGCTTTGGGTTCTGGCTCGGTTCAACTACACAATTCAGAACTGAAGAATTGGCATCGGTCGGCGGACGGGACGAATGGCTGGGGGGGCTTCTCGACTCATGCAACAGCTTGTGATGATTTCTTCGACATCCATCAATATCACATGGTTTGCGACGGCGGCGACAGTTTCGTGTTGAGTGTCCGGGTTGCAGGCAAGTAAAGCATAACCGTAGGCGCTTAACTTCACTCCATCTTCCATCGATGTCGTTTTCAGAAAAACGTTTGCAATCTACAATTTTGTGTTTATCGTGACACACTGGACATTCTGGTATATATTTTTCATTTGTGGCATGTAACACTAGTCGACGATGTTTCGGTTCCGTTGTTGCATCTCTGACGGTACAAACAACAGCAGCTAATTTGTTCAACCAGTTACTAAAATCGGTGATCGTAGGATAAGGTTGTATAGGCGCTGCGTATGTGGCCCAGTCCACTCGTTTGCTCATCGGAAGTTTAGCTGTAAGCTCATCGAGCAATGTTGGATTTGCAAGGTGTTGTTGACCATTGACCGACTTTAAGTAAACGACTAAATTGTTCACCTTAGTGGCGAAGGGAATCAGCTTTTCAATTAGGCCTTCGGCAATCGGAGTGATTTCTTTGACGACTCGTAGTTGGCTACGAATTAATTGCTCTGGGCGGCCAAATCGAAATCGTAATTGCTCCATAACTGCATTCACGTTATCCGGATGTATGAGCAAACACTGAACTGCTTCTCGAGCTTCACCTTTTAGGCATTTTTGGAGGCGTTGACAATTTTCCAAATTCGTGTACTGGTACGCAGTGGTGGTTTCGGTGTAAGCTGTGGCGAACATCGGCCAGTCTTCAGCACGCCCGCTGAATTCTGGCAAATCCTGAACCTTGCGCGATGAGAATTGTGACGATAAGGTGTTGGTAATAGATGGTTGCATCGTTGGCTGAACATGACTGTAAACAGAATTCACTTCTGCAGCTGGTCGCTGTTGGTCAGAGGACAGAGGTGCGTGATTGCGATCTATGGTTGGTAGTGGAACCACCTGGCGCCTTTCGCCGTTGGGGAATGATGACGATGTGTTACTTGAAGTTGGCGATAGTGTAACTGTGGCGGAGGAAAACGTTACTAATGAAGGTGACACAAAGCTTACCGTTGGCAAAGGAGCTGTTGATGGCGTCATATAATTTACAGTTGGCAGCAATGCAACTGTATTGTGAGGCAACGGGACTGATGATGGCGGCACTTGAACATGGGGCGTATGTGAGGCTGAGACATGTGGCGGCATCGGCAACGCTCGTCCAAGTGATTGATAATGCGAGTCATTGTTGTTCCAATTTGTCTGAGCAGCCTTTAGCTGACTCTCCAAGACGACGATGCGTCTGTGCATTTCCTGCAACAGACTGTTTTGCTGTGATACGGCGGCAATGGCAGTTTGGCTTGGAACTGTAGGCACAGTTACAGTTGTGGCTGTGGCAAAGGAATCGAAGACTTCGGAGGTGACAGAAGGATTGGTACATTCCGATGTGGTGGCAATGACAGAGGCATTATTGCTTGGTTCAATGGTTGTGGCGGCAGAATTCTTGATGGATGATTCGGGGGCAGCAGGGGTCACCTTATTTCCTTGGCTGACAATGACGACTTCGGGCTGAAGAAAACGTGGACTTTTTCTCGTTGGCGTACGTTCCATTGTCTCTCATAACCTCTTCACAAAATGGCGGATATTCGCAGTACATTTATGCTCTACGGCGTGGAAGCATAAAAATGCGAAATAAAAGATTGTAAGTGGATGTGGTGGCGAAAATAATACTCCAGTTTTTGGTAGTAGTAGTAGTATTTTATTTCTAAAGGAAACAATTTTAATAAATGTTAAATTAATTCTAGTTCTCTTACCGCAGTTTGTACTTCCATCCACTTCGCCGTCACACGCTTGTTTAAAGGGAAATGTCAATTCATTTGACGAAAGTACAAACCGTGGTCAGAGAAAGAGAAAGATAATGAGCACTAAATAGTCTGTGCAATAGGTGGCGTTGCGTCGACATAGGGTGTTCTGCGACAAATGGAATAATAAGCGCTCTGTAACTTATTTTACCAAAAAATTTGAGGACAATATGGTTCCAGTGGGAAATAAACGAGGGCAAATCACTCAGAATCCCGAAGCCATCACCAAACGAAGGTATGTCAAGAGTGGACAGGCAAGACCAGCATCTTGCATTTTACCCATGTAAGAAGAAAACTTTTCGATTTTACTTGTTCCGGCCAACGCAAAATGTTCCTGTATGATTATATCATTTATCTGTGATAAATGCGTTGCTGGCAGAAAAAAATTTTAGTCCAAAAAATTCAATACCACTTGGCGATTTAGTATAAAAGATAAAAGAATAAAATTATTGAAAAGAAATGTTAGAGGAAAACTCAAATGCGAAGCTTGTCGTCAGTGCTCAGAAAATAAAAACGTGAGGATGCAATTTGGAATTGTGCAACTTGAGACAATAAACTCGGACTATGTTTTGAATACATTGACGAGTACCATTCGTAGCCCATTCGTAGAATTTGTTTGTTTTTTGTTTCTGAATTATTATTATTTTTTAAGTATCTACTTTTTATTTTTTCCAATAATTATTGCATAAATTTTTCCAAAAATTGTAGCATAAAACATAAAAATGCTATCACAAATTGAGTAATCTAACATGCTAGAGGCCAACTAGCATAGAACTAGAAGTGACATTTTCCACACCTCCAACATATTCTGGTGGCAGCGAAGCTATTAATCGAGGGCCTATTTACGAGTCTTTTAAGTTTTATTTTTAATTCATACTTCGAAAAAGACTCGTAATGTTTATTGAAACAATAGGAGAGTCTTCCTTGAGTTTATTTATTGATTGACTAAGTCATACACTTATTAATCAATTTAATTATTCAATTCAGCGCTTGTATGGCAAGAGTCCGATGTTATTTAAACATTGTTCACTGTCAGTGCGCAAGATTTCTGTAGAGCTTGAATTATGTTGAAGTATTATAGTTTATCTTAATTGTCTGACTTCTTTACCAAAGTTCGTTTTTAATATGAATGACAGATTAATTCCATCCAACTTTCTGTGAAATTTTGCCGAACTTCTGAAAGGTATCTTTAAAACATTAGGGCAACTGTGCACATGTTGCATGAAGATTAGTTCAAACGCTTTCAAGCGATCAACTGGACATATATACGGGTGTATAATAAGGAAGTTGATATGCCATCTAATTCGTTGTTGGTCCAGTTATCCGTATCTCAAAATAAAATCATTCCTCTGCTGCAGCTAATAAGACATACTTTCGACTTGTCACTCTGTTGCGCATATTTGTGAAATTGATCATCAGCAAAAGCATAAGATACGGTTTCCCTTATGAATACAATTTTCATCTGACGTCGTACGGAATTGTTTCTCTCTTGATTTTGTCGTTCATTCTCCAATCAGGAAATATGGAATTTAGGATGGAAACAAAGAAATCAACACTAAATCAGAAAGCCACTTCAAAATCCATTCCATATGCACATTGCTAAAAGTTTGTTTAATACGATACTGATACTTCATCATACGTATCACATCAGTTTGGATACAAATTTCCACGAAATTTGATTTTCAAAAATATTTTCCCGTTCGAAAACTTTCTTTATACGAGTACTCGTACTTCAATAATCTTCTTTTTGTGAAGAAAAAATAGTTTTTGTTGTTTGTTAGAGTTAAGCTTCTAATAACTTCCCTCACGATAAATTGGTGTATGCTGGATGCATTTTCCCATGAATTGTTAAAGTTTAAGTTTAACTTTTTTTTAACTCAATTAATGATGGTCCACTATTAAATTCAATGACAGTTCATGTCTTCGGGTGATTTAGTTGATTTGAGATACGTAAAATTGTAGCTGCAACAGCTCTGATTATGTATTATATAAAATGGGAAAATTCTGGAAGACTACTGAGACATGTCAGACTAAGAATTTGGAAAATGAAAATTTGATTTCAAATTTGTGCGAAACTGTTCTATTTTGGGATCCAATCCAATAATTTAATTATAAATTTGATGAGTTCTTCAGCTGAATTTATGATTTCCACTTTAAAATAAAATAAATTTCGTGTGGGGTAATTATAATATTTTGTATCGCTTTCTGTATTTAATTTAATATTTCTGTCAAAAAATATGAAAATAAATTCTTCAATAAATAACGGTTTGAGTTTATGCAATGAGAAAACATATACCCAAGCCAAAACTGAGGATTATTAGAACCTTAAGAAGCTTGAATACAAGTACAGCCATGTCAACTTAATCACATGGACTGCCATTATGACTGCCATATATTTGATGAACATACCCTACGACACGACGTGATACCTTACAATAATATCGGAATATTCGACATTACAACAACTATATCAGCGTAATAACCACGTAGCAGTTTCTCAAACAACATGGGTACAAAGTAATCAGTACGGCATGTACTCGTATTGGGATTGGTAAACATTTTTTCGCTGACTACTGCGCAAGAAGATGCGGGTTTAAATCTTGGTCAACGCCGAAAGGAAGAAAAAATAATTTTTCTGATGTCATTCTATACAATGCATAGATCATTTAGGCAATGTATAAAATACTGAATCTTTCTTCTACTATTATATGCTTTGCCTACGTAATGTACGAGTACATCTTAAGTAATGTCATACATAATTTGGTTATAATTGAAAACGGATTCTCTTCTATCAACCAGTTGCAATCGTCATAGGTTCAGGCTCAGGCGCTCTCGCGGCGCTGTGTTCGGTCGTCCCTTTGGGCTTCAACGTCATCCTGAAGAATAAAAGCGGGCTTTATTCTGTCAATTGAGATCGGTATACTGCTTGCTCTGATCAGGACCATAAAGTACTTATTTTGTCTTTGTAGTACTTTGTATGGCCAATTATTAGGATAGCGAAAGATTGGCGTATGTGGTCGTGGCGGAGGAAGACGTGTGAGGCTTTGCTGAGATTTTTAAAAACAAAAGTAGAACATTGTCCGTGGAGAGACATTTGTTGGGGCGCCAATTCCTTGAAGTGGTTCTCAAGGATTTGCACCAACTCTGGGGCCGAAGTGTTCCGATTTGATGATGTTATATTTGATGAAGAAATTCACCTGGCAGTCGAATACGTTCGCCATAAACGAGTTCATCTGGTGTTACTTGGAGATCCTCTTTAAATGCAGGAAGCACTAAAGGAATGGCAGGAGACCAAGTATCTCCAAGATAAAGAAGTGCAGACTTTAACTGCCTATGAAACCGCTCAACCAATCCATTTGTCTGCTGATTGCAGGGTGTTGAGGGTGACAAGATCAATATGGATATGCGAATTATCTTCCTAGTAGCGGGAGTGGGAGAATGCCGTTAGAAGATACTTCGATTTTTCCAAAAACGGATTTCGCCAGGTTGATGATAAGTCCTATGTCCTGTAGCCGTTGAAATATTGTTTTAAAGTGGTCAACATGCCGCAAGAAGATTGTCCATTTGGCGAATAGAAAAGGTAGATCACGCGTGACTTCGTCGATAAAACTTTGAAACGTTTGCGCTGCATTTCGCATACCAAACGTCATAAAAGGGAATTCGAAGAGGCTGACTTCATTAAAACGTGGCAAACGAGCGACGACCAAGAACTGTCTGAACGACTGCCTGCTGGACCATTTTGTCGAACTCTGTTTTTGCAATCCGAAAAACAGCTCGGCTGATGTCGGCGACGATGAAGTGCAACGTGAAAACTCTATTATGTCCCAGTTCCAGGTGGAGTGTAACTGTGCCGTAGTTGTTGATGAGCTAGCCATTGGCAGCGAACAGCTGGTAAGTAGCCAGCGCTTGCGCTTGTTCTGTACGTCGGGAGCGTAGATGGAGACCTCGGACCCCAGTATCATTTAAAACTGTTTCTTGGTTGTTTTGTCTGTGAGGAAGAGGCGGGTATGGAATGCGTGAGAGTCATTTACCGCTATTAACGTCTCTCGGAAAAATTTTACTGAAATTGATAGCCGGGTCCGCACAAGCGTGCTTCGGCACTGAATTTATTGTGAAACCAATAAGTGTTTAATTGACGAGATAGTTGCCTTGATCGAGATCCACTTCCGGAACCAGCAGTTCTTTTAGAACTGTGTTGACGACGTCTTGATCCGCCGATGGTTCAGAGGTACGTTGAGAGTGCTGCTACTTCCACGACCAAATCAGCAATTTGTTGGTGAATGTCACTGGTGAAAATACCTCGTGCAGTTTATCAGCGATTTCACCTAAGTCTGCTATGCAGAATGATTTTTGAGCGACTAAAGATGCTTGCCTTTCTGTTGGCAGGTGAGATAGCCAGTGTGCCTTCCAGACCTCTTCATCGATGTCGGGAGCCAAAGTCGTTAGGTGTCGGAGATGCTGCAACGGCGTGCGATCTCCTAAGCTTTCTTTGTCCAGGAGTTGAATAATTTTTGTCTCTTTGGACTTCGAGAAGTGGGAAATTAATGTGCATTTAAGTGTCTGATATCAGGCGGCAGATTGAATATAATATCTTCCACTTCAGCGGCGAATCAATAAAGGGAATGGTGCCATCGCGGTGATTAAAGATGGCACTGTTTGTAAACTGTATTGTATGTGTATGTGGGGACTCTGGTCACTTAATATACAATGCCTAGGGATTCTATAGAATGCCAAAAGAAAATCAGGTAAAGTATAAACTAGAAGATAAATTCATCGTCTTGTGTTTGTTCAAGATCATTAATGTTAAATATTTCAGTTACGCATGAAAATAATATTTTCGGAAATGAAATGATAGCTCTATCGCAAGAAAAGAAGGGATACTCGTAGATATATTTCTAAAAGATAGGTAAATTTATTATAAGGTACTCATATAGCACTTTGGTAACAAAATATGTACATATATTTTAACATTTAGCTTTAATTTGTTATTATAATTCATGGTGAACTATTGTGTCACTTTGGTGTACACAGGATCTTCTCCTTAAAACATAAACATTTCTTAGTATCGCAATACTATTGCAATGCAATTCGTACATTTGACAAATCCCTGACCAGTTCCCATGGATTGCAAATTTGCGTTTGAATTTGAACGGATTATCATGATTGGAAAGTTGTTGTTTATTTAGTATTTTCTGTCTACAAACTGTTGCCTTGAATATAGTGTTTTAACTACACCCTGCTTTGTCCCGAGCTGATAGAGTTCATCGCCTATCTTTTGTAAAACAACAGCTAGGATATTGCAAACATAATCGTGACCTCTATCAACATCTGGCACAAGAACACTTACGGTGGTGCCGTTTTTTTCAGAAGTTTCTAGCAGTTTTTGCGCTTGACCTTGTAAGTTATCGTTTGAGCTGTTGCGGTTTCTACAAATAATTCGGTTTTTCCACATAGGGGGCATACAACTTTAGAGCCGTACCTGTCAGATATAGACTTACTTGGAGCGTCACAGAAGGAGTGAATAGCTCAGCTACATTTTTCACACGAATGAACACCTTTTGTCTGCTCAGAACAAACACAGCATAGGATTTAAGAATTCAAAGACTGATCTGTCTTAGAATTTGGATCAGATAAATACTGGTATGTGTGATATTTATCAGGACTCCTGAATGTACCTTGTAAATTTTCGACATTTAGTGGGTCCTGAAGTTTCTCTGGACGTGCAATATGTAATGGCTCACTACGAGCACTCTGGTTAGATGGATTTTGATTAATTTAAAGGCTCATCGTGTATTTCAGAATTGTCGAGGGCATGGATTGATTGACATTGAGAGGGCAAAGATTGGTTTTGAAGCAGCAGGGACATTTGAAATCAACTTAATAGCATCTTCTAGATCCTCTTCACTTATAAACTCTTAAGTATCTTCAATAGGAAACCTTTTCTTTTAGTTCAAATGAGGGCTTCGTAAGCTCTATTCCTCATCAGTTGAATGAATCGCAAGCCATCACTCCAGTGTTCACTGTTATTATCCTGATTCCAAGTGGTCAGAATATTTTCTATATCTTGATTGGCTCGCTCAACACTTCCCTTACTTTGGGAGTCATTCGAGTGAATGGTATATTGTCTTCGGTTAGTGTAAAAAGGTAAATTCAATTTTAGAGGATGGTTAACTAGTGTGCTAATTAGTGGTGTATTTTTAGATAGGGGTTTTCAGTGGTCAGATGGTAGGCAATTGGAAAGCGATGAATAGTGGTTAAATGATTGGATGGTGCATTGAATTGAGGTCGATTGATAGGTGTAGGATAAGTGGATGGAGGATGGATGTTTGGCTAGGGGGTGAGTGGATAATGGCTTATGTATTGGCTAAATAGAACAAAAAATAATAAAGAAAGACTGTTTAACTCTGGGTAAGTTATGACATCTTGGAGGAAGATTTGGAAGTTCTCATAAAAACTGATAATCGTGACTGAAGCGTTTGGTCTACGGCATGCATTTATTAACAAAATTAATATTATACTTGCCGTATACTAAGATCTGATTAGAAGTTTGGTTCATGTATCCTTTACACGCGCATTCATTTACACGCCATTTTCTTGTTACTCAGAACGTGTCCATTGTACAAGCCCCTGCGTTCTTCTCCCACAGTAGTATGAGTGACGGATGGTTAAAATATGTTATACACCTTTCCGGTTTCTCGTCGGGTATTGTATAGCCTAGGCATTTTACAGATTGCCTGAAAATTATTGTACAGATTGCCGGTAACGTATGTATACATTACATCAGAAAATACAATGCGTAAGATTCCGACCTTTGTCGGTCTCTAATATCTATCTGTCAAGCCTTGTTAGAGTTCTCAAATTTATGAACGCTATTATGCGTACCCCGTCAACAAAAAAATCTTTTGAATAGTATGTTATGACCTCTCAACGTACATGTCGTTCTATGAAGTAATTGCGGTAAATATTGTTTATGATTCGACCTATTATTATTCCAGAAGTGCTGATAGAATAAGACTAATTTTTCACCTGATTTTGAACTCTTACAAGGTGGAGCAAATGTAATCTCAAAATGTGAATTGGATGCAATTTTTTTAGAAATGAAAAAAAATGGGCTCTGTCTTCATGAAGAGTTTATCTGAATGTGTAAGATGACATTGTTTTTAGAAAACGATATTGGTCGATATGATCGATATGATCACCTCGGGAATTGATTCACATTTGCGCTCGTTTTACGGCATTTTGAATTGTTGCTTGCAAAACATCTCGCTCCAAATTGGTGATTGGTTCTTCAATGCTGGCTTTCAAGACTTGAATGGTATGTGGGGCTGGCGATCTGGCCGGCCCATTTAAATCAAACCGGGAGATCACACGGCTTGAAAATTGGTGATTCAGAATCTCCATCGTTGCTCGAGCTATGTGAGCAGTTGCTCCATCTTGCTGGAACCAACAATGCTCGAGACCCAATTCAGCAACTTTCGGCAAAAAAAAGCTCGTTTATCTTTTGTCTTGTGTGCATGGTTTTCTCGTCGATATTTTTGGACCCTCTCGAACGTTTTCGGCCGCAGCAATGAGACAAAATTCTTGGTCAAACCGCAATACGGCGCCGGTCACATCTTATGACATCTCTAGTGCACCCACACTCAGCCAAACGCTTAGTTGCTGCTCACATGGTGCAGGACGACGACGAAATTCACGCTGCGTTAAAACGACAGACCGGAAACTGGTCAAATAAGCAGTAACAATAATTCCGCGTTCTTCAGGTATATATCGCTCCATTGCTTATTGCCCACTAATTCTCTACCTGTCTATAGCATACATGTCAAAGTACAATGTCACTTGACACCACTTGTAAAAATTATGACACTAATTTTGCTCCATCTTGTACAATGAAGTTCATCTAAGTGAACAAGTGCAGCTGAATGTTTAAGGGCCCTTAAGTGCCTTAATGCCTAAGGATACGCATTCATAGTCCAAAAAGCACCACAAAAAAATTCTCTGTTTTCAATCAAAACAACGACCAGGGGCCGAGTTTCAAACTCTCCCGAAAAATGACTCTCTACACTTATATAAGAAACAGTCTTTCATCAACAAATTATACATGCACGTAATGATTTATCAGTCAAACCACACAGCTGCCTTTTAGGTACTTACTTACTTAGGTGGCGCTACAGTTCGGGTTGAAAGTTTCTGCGCCATCTGAGGTGAGGTCTTCCTCTACTGCGATGTTCGCCCGGGTTTGATTCGAAGACTCTGAGGGCCAGAGCATTAGTGTTCATTAGCTCTATATGTCCTAGCTTGCATAGTTCTCAGTTGAATCTTTTCTTCCAAAATACGTAAACGCAAACTGGACCGAATTTTTCTCTCGAAACGACCGAAGATATCTTCATTCGCTTTCGATGAAGTCCACGCTTCAGTGTCATAAAGTAGGACTGGGATGATCAAGGTTTTATATAGTGTCTCCTTAGCTGTGCCTCCTTATTACAAAGAAACAGCGAATGTTAGGATTGATTTTTCGTTATGTTTCTGCTGAGATGTTGTTGGCAGAATTCAGAGCAGGGTCAAGGTAGTCCTTATTAACTCGAAATTATAGCTGTCGACTATGACGTGCTAGTCAATTCGTCAACGTGGTGTGTGCCTTCCTGTTGACAGCATATACTTAATTTTTCCCTCGTTTGTCGCTAAACGAAGGTTTTCAAACATTCAGTTGGTGTATGCTATCCACTCCCAGCAGCTTTGAATACCTCGGCCGGTAAGCAGTGTGGTCCAACTGCTTTTTTGGTTTAGATATTGCTGTTCTTACTGCATTTTGGTCATATTTGGCTATCATGTCTAAGTTGAGTGGTCTGTTCTGCCTTGCAGCGGAATGTTTTCCTTATTCGCCGTTTTACAGTATGCACAACAGTTTTTCCACATTCTCACCACCGACTATGGCTCTACTACAAGGCCTCGTTCTTCATTTCTACATTCTACTGTATGGGTCTTCTTGCCTAGACACGTTCTTTTTGCCTGTTGGTAAAATGTCCGTACATTATGTCTGGAGTTCAATCTCTCAATACCTTCGATGAAGGGCTTCTCATGCTCTTCTTTCTTCTTCTGTATATTAGATGAGGAAACCGTGTTCTTTCTATAGAGATTTTTTGCCTCGCCGCAAAATCAGTAAGCCTAATTGCGCTAACAGACGTGGTGTTGTGTAGGCTCTGCTTACCAATTGTCTTAATAAATATGTCCTCCTTTCATACACTGGCGTTAAAATCCCCTAGTAGGATTTTAACGCGATATTTCGGACGCTGCTCATATGTATGTACGTCTTGTTGAGGAAATGTTTTTTGGGGACGTCGTCATGTCTTCCGTAGGAGGATGGGCGCATATTAGGCTCATGTTTGGGAATTCAGCCTTGATGTGAATTGTCACAAGACGCTCGCTCATGTGTCGGAAGGTTTAGGGTACATATCACGGTTTTACACCCTCCTTGTGTACTGCCCGTCCCATCGCAATTCCTGATGGTGATATATGGACACTAGTGTCTGGTTTTTAACGTAAACCACCAGTCATGTAGACTTATGTTTATGGGATGCCCATATATCCATGGAGGCTAGGATACGCTTTGTCATCACTCTGCCGCCTTCCTGAGATACCAAATCGGAACTGTGTTGCCGGCACAAGTTCCACCCTTGGTATGAGTCGAAGCCGACCTAAAATCTCTTACTGCTCATAGGGTCGCAGTACCCAGTACTACGGCTCCTTACACAAAAGTAAGGATTTTTCATCAACCAATTTAGCATGTTCGGAGTCAGTATGGTTTGCTTAATAAGATAGCTACCCTTTTAGCACAACAAACAGTCTCTCATTTTCGGCCAAAATGAGGACCGGAAATTCGATTTTCAAACCCATCTCCCTCGTGCGAAAAGTGCACATACTCGTAATCTGCATGATTTGCTCAATAAGATACGAGTAGCCACCGTGTTAGTACTACAAAAAAATTCTCATCTTGCGGCCAAAAAGACGAAAAACGGCTCTCTACCTCAAAGTGACTGCCTGTCATCAACAATTACACAGGGTACCCTTTCAACACAACAAAAGGCCTAGTGCGTATTCAAAGCATCATGTTGTGATGTATTATTTATACTACGAGTAAATAACGATTTTCCGTTTAAGTCCTATTACTTTTGTTATTGTTTAAATAAAGATTCTATGTTTATAATATTTGCAATACAACAAAACCAAACTTCGAATTTCACATTTCTCCATCGGCATGTCTTTCGTCGGTGGTTCAGCTAAACAAAACCCGACGGGAAAGTATACATGGCTTATAGCCTAATAATAAAATTGGACGCTCAGGAGAGCAGTACGAAGATGATGCGTAGACCGAAGCAGTCATCATAATAGAAAAGCTGCATGGAAAAAAATTCGATATTTTTGCCAACCGGCTCCACCTACGAGGCCATCCTCAGAATATGGCCCAGCTATGAATATTTGTTCATGCGTTGGCGGCTGTTTCATTAACTGGCCCGATAATGCACTGTACGGAAGCAGAGAAACGGTGAAGTTTTTCTATATGGTTTCTCGTATCAGCCTAGAAGATATGCGATTGCGAAAGATGTTGTTGACCGGATTAGTATTGGCCTTCAAAAATCCGCTGAGCCAGGAAGGTTTTTTATTTTTCATTTAGTTCGCATCATTTATTCCTTTTAACGTTGCTTTAATTAATATTGGTTCTGTTAGAAAAAATTTGTATCAGCACTGGAGACAAATCGGTAGCAGTTCTTTATTTTTGTTTGCAAAGTACCCTGGTAATACAGTAGCTCTTAAAAAAACATACCCTGAAGCCATTTTAGACAACTTATCGGGTCTCCATCAGTGTTATTTTAGGCCTAGTAAATTCACTGATGACAAGATTTCTCTCTCAACCTTTTGATCCCACTCTTATCGAAGAAAAGTTACAAAATCTCAGTGATGAATTTTATCCAGTCCAGATTGGCTCCCAGCAATATTTCTCAAAAAGTGTGCCTCCAATCTTTCGCAGCCACTTTCCTCCCTATTTCATCTGTCCCTCACACAAGGGGAATTGCCCGAAGTTTGGAAGACCTCTTTCATAACCCTGGTTCACAAAAAGGGATCAAAGAATGAAGTAACCGACTACTGTCCCATTTCTAAGCTTTCTCACATACCTAAAATGTTCGAAAGTTTTTTATATGAATTTCTAAGCTTTCAGTGCAAGTCAGTTATATCACCCAGTCAGCATGGATTTCTAAATAGATCAACTATTACAAACTTAGTTGAATTCGTATTCTTTGCGCTTGCAGCCCAAGAAAATGGCAACGAAATGGATGTTATTGCTACAGATTTCGCTAAGGTCTTCAATAAAATATCAAATCAACTGATCCTTTTCTAATTGTCTTCCCTCGGTTTTGATCCCATGTTGTCAAAATAGATATCTTCTTATATGGAGAAGCGTTATTATAGCATTCGATTTAGTCCAACCCTTAGGTGACAAGATCACATTACATAACCCCTATCCGGGGCCTTCTCGAATATGCCAGCCAAGTGTGGTCCCACTTTCAGCGAATTCATATATCCCGAATCGAGAACATTCAACGTCGTTTTCTTCGACTATCCTGGGATGTCTCATTTATTTTACCTCCCTATCGTGACCGCCTCAAACTTCTTAACCTTAATGCCCTCGAATAACGCAGAGACGTAGCTGACATTCTCTTCATCCATCGACTGCTCTCTGGTTCGATGGATTGCGCTTCCTTTTACAATTCTATTTCCTTCAACACTAATCCTAGTAATTTACGATGTAAGGTCAACTCAAACCTCCCCATTTTTGATTTTAACCTGAGCACTTTTAGTCTCAAACTTAATCTCCTCCACCTTCCTAACCCTTACTTTGGGGGCGTTAGACCCCACCAAATTAGAACATCACAGCAGTTCCTTCCCTAGTCACCCTAAGGAAAAACTTTTGTGAAATTTTCCTGAAATCACATTTTTCATTACTTTCGTAAGCATGTGTTCATTTCTTTTCTTGCGGAGAGTTATAATGCACTTCTCGTCTTTCTTGATAGCAGAGCTTGCTTTAAGTACCTGTTCTTTGTTGCCAATTTAAAGGTCGTTGTCTAACTGGCATTCTTTCTCACACCAAGTTATTTACGGAGGGAGATAGATATAGATCCGTGAATTTTAATCGAATGTGATTATTTTTGATTTTTAAACAATAATTCATTCGATATTTTTGAAACTTGCCGTATATTTTATTTATATTTTTAACTATAAAAAAAACAATTTTTTTCTAATATTTCAAAATGGCCGATTTACAGCCTAGTCTTCCGGGAATGTCCCAGCGAAAGTTGTTAATTGGCGTAGCTTCTAGCCTCAGTTGTATTGATCTGAAATAAGAAAAAAATTCTGAGTATTTATTAATATTATATTTTGTAAATTTATAAAAATTATTTGAATTTTAAAATAAATTGTTTTTGCTTCGATTTTTAACAAATAGGTTCATATATAGGGTGGACATCATGTCTTCAGTGTGCAGGCAATTAGTCGCCGAGAAGAAAAGAGAACGCTCTTTTGGATCTTAAGACAGCAACCAGACAGAGATTGGTGCGAAATGAAGAAAACATAGCCGCCGTAGCAGCCAGCATCGAAGAAGACCCAGAAACGTAGATTCGCAGCCGATCAGCTGAATTTCGCATGAACATAGCGTCAACCCGGCTTATCTTGCGATTGGATTTGGGCCTACATCCGTATGAGATTCTGCAGACGCAAGAATTGAAGACGGACGACCATAAACAATGTCTTGAGTCCGCTAATTGCGGCGCTACATCCCATACAAGCGACTCAACGTTCGAAGTTGTAAAGGAGAAATTTGGCGACTGCGTCATCTCGCGGCGAGCGCTCATCAATTGGCCGCCGTAAACATGTGAATTGACAAAACTATATTTTTTTCTCTGGGATTACGTCAAGTACTTAGTCTACACAAACAAGCCAACCACTTTGGACGAGCTCGAGGCCAACATTCGACATGCTATTGCCATAATAACGCCGCACATATTGGACCGAGTCATCAAAAATTGGAAAGACCATTTGAAGCACTGCCAGCGAAGTCGAGACGGCCATTTGAATGATGTGCTAATCCACTCTACATAATGGAATGAACGTAGCTTCAAAATAAAGCCAGAATCAATTTTATGTCTCACACTGGTGTTGTTTTATTATTAGCAAATAATATTATTGATAAAATGTGTGCAAAATTTCAGCGCGATTGATAAAATACTTTTCGAGTTACCTATTTGAAAAATATAGTTTAGGGAAAAATGCATTTAAAATTTGGGCACATAAAAATTCTACGGTATCCTCGTAGAACTCATTTTTCTTAATTTGCTCCTTCTTCCAAGTTTGTAATTTTTTTTTAACTTTTCGGAGACGACCTACCCATTCTCTTCTGCATGTGGCCTATACACTCACTTTTTATCACTCGAAAATCCTCACCATACGGATCTAAATCCAGTATTCCTTTTAACATTTTTGAGTCTCCATCTCCCATATAACTACTGTATTTCACGCCGAATTCTTTTGATCTCAAAAACATCTCTTTAATTGATTCGGCTTCCATTGCACGCGAGGATTCTTTGTGATTCTCTTGACACACTGTCTACTGTTCTTCATACCACTCACGATATACATCAGTATTGTAATTACACCTTGAACAATAACTCTTAAAATTTCACTGTCTGTTTACACTCACGACATATAACTAGTTCTAACAATGCAATAAACACCGTAAAGAATTCCATAACCCGATAGTCATACTGCTGGCACCAGGAGTTATGTTTCCAATAAAATTTGGCAGAACAAAAAAACACTTGTTTGTTTTTTTTTCTATATATATATTTTACTTAATTCTAAACTTCACAAAATTACTTTTAGTATGATGATCTTTATACGTCCGTGATCAAAATTCAACTAGACCAAGAATGCCTTCTTGCTTAATGCGTCACTCAAAATAAACCGTTACCACTTTTAGCGTCGTTGCAACTCGTGTGATGTTGACAGCCAATCAATATTGATGAAGAAGCTTTGATTTTGGCTTGGCTTCTGTAACGGAACATGTTTACAAGCACTTATGCGTTGATGCTTTTATGCATTGAATTGTCAGGTGATGCTGTTGTCAATGCAAGCAAGAAACAATGAAATGGATATTGTAATGGTGAACATGTGTAGTGAAGCATGTTACTCAGGGAGTTTTCTTGCACTTGTACTTTGGTTTTCGGTTTCATATTTGGTTTTGGAATACTGATTTTCTAAAATTTTCGTTTACGCGGGCATTTTTTTCTTTTTCTTTAAAGAACTTAACACTCAAGTGAGTACGACTACACTTATGATGCTGCCCGAGTTGAGGAGGATATGAACTCAGGAACATGAACTCGTTTTTAAAATCGTTCCGTACAGAATGAGCTCCAAAACTAAACAAAACTAACAGCAACACCGGCTCTCACCCCCTCTAATGGACTTTGTAATAACTATAAAACTGTAATTTTCTTGGATTCATTATAAAGGAAAATTTTAAAACATCTGCTCACCTTAATTTTTAACAATAGAAAGATTTCAAGGTAAGTGAATTTAAAGAGCAGGTAGTCAAAGTCCACCATTCAACTACACTTCTGACGGCGCTCGAACGCAAAGTTAGGAGGGACAAGTTTACAATTTATAACATGAAATACTTTGACTAAAGTTTTAAAAATTTGGTGACATATTCTTAACATGTTATAAAATATACTAACATTTTATGAAAAAAAAAGAAATGATTTATGTGAAAATTTTACATGTATTTCCCCCCTTACTTTTGCAAACGGCTGAGGCACAAGTCATCAGCAGCCTATTTCACCAACTTACAGATTTGTATTCACAAACATTTTTTAACAAAATTTGTGATTTATTTGACTTATGTCGTTTCACAGAACTCTGGGTATTATAATTTTGTAGTTGTCTTTTACAAAGGGAAATTTGCTAGAATATTTAACTCTTCGATTCACCAAAAACTATTTATACTTATACAATAATTTACAAGTTGCAAATTTGTGGAAATTTAACTTATTTGTGAGATTATGTTTCACCAAAGGATATGATTTTACAAATTTTATTCAGTATGCGAGATAAATTTACAACAGAAAGTTGAAGTGTAATTCTTTTTAAAAGTTTTTGTTCATAATGAAAGTACGTAATCGAGGTAATATCTTTACGACGAAGGTATAGTACGAGTAGTAGCAATAGTAACAAAAGAAACAATAATTAAATTTGTGGTTATTTAATTTTAATGAAATATTTGGAAGGCAGATGAAGTAATAGCAATAATTGGACCAAAGATTAGTGACACGATCTAAAGGAACTTAGCATTAACACCAAGCAGCAGTTTCTCACTGGCTTGAAAATGAAGGACAGTGCCATGGAGTTGCGGACATACATACGTGGAATCTCTAAGTCTATTCTATGCCGATGTGCTTAGCTAGTTTGTGCAGTAATTATTAATTTACCGTTTGAAAATGTTGTATAATATGCTGGCCTATTGATCGTGAAGGCATGTGTTTACGCAATTGCCGATAAAAACATTATATATTTACGGATGAACGTCCTGAACTTAAGTAAACATATGTTACATAGATGCTCTATCTACATATGTCAAATTGCATGGAAAGTACTCCATTAATTGGATGCTGGGCTGGGATACGGGCCTGACTATAACTTCCACAATACGTGAATTGGCCCGGAAGTGTATACGATTCCAGATTGTTGTGCAAACGTCCCATCTTTTCTGATCAGTTTTACTTCAGGATAACAGATATCCTAATTAGTTAGTTACGTTGAATTTAAAAACCCAATTCCTTAAATTGGTTGTTATAATACGGAACAGAAACCAACCCTAAGAATAATAGAAAACGATATTACAATTTTGAATTACGATTGCAAAGCAATCGATGTCATGCAATGTTCCACTATCTTCGCTAACATTTTACGACAAGCAACAGATAACTACACTCCACGAAATAATGATAATGACAAGATAAATTAATCTTCCGCTGTTCCCCTTGTGCTCACGAAAAATAATTTTGTTTTTGTTGCTGAGTCTGTTTTACATTAGTAAGTGGTGTTCATTGTGGTACGAAATATTGATAAGTTCAAGTGACATACATAAATAAAGACAGTGTGTTTTAAAAAATTAAGCATTAAGCCGAGTTTCGTTTAAGAAGTGTTCCTTAGTTGAAAATACTTCATGAATTTTCATAAAAAAGTACGATTCCGTAGATTGTTTACAAGGAACAAGGGAAAACAACAAGGCAGATCGCAGTTATTCTACAAAAAAGTAGAACTGTAATTGCAAATTACATACAACTTGGGAAAAACAATGGAGTAAAGCGAAGTACGGGTAGAAAACCAACGTTAATACCTAGAGATATTCGAGAAATCAGACGCATTGCTGTAAATAAGTCGATTAGGAGCTAAATTCGTCAACAAGGCGAGTGCAACAAATTTTAAAGTCAGATAATACTATTGAATACGTTAAACACATCCGGAAATCTTCACTAACAACACGTTATAAAGCGAACGGGCTGATTTTCGCTGAAAAGTTTAAATCTCAGCTGTAATTTTCTGAGGAAACAAATTCAACTTACGAATAGATGGGCCAGATGGTTGTCAGAAATATTGTCATGATAAGAGAGCTGAAAGGCAGAATACTCATGCTCGCAATTTTGGAGGAAGCACATTAATGGTTTGGGGTGTTATAAGCTTCTCTGGAAAGTTACCTATTTGTTTCATTTCTTCCAAAATAAATAGCCAAAAATATACTGAGCTTTTAGATGATGTTTTAGTCTGTCTTGGAGATGATTTATTTGACAGAGAATTTATATTTCAACAAGATGACGCAGCTATCCACGCATCTAAGTTGACAAAAGAGTTCCTTAAGACACGAAACACACGGTTATTGGACTGGCCCGGTTCAAGCCCTGATTTGAAACAATTGAAATTTTTTGGGCAATTTTGTCAAGAAATTTTTCAAAAATGGGTGTCAGTTTGATAATTTCAGGGAGACCATTCCCTTTACGTCAAGAATTTTTTTTGTTCATTCAGTGTAAAAATCTTTTTAAGTCTTCAGTAACGATTTGTGTAAGTGCTGTTTTCCAGTACGTAATGTCAAAAAAGTCAATAACCGTTCTTGATGAAGCTGCTCATACCCCGATACAGTAAAACTTTTGTATCACATCTTTTCAAAAAGTATAAAAAAAAATGTCACCGAACGATTTTTAAAAGCTCAAGGGTTTTGGCTTCTAAAAGAGTTCCTAGTTCCATTGTCTGAAATTCATGTGCCAACAACTTCTAGACAAGGAAGATTGGAAAAGGAATTCCAGGAATGTGGAAACACGAAAAAATGAACTTTGAAAAGAAGCTTAAAAAACCCGAAACTCCGAATACAATCAAGCCATGTACATCTGAAAAAGTACTAGTCCTTATAACTGATATGAAACTGACAAAACATCAATATAAGCAACTTAAAAAAAAGCGCAGAAGAAAGAAATGCTAATATTTACCCAGCCTACGATACTATTTTAGAAGTAAAACAAGAGTGTTACCCAACAAGAAATTTTTTGACTATAACCGAAACCTTATGTGAAGTTAAACTACAGCCACTGTTGGACTTGACACTACAACGTTTGTCTGCTGCACATCTTGAAACTTTTGAGAACCAGTTAGAAAACGGTGATACTTTAGTATGTTCGTGGACATAAGGCTATCTTGGGGAAATGGTAGTAGAGGGCACTCGCCTTATAAGTAAAACTTTTTGGTAAGTCATGAGGCAAGTGATAGTGATATTGTGCTAATTTGCATTGTACCTTTAGAAATAAGTAAAGTTGGTTCTGGGACTGAAAATATCTGAAAAAATTCAAGAGCATCTTCTCCAAGACACTGCCCTCCAGTACGTTTCGAATTCGCAAAGAAAAATATTGAGATCATAACAAGAGAATTCAACCGTATGAAAGCCGAAGGGTAACCGTATGAAAGCCACAAGGGTAACCTTTAACGACGAAACTGTTTTAGTTAATCATAATTTGTTCAAAACAATGGCAGATGGTAAAACATGTAATGCTGCTATGGAGAACAAGGCTAGCTCAGTTTGCTATGTATGCAAGGTATCCTAAGGACATGAACTATATTGAACTTTGCTTACAAAAACCTTCTGATACCACTGCGTATTCATACGACTTACAAAGTCTTCCTGCACACATTCGATTTATGGAAGCATTGCTACATGTATCTTACATAATTGAAAATGAAAACTGGCTGACAAGAGCAGCTGAAGAGAAACTAGCAGTTAAAAATAGAACGGAATTATTACAAAATGAAGTTCGATCTGAATTGGGAATCTTAGTAGATTTTCCAAAACAAGGTGGAGGAAATAACAATGACAGGAACACGGCCCGAATATGTTTTAAGGTTACAGCAAAAACTTCTGAATTAATAGGCTTAGAAACGAAACTGGTAAATTTTTCAATTGTTTTAAATACATTAACTGCAGGTTCGAAAATTGAAACCAATAAATTCCGTCCTTACTGCTTGGACACAGCAAAATTATTTCTTTCCAAATATAATTGCTACAAAATGCCTGCAAGTGTCCACAAAATTCTGTTGCACGGTGCTGATAACTAGGTTTTCTAAAATTCTAAAGATAATGTTGAAAATAATCATACTTTGTTTTGTCCTTATCATTATTTCGTGGAGTGTATTTAGAGATGTTTGTTGTTGAATGGGACGAAAACTTGAAAATGCTGATAATTTCAATCGCCAACATTTTATAATTATTCTTCCTTTTTATTCAGTTTATAGTTTCTAATAATAAGTAAAGTTGACCGTTTTTTGTTCGTGTTCTAATATTTGAACATTCTGAGTCAGAAGTAAAGATGTCTCCTTGCAATTCCACAGTAAGGCGACTTGTTCGAAACCCTAAAGTCCTCTCTTTTTTCCGCGCATTGAATTCTAAATTGTACATTACTAGAGACAACTAAATTAAAGGCTGATGTCTTTTTTTGACATGTTATACGTACATAGGTACTTACCACCGTTCTGCAGCTTCAAATTTTGTCATGCATCGTCTCAGAGATATTTCCAGTCGTTGTTACATTAAACGTCTTAAGACGATAGGGAGTTTAAAATATTTTACCGCTGGTTCGTTTTTATCTCATGGGTTAATGAATTTGACAACTATCCAAGCAGAATGTCATTTTTATCTCTTATAAGAGACGCAACAAAGATATCATTTTGGTTGTTCGTTGTTCTCACGATCAAAAATTGTATTTCCAGAATTTTTTCTACATTCTAATCACAAATTTGTGGATTATAAATGCATTTGTACTTTCTGAAACAAAAAAGTAGGTTTCAAATTTGTGGTTGTAGTTTGTTAAAATAGGCCACAAATCTAGCGTTTTGAAGTTATTCATGCTGCTTGACTTGTATCATTGCAATGAAACAGATTGTGAATTGGATTCTCCATTATATCATCCCTTGGATAAAAAAAAGCCTCTAGTACTCGAAGTTCTCATTAAGCTAACCCTTAATGATTTTAATACACACCTCCTTCCTTGGACAAACGAATGGGGCTTTCTTTACAAAAAAGAAAAATAATAAATTCACAGAATAACAGTTTGGTTTGGACCATGACTTAGTGTTTCACCATCTGATGGCGCAAAATTAGCGCCGGTTTCGTAGTCAAAAAATATGACTTTGACAAGTGTACTCGTACCTTTAGCTACAGTAAGAGTGCGAGTGTTTTATTTCCAGTGTATTACATGCAATTAAATGCCAAACTATAACATTTAAAATTCAAAACCGGTGCAAACAATGTCTTTATTTCTCGTTTCAAAAATAACCTCAAAACTTTTTTTTCCATTCATTGTGTGTACAAATGTTCCAAGGGATGTAGCATGTAATCGATACGTGCAATGCCTCTGTCTGAGACGCAGATAGAATTCGATATTACTTTCAAGAAACAATTCGTTTAACAAAATATCCGCAACATCCCACTAACTTCCCGAACTTTTTGAACTTTTTCTATAAAGGGCACATGCACACGTGCTCCTTACTTGACGCCTGTCCAGAAAAATGTTTTGTTAGATTTAATTCAATCTACCGCACAATTTTCAATAAATTTGGACACAGGAAAACAAAGTCTCTGAACATTTTTTGTTTATCTGTTTCGTATTTCACGCTTCATCTTGAAAAGTTAACTTTTTAAAATTGAAATAACTTCTCATTCCATATACTCGTAAGTATTTGGCAAGGATGTTTTTTTCTTCTATGTTATGGGCACGTTTTTCTCTACCACCCTTTATATGTTATTTGTATAATAGCGTGGTGTCTATGGCTTTATTAAGTGAAAAGGATCTCTTTCAATAGGGTGGTTTAGACGGTGAATTTGCCAAACGAACTTGTAACTTTCATGATAAATGATCGATCATCGATACAAAAGGACACTAAACTACGTTTTATTCAAGTGCACGAACTAGCAAACTTCCAGTACCCTCTAAATGCAATGTCATGCATCAATTCGCCCACTTACCCTCTATGTCAAGCAAACGAGACCACTTTTTTCACCAGAGTGCTAAAATTGGCGAGTGTTTCATGGTAAATTTATCAATTTGTTGATTTTGACAGGAAATGATTTACAATTTATGCTAATGGCAATCGATGTATGTAATTGATGTACAACAGGGGTTGGTATGCCTTGGTATTGGTACCTACAACAACACCGTTTCTGAGTGAACAAACCTTGAATAAATGAATATTGTATTAGGGGTGCATATTTGTTTCGATAAGGGGAAACTATCACTCGAAGCGATAAAAAAAAGCTCAGTTTCGCCCATACCGACGAACTGAAATAAAGAAATGTATTCCCTTTATGAAGTTGAAGTGCAGAGAACCTTAGCTATGGTAGAGCACTGTGAGGAAGACATGTAGAAGCTAATGGCATCATAAAATTCGGAACATTTTGTGGTTCTATCGATCTGTGGGACTTGTGGACAAAATCAGTGTGTTACTGGACTAAGGAAAGACCGAATTGATTTAGGTTCTTTGTTGAAACACGAAAATGGCTTCCACTGAGTTCTTTATTGCTTTATAGCTGGTACAAATCAAGGATAAGAAGTACAATTAAGCAATTTTTTGCTTAATAGCGGACTAAGGTTGTAACGAATTCTAACAAACAAAATAAACAATGTCACAAATAATCTATGTAGAATACGCATCTTCGCGGCCATTGATCAACAAACTTCCTAAAATAGTTGAATGCGATGGCTTCGAATAGTGACAAAATTCATTGTTGACGACCCTGCCAAACAATTAAAGGGCAACGATCCTCGGAACCGCATGTGAAATATGGAACGGATAAAAAGAGGATGCGAAACCTTGATAACTACTATTGAGATTGCCATAGACAGCAGTCGCAGATTTTATTCGGTTGCAAACTTACCGTCAGAGGAAACTTTAAGAAACAAATCCTGAACTTCAGGTAAGCGAACAACATAAGCCTTACAGACCCACACGCCCCGACAGAGGAGAAGGATGTCCTTACAAAGAATTACTTATTCGGGCTTCTCGACAAATTGGATACCCTAGATATGACGTGAAAATAGTCATTGGTGATTTTAGTACCCCATTACGCAAGGGGGGCATCTTTGGTAATACAGAGAAGTGCAGCCTATATGCCACCTGCAGCATATGTATCTGCAACAGACCAATGGCAGCGAACCATTGTGAGAAAGATCAACGTCGAATGGTTATAATTGGAATAGACCGCAGGTTCTTTTTCCAACCGAGTTTTCCTTAATCTCTCGAAGAGTTTCGGACGTAGAAGACCAGTGATTTCACTGCCAAATAGCAACATGAGAGGCCGCTTTTGATGTACTGGGTTTCAACTAACCCGAACAAAAAAAAACTCCTGGTTCGATGACGAATGCAGACAGGCGAATATAAAAAAAAAACTGATGTACAAAACGGTACTACGGAAAACCAGTATTTCAGAAGAAAAAAGAAGCAGCACGAAAAGCGCTTAATCAAGGCGAGAGAGACGTGAGAAGAATCAAGTTCGGAAGTTTTACCAAAAGAATAAAACTAACAATCCAAAGAAAAAACGTCACAATAGGCAGCTATAACTTTAAGATAGTAAGGGCCGCTATTTACCTCCGTTATCAACTCCAAAAACGACAACAGCGTGAAAAACACGCTTAGAATCACTCTTGCAAATCGCTCCTAATTTTGGCTTAGAAGGCGATTATATAGTAAAGCAATCAAAAAGACATTATACGAAATAACCAACCAGGTGAAAATGCTCTTGAGCGCTTCTAGAGAAAAGTTCTTCGGATAATTTTCGGTCCCATTTTCATCATTTCATAGAAGACGTTCCAGATGCGAACTTTACGGGCTGTACACCGTTGCCATGAACGCATGGACACCAGTGCGTCCATGGAATGGAAAGTTTTCGACTCCAGCCAAATGAGACAATTCATTAGAGGATGACCACATTTTATACAAAGAACTATCTTGTAACACTGTCGGAGATTCAGTGTTGTATACTATTATCCACTTTCAGTTGATTTATGCCCTAGTATTAAGGGCTACATTTTCAACTGTATCCAATGACCATCGAAGACTTTAACAAGCTCACAAACTCCATTTCCATTTACAAAGGATCACACATCCTTTTACAAATATGCCGGTGCTTCTTTATTCCCATACTATTGAAACTGTTTCTATTCCTTGCTATTTTATGCACTTCATCTATGGCAAGTCTTTGCTTGCTTAGATGGCACTACAGTTCGGGGTGTACCTGGGCCTCAAGTCTCCAGTTAGCCCGGTTTTTATTTAACTACGTCCAGATAAGCATTCCAAGTCGGTTGAGGACCCCTTCTGTTTGAGCGCACCACCAAATATAGGGCCTTCCTATACTGCGTTGTCCCTTCGGGTTAAACTCAAAGATTCTGTGGGATGGAGTATTGGTGTCCATTCGCTCCTGAAACTAATGCTCAGTTTTCTGACTAGATTCATGTCCCGGTTCAGCTCGTATAGTTCGTTTTTAAATCTTCTCCTTCAAAGCCCGTCAACGCAAACAGGACCGAATATTTTTCAAAGCAATTTTTCTCTCAAAACGGCTGTGGATATCTTCATCCTCTTTCGATAGAGTCGTAAAGGGGGACCGGGATGATTAAGATCTTACGTAGAGTCTCCTTAGATTTACGGTATAGGGTTTTACTTCACAATTGCCTTCTTAGTCGAAAGAAACAGCGATTGGCAAGAGTGATTCTTCGTTTCAGTTCTACTGAGGTACCTATTGTTAGCAGAATTAATAACACAGCCAAGGTAGAGAAAGTCCCTTACTACTTCGGAATTATAGCTGTTCACTGTGATGTTTTATGCAATTCATGGGTGGTTTGTGTCCCTTCTTGTTGACCACATATACTTGATTTTACCCCCATTAACGCTAAAACCCATTTTGGCAGCTTCCGTTTCAATACTATCGAGCGCACCGCAGACCACCCGCTGAATAATGCAAATTATGCCAATCAATCATCGGTGTATACTAGTAGTTGCACAGAGTCTTGAAAGATTTTTGGTCTAGTGTTCGCTTGTAAGTTACGCGGGTCAACTTGTCTAAAACCTTTACAGTAGAGATAAGTAATTCGTTGAAGAGATTTTTTTTTCATTTCAAGTCTTATTCGCAGGCTAAGTAGCAGCGTCTATTCCAATAAAACTTAGGATCAATATATGAGTATTCTACTTTTGAATTGGAAGTAGTGATACTCGTATACTGACATAAACCAGCTACTTTTATGATTCGGTTTTGGCTTCCATATTGACCAGTGTAAAGAATAAACCTTTTGGTAGTCATATTTTCCTTTTCATTTCCCAGCAGTATTCAAACTCTTGTAAGGACTCTAATTGGTCACTGAGGCTTCCTTGATGTATGATAAGGCTGCCGCAGCATGTTTATTACTTAGCAGACGGACATAAACAAATTCAAGAAAGTCAAATTACAATACAAACATGAAATCGCCTAAGAAGATCATACTCGAGTGAGAAGATCATAGCTGTGCACGTATGGAAACTTAACGCGCTTATGAACCAGCAAATACATAAATAGCTCCATAAATAGTAAAAACTCGTTTTACGTATCCACAAGGCTAACTTAGACCTACAAGTCCTATACAGAATAAAATGTCACAGTTCCACACAGCGATAAGGATGACCAAGTGCCGCGCTTCCGGTAACAGGTGTGAATTGCAGCCTAAAACGAAGTTTCTCCAAGCCGGTATGTTTAAACAATTCGGTGGAGGTCGGTTTATATCTGGTCCTGTCTTAAAAATATGTATGTTGCGTATTATCGCGGGTCAATCGGTCTGTCCATCTACACACTACTTGCGTTGCGCGCTTTGCTCACCATCATGGTATAAAAACTTACTTTTCATTATCAAACAAATTCACCGATAGTTTATTAAAAGAAAAAAAATGGTCATCCCAAAAATCTGGGCGATAGAAGTTAAACTTCATGAAGCTCAATAAATAGTTAAAATGAGGAAGCGCACCCTAGATCGCAAGTATTTTTAAAAACAACTTTTCTTTGATAGAAGAAGCCATTTTTCATTATGGAGGAATTTTTCGGGGAGTATTTATCACTTCTTTATAACCTCAATAACTTTGACACACTAGACAAACTTGATAAATAGCCAATGCTGCACAACTGATGACACGTGCCAGGGATACTCTACAACATAGCTAATTTCCATATATATTCTCATGAGAACTTGCAATACTCATACGAAGCCAGCCATTGCTCTACGAGTATGTGTCTATACTCGGGTCTATGCTATGGACATGAGATGGAACGTCGGTATCCCGCGCGCGAGTTATGAATTTCATCCAGCCCTTACAAATAAAACACAACTTACTCGTATTTGAATAATGTCTTTTTAGTTCTAGGTCTTTCTGAGTTGTCAGCTTAACCTAGGATAATAGAAAACATTATACAATGAAGAGTATGAGTCGCCCAGTTGCAACAGCAGTTACGATAATTCCAGTTTGCAAGATTTTTGACAAATTACGAAAAACTCCTATCACTTTTCCTATTCACAGTAAACCCAAATTGATTTTTTTGATTGAAAATAAATTTTTACTGATTTAAATTTTAAAATCTGAATAACATTAGTTCATTCGAAATATTTTTATTGATAAAATTAAAAAGGTTGAAGTTGTTTTGCTTCTGTAAATGGAATGAACTTCTTTTGGGACTGTACTGTCCGCCGTGTCTAACAAACCCAGTACACAACGCCGTATTTATTATTTCAATTCCTCACTTCTGACAGATTACAACTTTTTCCAATTCTAATATTCTTCATTAGAAGGCACAGGATCCAATTTAACAAAAACCTGCAGAAATTTTAAAACTTTCTTTCTTTTTTTAACTTTGTATTCAAAATGTTAACCCTCAACCAAAAATGAGTAGCATTGGAAAGAAAGTGACTGGTTTTGCAGCTAACAGCTACAAAATGTTAGACTGTGAAAAGGCTCCATTTGTTTCCGCTTGTTGGTTGGAGTTAATTAGTTTTGCATCTGTATGTATTTTTCTGAAGTTTGGGCACAGTTACTCATGTAAGAAAAATAGTTGATAACAGATCCTCCAACATGAATAGCAAACGATCGGCTAAATATAGTAATTAGAGAATAAGTTTGAGATTTCTTGAGGGTTTGAAAATCTCAGAGTAAGTGGATTATTGAATTGGTTGGGATGGCGAATGTAGTAGCATATTATGAAAAGATTGCGTTTGGAGACTGTAACTTTTGCGCAAACGTATTCTAACAGTCCCGAATGAGATACACTTTGATACACTTAGGGTCAAGACTAGTATGGATTGAAAACAAAACGCCCCGACCATATGAATCATTTATGTTATTGAGGCCGTAGTTACGAAGAACTTCAAAACTTGAAGTGAAAATTTCATTATTGGGTCGGAATGTAAATTTGTTTCAGTAAGGGCAAAGATGTCGTAGGGAAGCTCTTGTGAGTTAAGGTATATGGTGGAGATGTTAGAGCGCAATCCTCTTACGTTTTGGTAATAGAGAGAAATGATGTAGGGAGCCGCTAAGTAGGGTTCCAAGAGTGGTTAGGAACAGTAGTAGTTTGTGAAACTGAAGCGCGCTTGCTTAAGATAAAAGATGAGAAAGGGAGATTGATTGAACTCACGAGACAAAAACATAGATTGGCATTTGGAGACATTAAGCTCTAAGTAATTTTTAGGACACCAGGTGGAAAACCTATCAGGGTCTTCGTGGAGGGGAATATAGTCTTGGGATGAAGAAATAGTATTGGAGAACTTAGCGCAGTCGGAATAAATGGATAGGAGGTAGTGTTTTTAGTGTTCTATAATGCTCTTAAGACTAGTTATAATGTTTCCTTGCTGATTTTCTAGAACTCTCATATAATGCATATTTACATAGTATGCGACATTAGTTTCATCGATCGGTAAATGTTGCTATTTCTTGTGTCGACTTTGCCTTTTTACAATGGAACAAGTAGGCTCTTCCTTGACTAGTTAGGTATTCCAGCGCCTTCCATCATTTTACCTACAAAATCATGAGCTATTTAAACCCAAGTCTTTTAGTTTTCCCTCATACTTCGGAGAGTATGTGATGCGGCCCAATTGTACTCCCTTGTCTGTTCTCATTTACTGCTTCATTACCTGCAATTAGCTTCGTTACCTGCAATTAGCTTCGTTAAATGTTGCCGTTTCCTCTTCGTCCGTCGTAAATTAAGATATAGCTACTGTTTATAGCTTTCTTGGCCTCATTTTTGCAACGTTTTTGGTCTAAGTCAAAATCCATTTTATTGGTTTCATTACTTCCACGGTATTTAGTCAACGCTTTCTTACCCCCGTTTTCATCCTATTGTCTTTTTATTTATTTGGACTAGGGATTTCTTAGCACCGAGCAAAACTGTTCGACCTCTTAGTTATGTCGTTCGAGTAGATCCATTTTTAATCCATTCTAGCGTATTTCGTCGCTAAAGCTGACCCCTTTCCTTGCTAAAATTGGGGCAGTTATTTTTCTCGACTGAAACATATTTTCATTGGCTTTTATCTGGTTTCATTTTAAAAAGTTCTGTCAGCAAAAGTCTGTGCTAACTTTCTAATTGTTCACTGAAACCCGCTTTAGAATATTTTACTCGCATTTACGAGTTATTTCAGCACATATGGTGATCTATCTGCGTTCGGTGTCCACCGCTGTAGTATGTGACCAAGTTCCGCTCTTTGTATAATAAATAAATAGGATTTTACGTATGGTATAGAAGACTGCTTGCTTCTTCTGTTAGGATCTCATATGAGAACAATCGTGGATGATATGACCATTTACTCGCAGGTTGAGCTTAGACCAAATAAACTTTTCTGGACGTCTCCAAGAACTCATCGGCTCTTCTGGTATGCCTACAGTCAGGACTGTAATTTTTTTAAGAACTCCAATGGGCACAATGCATTTGCTTAGGGCGCAATAACATGTTACTTATATTGTGAGTGCTGGTGCTGTCGGTTCAATACATTTCTCTTCAAGAAACTATTGTATTGAAAAGAAAATCTAATAATTATAACCGCATTAAAGGCATATCACCTTATATAATAACTATCTATGATAAAATTGTAATAATACAAATATAAGTCATTGGAGGAATAAATGGCTTCCCATGTACCAATCTTCATATTCTAACAATGTTTTAGTTATTCATTTTATACATTTTATAAATTTATTGACGAATCACTCATCACACGCTTACCCTCAAAGTTTTACATGTTCATTTCATGTCAATGTCTCTAATCGCATCTAAAAGTTCAATATTAACACCCCACCAGAATATTGATTACCCTGGAGGATGCGTCACATTTGCCCGAAAAAGTTAATTAATTACACAATTCCCATTTCAATATGTGCCACCCAGAAAACGCTCCCAATTCAAAGCCAACATCTCATATTTTTTCGAACCGATGTATTAACGTCACATCAAAAATCAATTAAAGACCCCGAAACACTTTCTCTGACGATTAATGTGAATCAATTTCATCGTCTAAATTAAGATACGAGTATTCGCCTCCATTAAGAAGGAATTAAATAAAACTTTTTGCCAAACAGAAACATAGAACATGTGTTACATGAGCAATTAGGTCATTAACCTTCACCATTTTTGGTTTCTCCTCTCTCTCTCCAAGCCAATTACGAGTACAGTTTGTTTCGAAATTTGCAAAATAAATTAGTGCCATTCTGTGCTATGATAATTCCAGAAAAGGCAATAATTACAACAGAGTTTCAGAGATACTACCTACCAACCGATGACGGCAACCAGCTGAAATGTTTCTTTGAAAATTGAAAATAATGAAAAACTGTTGATTCCAAATTAAAAAGGAAAAGTCTGCGCCAAGTCTAATTAGTGTCGAGTGGCGATATGTATACACAAATCTGTAAGATACACAAGTATTCTCATGCTTTTCATCTCCTTCGATGCATGTGCCCCTGCATTTGCTAAGGGCTGAAGGGTACGTATTCATAGAACATCGAAACGTTTTTATTATTTATATGTAAATTGCTGAATCGTAGACGCCGCCATTGAAGAATTACTCCCTACCCAATGTGTCGAAAGATTCAGGCTACAATTTCCCTTTGTAGTTTCATGTCTGCCAGGGGATAATGGCAAAAAATTATATGATGATGGTGCCATTAGCCATAATAGCATATTACTCGTATACACACGTATGCCAATCGAATAGACCCGGCCAAACAAACAACAAACATCTAACAACAAACAAAGGGGCGCGCGCGCGTGAAAATTTCAAAACGGAAAACATCTTAATGGAAACACTTCAAGTGTGATAGATAGGTACTTAAAGAGAGGAAAAAAATTAATTTCTCCCACATCCTTAGCACGCCTTCGAATTGGAATTGGATGGAGGTCTGATGGCAGCTTTCCCCTTGACTTTTACTTTTCTACTCGATCCGTACATGTAGGCAACATTCTTCGAATGACTTTTTCTCCTTCGAGTACGAGTATGTGAAAATATTTGCACGCGTTCTGTTTGCGCTTGGATTTGGTGTTTTATTGCCTGAGATTTGTGTTCATTAGCATTTTGGGTTTTATTTTTGGGAGAGCAAATTTTGACTAAAGCTATGAGTTTGCCAAGAATAATAACTTTCATCGGAGACCTCGTGGAAAACATTCATTAATCAAGTTCCATTCAGCCAGTGTGGACATACTTGGATTTTGATTTGGTTTTAATGTTAGAATGGCTGTTGCTTGTCCTTTCCATGAGCTTTATAGTATTATTCCTACAAGGGGTCAGCAGGGATTGCAGCGAATTGAATCGGAATGGCTATTTGAAGATGAATAAATTGACAAATAAATGGACCGTCACCATCATGGTCACGGTTATGATGTAGGCCGAAAAGCTGTTTCGATTGTTAAATGAAGTTCAAGAGAAAGTAACCCCAGTGTCATCGACATCTAATTTCCGGTTGGCCATGTCATGGGACTAACAAATGACAGACGGATTTTGAATAATGGCATACCAGACAAAGGACGACCGTTAGGAAGTTTTGAAGTCCTTTAAAAGGAATGTTCTTTCTACTGTTGTTTAGCACCATGGCTATGGTTGGCGGTCGCTTGGATATTATTGTACAATGCCTTATTGTCGGACTATTTTTGTCGGCATTATAATTTCGAATTCGGATTTTCAGAAAGCCATGTCTTTGAGTTATTTTCATTTCCATAAGTGGGAATATACCTATAATATATAAATTTGAGGTTTTGTCGGGTTGTGTCGAGGGTAAATAGGGTCGTTCTATAGGAGGCTTAGTGACAGGATTAGTACAATACTACTATTTCTCGGTGTTTTTTTTTTTTTTTTTTACAGTGAGTGAGGATATATCCACAATTTTGTCTGAGATCAGAATATGTTTTATTGCATGAAGCCATTTGCTCCGTAAACGACCATAGGAAAGGGTACTTGTCAGTGGTTCACAATTTGTGTGTTTCGGCTTTTTTTTTTTTAGATTTACGAAGGTGAACACATAAGGACGGGCAAAATAAAATCGAAGTCACTTTCTAGTAATTGTAGTAATCATTTGCATAGTTAAATGATACAAATGGCAACGACCATACCTAAGAACTGCAAGGTCGAACAGGTTAGGTGATTTGCATAGACGGATGACGATTATCCCTTCCTGTATACGACAGAAACTATACAATTTAGAGTTGTATGAACGCTTAACTCCAGCAACCTCAATGAAGGTCAAACATTTTTTAGGTAATGGTGATGCTAAAAAAAAACTAAAGGTATTTCCGTTCCTACCGGTAGAAGGTGAGCTACCCGACTGTTTAAAAACCCCATTTTTGCAAAGGCGAAGCAGACACGACCCTCAGATAAGGAAGACTTCACTGCTCACGTTCGGGCCTGTACATAGAAAGTTTGGAACTTGAAAAAGACAAGTGCAGTCGATGTGAACTGTGACTTAAGAGTATGTAAAGGAGTAGCAGTCTACAGAGAACATCTGGGACTATTATCCGCTCAGGTTTAGGCAGCGAAGTACAAGAGCCACTCGTAAGCTCTACGAACAGAAGAGACAGGAAGAACATCGGATTCTCTAGAAGAAGAAAACACAACATGAGAAGCGCGCGTCATATGACAGTACATACAACATGATCTAAATTATTTCAGAAAAAGTGTAAGAAACAATCGATCTCCATCATATATCGTTGATTGAATTTGGACACGAATTTTCTTAGAATATTTCCTTTGTTAAGAATTTGATTTTTTAATTATATCTGCCTTGTTTTAATTTACTCTTCGTGCATGAGAAGTGTGAAATTAATTCTATATCGACACTTCTGAAAACATTGTTAATGAAAAGGCATTGATATTTAATTTCCTGTTTAACGAAAACTTGCAGGGTATTCACTTGGCTGGTAACAAAGGATTGGAGAAGAAGAAATACTCCCTTGATACCGAAATTGATGTTTGTTCTCTCTAGAATAACCTTTGATATTATATCAAATATTATTTCGCAATCCATAAATCTTTTCTTAATTAGCTTGATGATCTCATTTTTTGTTGTGATATTCAATCTTACATAGAAGTATAAGAATTGATTCAAATGGTAAAGTTTTTGCACTACCAGCATCCAACACATCAGCTGCTATGATGGTGTCAAGTTATCACAATCCGATACGCGCCGCCCAATAACTTCTTCCAACAGGTGCAAACAGGTTCCTAGCTGATTCAGCTAATAATTTGTCTGTAGAGTTTCCGACGGAAACGAATGCACAAGCAGGCTATTCGACATCGGATCAAGTACACGCGAATTAAGTAACGTGCACAGTCAGGGCGCTTTTTTATCGTCCACGTAACGACGACTTTAACTGTCATCATCACCAAGAATTGTTTTATTTTAGGTTACCTTTGTATTTATTTTGGTTTGGTCACGACGAGAAAAACTGCAATGTACAAATATATTATTCAATCTTTGCTGGTCGTCATAAGACAACTGATTGCAATTCGAACAAACACATGCACAAATAGCCATGAAGAGTAACGCTTCTGGAGGAATAAAGCCGCCAAAGCGTTGTCTCTCATGATAATGACGAAATTGTACACTCTTATTAGGTTTGCCCTATTGTATAAGACCTCATTAGGATATAATTTGATGTACTCAGGCTCTGGTGTTCAGTATAAGCGAAAACAAGCCCTCTCAAACACCCGAATCTTTTCCAATAAACTTGCTCTCACGTTGAACAACATGGGGCAGCCAAATACAATCATAGACCGGATAGGGATCACCCCCCCCCCCCCCCCTCGAAACGAGTTGGCTGTTGTAAAACAGTCTCTTTGTAAGGGAAAAAGCACCTTTGGCTTTGGCCAGAACAACATCTATATGTTTGTTAAAATATAGATATTGATCTGTACAGATCTCAAGGTATCTCACTATATTTATTGAAAATTTCCGCCAATTGCTTCTGGTGCCCTTAGAGGCTCCAGACAATGGCGTCCTAAACGTCCTAAATAGTTTACGATTTCTGATAGTTGATTTTCAACCTCCAATCTTCGAAATATCGTTCAATTTTATCGATTTTTGGACATAATTTGTACGCGATTAGGTCAACTGCGTACGCTGTAGTATGGTGAAGTGAACCTATCAGATCACTTGTGTAAATGTTGAATAGGATCGGCGAATTTACCGCACCTTGTTGCAGACCGTTTATAATGTGAAATGTTCGAGCAGAAGTAGTCACATCGCCATTCTTCACGATGAACTATCTACTTGAGAGCGGGCCCCCGCCCAATTATCAAGGCTTCGCCCATCAATGACGTTGTCTAATAATGAACGGGGGCAGAGCAAAGTACTGGTCTTATCGTAAACATCTTCAGATGACGCTACCGAAGGTTGCTATGATTTGATCATTCACAAGTTGCTGGTCATAGGTCTTTTTGCGGCTGGACCACCGGTAGTCCCTACCATGACTTAAATTACGGTACCATGGGAGTCAAGAGCCCCCGGGCCTCGGTCCGGTCCTGACTTGAAGAGTTAGGCCCCCTTGTGGGAGCGCCATGGTGTTAAACCCAAAATCGGGGCAAGGGTCTTCCTTTGGTTGACCCAATGTAGAGTTGCAATAAGTACTGGATGCTGCGACCCTAAGAGCAGGTGGGCCTCGACTCATACCAAGGGTGGAACTTGTGCCGGCAACACAGTTCCGATTTGGTATCAATGGAATGACGGAGAGCGATGGCAAGGCGTATTCTTGCCCCCATGGATGTATGGGCATCCCGTAAACATAAGTCTACATGACAGGTGGTTTACGTTAAAAATCAGACACTATGTCTACTGAAGAGCACATCAAAAAGAATATATAACAGTGGTTTACTAATGCCTAACCTGTCCAGCTTGAAAGAGATCCCCGTATGGGTAATACGGTATCGAAGGCCTTTTCCAAATCAATCAGGCGGGCACCAGAGCACTGGTTCTTACCTTTGTTCCATTGGATATCAGAAACCAGTTTAGACGTGGCATGAGTAACATCATTCATCATTATTAAACAGGGTGGTATAAATGTCCACCGCATCTAGTGGAAGATGTCGAAGCACAATGTTCGGTATTTCATAGGTTCACACTGATTTCTTACTTCTAATGATTCGAAGATCGTTTGGATCTCGTCCTTCGAAATGATGGGTGGTAGTACACTATCGTCGGCGATAATATTATTTGCCATATTCTCGTCATTGAACTAGGTGAAACCCTAGCTCTCGAATCGCCAGCTCACTATTTCATTTCAAAGGTAGAAATTGTGCACAAGCACTCGATTTTTCAAGTCATGGTTCGGGCCAATGACGTCATTCGACTTATACACTTCCTGGAAAGTTGCTCCAATAGCCTATACCTTCTCCTGCGGATCCTCGATCGCAAAGAAGTTGTCGTCATCAACGGCCTTATTTGGATCTATGCCTGTACTTAAAATATGTGCTCGTTGTCAGTCGTTCGGGAAAGGTCGTTTTGAACTTTCCTCCAAAATATTTTATTAATTTGCGCGAACTTATTCGGGTTCGAATTTTGTTGTTCCAATACAAACTTACAGATTTTCTGTAATTTTCTTTTAAATATTAATGTTTGGAGCTTTTTGCTCAGCGACATCAATGTCATGATCTCCGGGTTATGTCTATCAGTAAACTGTCTGTACAAGGTTTTTATTCTTGGTAGCAGTCTACTTTTATGTCGGTGCAGTGCATCATAAGTCTTCATTTTCAGCGTGCTGATACCGAGGTATGGTTTTGTCCATTGTTCGTTTAATCGTTTTAGATACCTGTCAATCTTCTCATTTGACAGATTTCTATTGGACGGTGGGTATAGCGAATTCGAGGAAATTGCTCTGGTGAGTGTTCTGGAGAAGTGTATTCAACGTACCCTACTATAGTTGTAATAATGCTTTTCTACAAACTCATCCAATTCCGTAGTTTCATTCGGAACAATTATTTCGGTGCTAAGACCGCAATGATCACTGTCATACACGAAAGTGGGTAGACAGTTTATGGTATGTTGGTTGTGGCGAGCACATAACAACGTTTGGAGTTGCTCAAGAAACTCTGTTCTCGTGCTCGATTCGATGAAAGCTCCATGCGGCAGCGTGAGATGACGGCTACACACAATTTGTTTCACTACAGTGAGTGTGGTTGTGTGCGTGAGAAATTCACTTGTAGCTGTCACGCAAAGCTCAAACATATCAATTTTTCGGAGAGTCTTTCACCAACCACCGAATCGACAACATCCAGATTTCCCAGTTGTCCAATTAAATTTAGATTATTATTAGTTTAGTATTTAACAAAGAAAACCAATGAAATACATTTTATAGTCGTTGAAAGTTGGAGTTGGATGTTTTGGTTATTTTTGGGAAGCAAACACAACTCCACATGGTTAATGCCTGTTATTTCTATTTGAGTATGGAACAGCAGAAGATCCAAATAGAACCTGTGTCTAGGATACGACTGCCAATTCCTCGCCTTAAGCCCGAGTTGATTCATTACACTTTGCTGACCCCACCAATTGAATAGTAGGTTCCCTCTAGTATTTGGTGTAGTACTTCCCCAATCTCTATTTTTGGTGTTTGTACCTGTACGAGTGGACGTTCAACTTTCCCTTTCTGCTGCCGAGCCAGATTTACTCTTTTGATGTATTGAAATTTGGGACAACCCCGATAATAAATTATGGCTTTTTTCTGACTCTCCGTCCGTACCTAGTGCCCGAACCTTTGGCAGCGAACACATTGTAAAATGTTTTCACTCCTCTTTAATTTTTCCCAGTGTCCAACTTGGTAGTTTGGGACTTTTATACTCCTTAGATCATCCAGCTCTTCGCACTTCTTCTCACTCAGCAGTACAGGGATCTCCTCTCGATCAGTCGACGGATCTAACCCTCTCAGCAGCATTGTTTGCAGTTTTTCCCCTTTCGGAGTGTAGGAGAAGAACTCCGTCGTCGTATCCTTCAGTAAACTTCTAATTTTCTGTTAGCGCTCCACTGAGTTGCATTGAATCGCGTGCCTATCGAAACTAAATCTTTTAATATAAAAATTAATGCCTATGGCCGACTTACATAAATCTATTGTTTGCTTCAACTCCATCTTAAATGTGTTGATTGGTGGTAAACGTAGTATAGTTGATGGCTGATGTTGTTGCTGCTGTTGTTTTTGTTGTTGCTGTTGCTTCTGCTGCTGATGTTGTTGCTTTTGTGATTTTTTTCCTGTTGTTGTTTTTGCTGTAGTGTACTTTTTTGTTGTGGCTGTGACTGCTACTGTGGTTGGTTAGCTCCTGTGCCGGCTGTTATACTTTGTGTTGTTGTATTTAATTTTCCTGTATTTGATGTTGCAGTATAGCCTCGCTCATTTTCGATTGCCCTTGGGAATCACAGATCTGTCCCTTGCTGCTGCTTATCTCTTCTTGCAACTTGCTTAGCTTCTATAGCAAGTACTTTTTGTTGTATTTGTCTGATGCTAGTGGTCAGAGCTTCAACCAAGTCCTCTTCGTCATCCGACTCAGAGGCAGCCAGAGATGCGAGGCTGTTATCCTCTCCCATATAATGGAGCTTCTCCACCATCAGACAGATATAGGAATTCGTATTTTTTAATTCTTTTTTCTTCCGTTGTGCTGCTGTTGCCCTCCTTTACCATCGCATCGAGTTGGCTGCTATAAAACAGTCTCTTTGTAAGGGCAAAAGCACCTTTGGCTCTGGCCAGAGCAGCATCTACATTTTTGTTAAAATACAGAAACTGATCTAGCCAGATTCCAAGGTGTCTGACTACATTTCGACAGGCAAGAGGCTGTCCGTGTTGTCCAATGATCGAGAACATTCTCCAATTTTTTCTGGTATCCAGACAACGGCGTCCTAAAGAGAAAGTTGATTTGCGACTTCTGAAAGTTGATTTTCAACTTCCAGTCATCGCAAAATCGTCTTATCTTATCGAAGTCACTCTGCAAGAGAGTATTAATAACGATTTTTGGACCTGTTCTGTACGCTACCAAATCGTCTGCGTACGCAATAGTATGGGGAAGTGAACCTATCAAGTCGTTTGTACAAATGTTAAATAGAATTGGCGAATCGACGCCCCTTGCTGAAGACCATTTTTAAATTGAAGTAGTCCAACAGAAGTCACATCACCATTTTTCACGATGAACTGTCTGTTGGTTAGCATATTATAAAGAATGTACAAGAGGTTTACTGATCCCCAGCCTAGTCAGCTTATAGAAAAGACCCTCTAACCATACGGTGTCGAAAGCCTTCTCCAAGTCAAGAAGGCAGGCACCAGTACATTGTTTTTT